>NQII01000748.1:834998-853143 GCA_002778355.1 Clitarchus hookeri
TTGGTACGTGGGAATCGTGCTCGATTATGCCGCTTGTCGTCGGGTTTTCTCTGGGACCTCCCGTTTCCCCCGCCCTGGCATTCCGGCGCCGCCCCATGCTCACCTCGCTTCACTCTCATCTGCTCGCAAGACTTCTATGTTACGGGCCAGCCAAATCTCTCCACTCCACTCAGAACTACTGTGCACCTATGAGACTTTAAGTGGTGACTATATTATTTTATTCGTGGTAAGTCTTATAGGAAGATTCAATGCAGAGCCTTCGAGTAATTTTGTATGTACCTGACACGTATAATTTGAGATAAGCGCTTTTAAAAAAGCAGTTTTGGAGTACTGTGAAACGGCGTTTCTGTTGTGCGTAACTTCTTGTAAGCACTAAACGGGCCTCGTCTGAAGTGTGAGTTCTTTTCGTAGATCAACACATTGCACGCACGTTTAATAGTTTCGTGGGAAAAGCGTGCATTTCAAACACACTGCAACGCCATGTTTGCAGGTGCCTTAATAGAGAGGTTTTGAAATAAGCAATGTAATGCTGCTGTCTATTGCACACTACGATATGGCTGATACCAGGTAAATGTGAAATAATTTTTCAAACCCAAAACCGCGGAGTTTTTAAAATAAACCGCATACCTACGTAATATCATGTTTAACATTTAACGCCGTGAGAATAAAATGATAAAGACTTTATATTGTTAAAAAAAAATTAGATGAAAAAAATCATTTCGTTATTATTTTGTTATCTTACTTTACTAAATTCGAGTGTGAAGCGTATTTTAAGTTTGCAGAACTAACATGGTGGTGATTTCGTAATTTTTATTTGGTAAATTATAATTTTCGAAGGTGGCAAAACGTAACAAGCAAATTACATAAATACGTTATCGATTTTGCAGACAAAATCAGTTACTTGGAGTTTTGGTAACCTGGGATTCAGAAAGTTAAGTTTTCTTGCGGTATAAACGACGCGAAAATGTAGTTTCGGTGTTCTTCGAAACCTATAATTGTGACTTAAGTTTTATATCGAATTTTGGGTTGTGTGCGCGGCATAAAATATTAATATGTGGTAACAGCTGTAATTTGACTCGGTTATAACACAAAAGCAAGGCTGGTTTGATTCAAATTAAAGTAAACTGTTTTATTTACATCGTTAACTGTAATTGCATACAAGAAAATTACAACCGTTGCTAGACTTTTGAAAGAGTTTTTTTTTTTTCCACACATTCATGGGAACTTCCCTATATTTGTGCAAGAGACGGTCAAATACAGATTGAAGTTCACACCTATGTATAGTAACATTTCTATATTTGTAGCCTGACGTATGGTAATTTTTCTGTACTATGTATGTTAAGGTAAAAAAATTTCTACTACAGTCTATACTCCATTCGTGGTATGTTCGCACATTTTGTATCAAACATTTGAAAAGTCACCCCCAAGTATGATGTGCTTGGTTGTTCCCTGGACATGTGTATCACAAACGTTTTATGCTTCTGTTGACATAAAAGTATCTTAGTTTTGTTAAATTGGACTTTTGCTTATATTTTATCAATAAATATTTAATTTACATTAATAAGAATAAAACAGAGAAAAACATAGGCGTGTTGGTAATCCCCAGTAATAAATAGATCTCGTGAAAAATGATGTTAAAGGTTTGTGCGCACATATGCGGTGCGTTGTCCATTTGGTGTAATTTTCTGCACTTGCTTAAACTTTGTTTGCATGAGGCGGGTGAATAGCCTTAAAGTATAATTTCAGCAAGACTTCAGAATTTTACTAACGGAAAAATTGTAGTGAGGTGTGCAACATTCAGCACTCGTCCAGTGCGCACCGAGTTCAGTCCGGTGCAGTGATCGGAATCGGCTCTAAGAAAGACGAACCGTGAATTCGGGATGGGGATTCGTTTTCCCGTGTTCGAGTTGCGACAGCTTGCCCAGGATTCTTCAAGCCTCAGATCGCTGCACGGTCCCTCAGTTTCCAAAAGCGTCGCCCCCCTCCCCTACCCCTAGGGTCGACGACAAAGCCCGCAGGGTGAAACCAGGTCAGGATTCCAGAGCTCTACCCCCCTCCGGTGCAGAATTTATTTTTCTGCTTGGAAGCCCCGCAATTGAAGGCCACAAAAGCCCTCGCTTTCCTCCNATAGTAACATTTCTATATTTGTAGCCTGACGTATGGTAATTTTTCTGTACTATGTATGTTAAGGTAAAAAAATTTATACTACAGTCTATACTCCATTCGTGGTATGTTCGCACATTTTGTATCAAACATTTGAAAAGTCACCCCCAAGTATAACGTGCTTGGTTGTTCCCTGAACATGTGTATCACAAGCGTTTTATGCTTCTGTTGACATAAAAGTATCTTAGTTTTGTTAAATTGGACTTTTGCTTATATTTTATCAATAAATATTTAATTTACATTAATAAGAATAAAACAGAGAAAAACATAGGCGTGTTGGTAATCCCCAGTAATAAATAGATCTCGTGAAAAATGATGTTAAAGGTTTGTGCGCACATATGCGGTGCGTTGTCCATTTGGTGTAATTTTCTGCACTTGCTTAAACTTTGTTCGCATGAGGCGGGTGAATAGCCTTAAAGTATAACTTCAGCAGGACTTCAGAATTTTACTAACGGAAAAATTGTAGTGAGGTGTGCAACATTCAGCACTCGTCCAGTGCGCACCGAGTTCAGTCCGGTGCAGCGATCGGAATCGGCTCTAAGAAAGACGAACCGTGAATTCGGGATGGGGATTCGTTTTCCCGTGTTCGAGTTGCGACAGCTTGCCCAGGATTCTTCAAGCCTCAGATCGCTGCGCGGTCCCTCAGTTTCCAAAAGCGTCGCGCCCCCCTCCCCTACCTAGGGTCGACGACAAAGCCCGCAGGGTGAAACCAGGTCAGGATTCCAGAGCTCTACCCCCTCCGGTGCAGAATTTATTTTTCTGCTTGGAAGCCCCGCAATTGAAGGCCACAAAAGCCCTCGCTTTCCTCCCCTGGCGGAGTTTCGAGTTGAGGGCGAGGGCAAAAAACGGCACACCCCCTCACATAGGGTGATCTCCCGCCTGCAGCAGCCGCCCAGAATGTACCTCTCTCCTCTACTCACTTTACAAACAGTGTACACTCCTCACTAGTTATTGTCACGTCATTTAAATATATCTACNTTTACAACAACTTGTTTCTTACATTTAAATAAGGGTATACCGTATTAAGAGAAGGGGGGCGACAGGGGTGAGTTGTCTTCCACTAAGGGGCGACACCTCATAAAAGGTTGGGAACCACTGATCTAGAGAGTTCGCCTCCCGCCAAGGCGAACCGGGTTCGATTCCCGACGTAGTTACTCCCGAATTTTCGCACGTGGGGTGCCGGACGCCGCCGGTGTTTTCTCGGGGATCTCCCGTTTCCTCCGCCCTTACATTCTGACGCTGCTTTCTCAAGATGTTGATGTTGAGAGCCGTCCAAACCTCTTCACTCCAGTGAATAAGTTGGGAATATCGACTTTGAAGCTGAAGATCGAATGTACCAGAATAAACGCACGTAATAATTTGTAGATAGCACATCTACCTTGCCGCTTCATTCAAAGTACTGCATTTGCAATATTTGCAGTGTGGTCATCTTTGGCAAGGCTTTAAAAATGCTCAGTTAACCGTGAACACAGTTATGGTCGCCGACTGGGTAAGTTACCGAACGGTGCGCAGAGCTTCAGCAGAAAACGTTTTATTAAAAAACCGTCCGACGTGTCTGAGCGATGTCTGCTTACGAATAGCATTATAGAAACANCAGCAGAAAACGTTTTATTAAAAAACCGTCCGACGTGTCTGAGCGATGTCTGCTTACGAATAGCATTATAGAAACATTACGCGTCTGTATACGTTTTTCAGTTCCTCCATTTCTCTTTAAAGCGTGTTTTTGCGTCGGTGAAAATGGCTCAAAGGGGTGTTTTCACGGTCATTTTTGTGTATGAACATTCCGGTACAAAACATTAAAAAAGGAATAGGTACGTGCATCAAACCTTTATTTTTAATATCACGTCATTAAATAGTAGGGTCTCCGCGGAGTCTCATAGAGGCGCGTTATCGACGGAAAGACTGCACGCCAGTTCAGTGCTTTGCACGTAGAGGCGACGAGAGAGTTGATGCGCATGTCTCGGTCGCCCCTAGCGCTCCTACGCTTTTAGGCCTCAGACGTGCAAAATTCCTTCAACCAGCCGGCCACCTTAACATGTTTACCAGTGCTTGGTCGATGGAGATAGATATACAATGTGTAGGGATAAGAAATTTTCACTGTTTCAATATCCTGTAGACTATACGCCATAGTTGTNCACTGTTTCAATATCCTGTAGACTATACGCCATAGTTGTACGTACACTCAAGTCCCAGGTCTTTCAGTGTTTCTTTTTCCTTCTAGGTTTGTTAATGACGAGTCCTCGAAGGCTTGTCTTGTTAATTGCAATCTAGTAGGAGATGTGAATTAAACGTAGGGCCAGAGATGAATTTTAGGGGATGGGCGAATTTTTATTGAAGAAACAACTCCTTACAGCCATCTTTCCACTCACGTTAGCTATATTATTTTACATATACACTCTAAACCTTGCTCATGTGTCTTTACTACTGATTAGATCATTTTTGTATCCATAAATAAAATTTATTTGTCATAATAAACAATAATACACAGCAAATGCAAGAAATGTAATATGATTTTTGTTACTAAAAATAAATATTGCGGTACTAATCAGAATTATTATTTCAAGCAAACAAAAACATTCATCTAACACTAACAGCATGTTATAAACAACAAACTCCACTCTCCTCTGTTGTTTCTTAGCATATAAATCAATAACTATCTACATGTACGTTCACATCTCGATGAATGTTAAATGAAGCAAGTCCTGGCAATCTCTCTTCCTCCATGCTTGAGCGCAACCGTGCCTTCAGTCTCCTAAGTGTGGAAAATGACCGCTCAGCACTTGTCGCAGTGGAAGGAAAAGTCACTATAATATTTAGCAAACAATTTATNTAAGTGTGGAAAATGACCGCTCAGCACTTGTCGCAGTGGAAGGAAAAGTCACTATAATATTTAGCAAACAATTTATAACAGGACATATTTCAACATCATATTTTTTTTATAAACTTAGAAGAGCACTAGTAGGAATGTCAATGGATTCATCACTGTTTGGGTTTTCACATTCCCACTTCTTCTTCCATATCCCATTCTGACTCAGTGTACGCAGTTGTGTACATTACGCACGTGTAGGTAAGTTTTGATCAGTACTGCACACTGCGAAGCTCAATGACCAATTATCTTACCTGTGGGTAGATGATTCGCAAACCGTCTTACTGGTCTAGGGCATAACTGGTTCGTATAACTGTAGCAGAACATATAGTCCACAGCTCACTGGCTGTAACAACGAAACAGGCGCTCTGTCGGCTTAAGTACAATACGCATCATAATTTTTTTTGTCTGGAACACCTCAAACTGTGAATTTAAGTGGACCTGAAAGGGATATACCTGACGTACTCACTAACAATCATTTGTACAGCTACACCCACGTCCACACCGAGAATGTCGTGATACTTCGCATGTATTTTCTCAAAGACGATTTCACCTCGTCTGATGAATTTTCCATTAATTTTTGTGGCGCAAGTTTAGTTAGTTCAAATGTCTTCAGTGCTCCCTCGCAATATCTACTCTTTAAATCCTCTGTGGTGGATTCAATCATTGGCATGTACACTGCTCGCCTAAAGTATACCCTCGGATCTGCACCTGGGTGATAAATCTGTGTTTTTGCTTGATTGTTATCATGGGCATTTCAATTTCCAGGTCTACACTGAGGGGAATATTTTGGCATTCTTCCTACACAATGATAAACTATAGCTAGCAGTTTGTTCTTTTGTCTGCTGAAGCATTCGGCGTGTCTTGAACTAATCCAACGGCCATGTCAACATCTGTTGTTTCCTTCTGTAGAAGTCGACGTAGTGGGAGTGTAAGTGAGAATTTATCACTCAAGTACATATTGTGACAATGAATTCACTGTAACATTAAGCAGTAATCAATGTTCTTGCTTTTGCAGCAGCTTGAACTACCCTCCATCCTGAAATTGCAGTGAGTGCTGCCGCTATTTTGGGGAGATTTGTTCTGAACTGTGATACAGCTGTGTACCACATAACCCAGCGATTTGGCATCACATACATCGTATTATAGCAGAATTTCTTTTTGCAGAAGCTGCGAAGAGATGGTTTCTTTTATTACACCTGTTGCATTTCTTGGAAACCAGATGACCTAGAAAGGGACAGATCTGAAGTGTAGCTGAAAGATGGACAACGGACTGGATGTGTAGAGGATGTGTAGCTTCTCTGTGAAGTTCTTGCACAGTGCCACAAATCTCCGATGTAATCACACCGCACCCGTCTATAACAACCCCAACACAGTTTATCAAATCAAAGTTAAATGGGTTTAAAACATCCAATACTATAAGGCCCAGTGCTTTCCCTAATCATATAGGCTCATTTTGTCAAACATATTTTTTTGCTCTGCTTCGTAGAAATCAACGAATTGAATAAAGTCTTCCCTTATTATTCCTCCATGTAAGTATCGTATTGTACGCCTTAATTGTGACACATGAGAAATTTCAGTCGTTTCATAAAATATTATGCTATAAAATCGACTTTTACCGATCCTGCCTATTATAATTGAAGGAATCTCTCGAGTAATACACGGAATGAGATAATTTTGTGTTGTCTTGCTTATATATTGCTCGGGAATTCGCTGTAGCAAGATGTTGCTCCAAGGTTTGGTCTCCAGCTTGAATACGAAAACCAATCAACTATCTAAAGTTGTCTTCATTTATTGGGCTTGATACAGAACTATCCAAAAATGTTTCCCTCATCGTGGTCACCCCTGAATAAAATATTTTGCCCACCACGAAAAATTATAGTATTTACTAAAGATTTGATTTTTCTCTGTTTTTCAATATGTTTGCAAGTCGTTGTTTATATTTTTGGTTTATTACTTCCTTGTCGAGGTTATGAAAATAATGTAAAAATGATTGGCTAACTCTACAGCTTGATGATGATACATGCTTTTTTCCGCTAGTTTCTAGTAACGCCATTTTCTCACAAAAATTTAGCGAATGAAGTAAGTCGTTTAGTAACTAATTTCTGGAGGTGAACACATTTTTTTGATAGTCCTGCATGCCACCAGTTTCAAACAAAGTGCAGTATTTGCAATACAATCCTTTGTTGACTTGGGGGGAAATTGCAAGCCAACGGTATTTTGGAAGATGGGCTTGGCTGACGAACCTTCCCTCTTCTTTATCATTTTTCATGTGGACAGTAAAAATATAAATTTGTAATCAGCTGGCGGATGCCAAGGTGATTCCAGGAGTTGACATTGTGCGTGGTCGTCCAAAATTTCGCTTCACCAAGTTCATCTTTAAAGGATAAACTAGAAACACTCATTCCAACAAAGCGAGTAAGATCACTAGAGCCACAACCAGGTTTAGGGATTCAGAACACATGCTACTGGAACCTTACTTAAAAATGTTTGAGGAAACAGATTGTCAGATTGATTCCGTTCCAACAAATCGGTGCGCTAACCAGATGGAAACCTCCGTCAGCAGAAGACAATAGAGAGTGGGACGTTTCACGTATTAGTTTCGTAACTGGCTTGACTTCAAACCCACGTTTGTGTTACTTCTGCAATTTGGAGTGCAGAATGTGAGACACGATTTGCGCGACATGCACTAAATAAAAGAAGGGACGAGTAGTTTGCAGTATTTGTTTCGTTGCTGCGACAAAAACTATAGGCCATTCACGGTAAAGTGAGTTTTGAAAGCCCTCTCATTCGGAATAATAGTCAATAAATATATTTTATTTTAGCCTTAGACGGTAACTTCCGAGTGCGGTGGAATATACGCTCTGTGTTTATTACTAACATGGCGATATGTATTAAAATAGGTGGTTATAGGATAAAAAATGGCTCAAAGGAATAAGTAACTAGCGCTTCAAAAGTTCTCATTTTACCGTGTATAGTAAACAAGCCTATAGTAAACAAATGACAGTCACTTCAAATAGGTACACACACTGAGACCTGGGAAGTCTGCATGGAGGTCATTGAACCCACGAATTCTTCCAGCCTCTGCATGCAGGATTGTCTTAAGTGTGTTGCACGCAATCATGCTTGCGGTTTTCATCTCAGTGGTCATTAAGAAAAATGAACATGTCGTTAACTTCGCTAATATCCTCTCTCGTAAAACTTTAATGATTTATGACGCCTAATTAGATACAGCTTGACGGGAGTAAAGAAATTAGAATAGTTATTTGCATTGAGCGCGACCACGTTCTTGGAGTTCCTGGTTAAACTCCAGTCAGGTCCTTCGCTTCCATTAACTATGTATACTTGTGATCCTTGAACACAGTACTAAAATTNTTTTGCTTGATTGTTATCATGGGCATTTCAATTTCCAGGTCTACACTGAGGGGAATATTTTGGCATTCTTCCTACGCAATGATAAACTATTTCTAGCAGTTTGTTCTTTTGTCTGCTGAAGCATTCGGCGTGTCTTGAACTAATCCAACGGCCATGTCAACATCTGTTNCTAGCAGTTTGTTCTTTTGTCTGCTGAAGCATTCGGCGTGTCTTGAACTAATCCAACGGCCATGTCAACATCTGTTGTTTCCTTCTGTAGAAGTCGACGTAGTGGGAGTGTAAGTGAGAATTTATCACTCAAGTACATATTGTGACAATGAATTCACTGTAACATTAAGCAGTAANTAGTGGGAGTGTAAGTGAGAATTTATCACTCAAGTACATATTGTGACAATGAATTCACTGTAACATTAAGCAGTAACCAATGCTCTTGCTTTTGCAGCAGCTTGAATTACCCTCCATCTTGAAATTGCAGTGAGTGCTGCCGCTATTTTGGGGAGATTTGTTCTGAACTGTGATACAGCTGTGTACCACATAACCCAGCGATTTGGCATCACATACATCGTATTATAGCAGTATTTCTTTTTGCAGAAGCTGCGAAGAGATGGTTTCTTTTATTACACCTGTTGCATTTCTTGGACACCAGATGACCTAGAAAGGGACAGATCTGAAGTGTAGCTGAAAGATGGACAACGGACTGGATGTGTAGCTTCTCTGTGAAGTTCTTGCACAGTGCCACAAATCTCCGATGTAATCACACCGCACCCGTCTATAACAACCCCAAGACAGTTTATCAAATCAAAGTTAAATGGGTTTAAAACATCCAATACTACAAGGCCCAGTGCTTTCCCTGATCATATAGGCTCATTTTGTCAAACATATTTTTTTGCTCTGCTTCGTAGAAATCAACGAATTGAATAAAGTCTTCCCTTATTATTCCTCCATGTAAGTATCGTATTGTACGCCTTAATTGCGACACATGAGAAATTTCAGTCGTTTCATAAAATATTATGCTATAAAATCGACTTTTACCGATCCTGCCTATTATAATTGAAGGAATCTCTCGAGTAATACACGGAATGAGATAATTTTGTGTTGTCTTGCTTATATATTGCTCGGGAATTCGCTGTAGCAAGATGTTGCTCCAAGGTTTGGTCTCCAGCTTGAATACGAAAACCAATCAACTCTCTAAAGTTGCCTTCATTTATTGGGCTTGATACAGAACTATCCAAAAATGTTTCCCTCATCGTGGTCACCCCTGAATAAAATATTTTGCCCACCACGAAAAATTATAGTATTTACTAAATAAAGGTTTGATTTTTCTCTGTTTTTCAATATGTTTGCAAGTCGTTGTTCGTATTTTTTGACTTATTACTTCCTTTGTCGAGGTTATGAAAATAATGTAAAAATGATTGGCCAACTCTACAGCTTGATGATGATGATACATGCTTTTTTCCGCTAGTTTCTAGTAACGCCATTTTCTCACAAAACTTTAGCGAATGAAGTAAGTCGTTTAGTAACTAATTTCTGGAGGTGAACACATTTTTTTGATAGTCCTGCATGCCACCAGTTGTAAACAAAGTGCAGTATTTGCAATACAGTCCTTGTTGACTTGGGGGGAAATTGCAAGCCAACGGTATTTTGGAAGATGGGCTTGGCTGACGAACCTTCCCTCTTCTTTATCATTTTTCATGTGGACAGTAAAAATATAAATTTGTAATCAGCTGGCGGATGNAGGAGTTGACATTGTGTGTGGTCGTCCAAAATTTCGCTTCACCTAGTTCATCTCTTTAAAGGATAAACTAAAAACACTCATTCCAACAAAGCGAGTAAGATCACTAGAGCCACAACCTGGTTTAGGGCTTCAGAACACATGCTACTGGAATCTTACTTAAAAATGTTGAGGAAACAGATTGTCAGATTGATTCCGTTCCGACAAATCGGTGCGCTAACCAGATGGAAACTTCCATCAGCAGAAGACAATAGAGAGTGGGACGTTTCACGTATTAGTTTCGTAACTGGCTTGACTTCAAACCCACGTTTGTGTTACTTCTGCAATTTGGATGAAGAATGTGAGAGACGATTTGCGCCACACACACTAAATAAAAGAAGGGACGAGTAGTTTTGCAGTATTTGTTTCGTTGCTGCGACAAAAACTATAGGCCATCCACGGTAAAGTGAGTTTTGAAAGCCCTCTCATTCGGAATAATAATTAATAAATATATTTTATTTTAGCCTTAGACGGTAACTTCCGAGTGCGGTGGAATATACGCTCTGTGTGTATTACTAACATGGTGATATGTATTAAAATAGGTGGTTATAGGATAAAAAATGGCTCAAAGGAATAAGTAACTAGCGCTTCAAAAGTTATCATTTTACCGTGTATAGTAAACAAGCCTATAGTAAACAAATGACAGTCACTTTCAAATAGGTACACACACTGAGACCTGGGAAGTCTGCATGGAGGTCATTGAACCCACGAATTCTTCCAGCCTCTGCATGCAGGATTGTCTTAAGTGTGTTGCACGCAATCATGCTTGCGGTTTTCATCTCAGTGGTCATTAAGAAAAATGAACATGTCGTTAACTTCGCTAATATCCTCTCTCGTAAAACTTTAATGATTTATGACGCCTAATTAGATACAGCTTGACGGGAGAAAAGAAATTAGAATAGTTATTAGCATTGAGCGTGACCACGTTCGTGGAGTTACTGGTTAAACTCCAGTCAGGTCCTTCGCTTCCATTAACTATGTATACTTGTGATCCTTGAACACAGTACTAAAATTTTACTTGGATAGGCAATGCAAATTATAAAAAGCGCCCTAAAAACTGAACATCCCAAATAAATTACATATTAAAGAATGAGGCAAGGAGTTTATCGTAAGCTATACTTATTACAAACAGAACTAGTACCAGACAATTCGTTAAGGGAGGGCGGAGGGCAACGCCCTTGCTAGCTGAAAAGTGGAGAAGTGAATATTACCTTTGCTCCACCGTACTCGGCGTATATGCCTTGGATACCGGATGATTAAAAAACAACGCCGAAAACGCTTAGTTTATTGTGCGGGACAGCAAACTGATCATTTTCTAGGAGTATACCCGAGTCCGGAAAAGCACGGTTCGGAATGCTGTGGGGCGTGTTCCATGGCCACCACGGTCACCAGATCTGACACCTCTCGACTATTTTCTTTGAGGTACTATGATGGTGTATGAGACTCCTGTACAGTTGATGGACACACACCTGGTGTGCCGCGGGTTTTGACCACGGCCGCTCCTCCTGTACCTGAGCCCATAGGGTATAACAGGAGACACCCTTCTGAGCAGTATAATAGAGTGTGCACCCCAGGATTTTTATAAACATTCAGGCTTGTTTTAAGGCCACTTCAGGCTGTTATTTCTCACATCAGGCTGTTAGATGTGTGTGCACTCTCCCAGACAGTCGTCCACGGACGAGTAGATCTTATTTGAGCTTGGTCAGAGCTCTAATTGACAGCAGTTGAATTCTGTCAATAGAAAGAGATCACGCCCTTTCCAATCGCATTGGGTGGATGTTCTCCACCCGAGGGTGGTTCCACCTCACCTGTCAACAGCAGAGTACGGAGTTGAATCCGTACGTGCCACCTTGATGGGGCCGAGGACTATCCACCTCTACGAAACCGCTTCGTACACGAGTGCGTCAATCTGTGCACCGCCGATGTAGGGCTCCGTAATCAAGTAGCGCCTCGACAGTTCGAACACTTGTTTGTAATTTACTGCACTATGTGGCGATGCTCTTGTTTGTGTTGGTAGTGGTGGTTCCGCGATGCAGTATGGCCGCCCGTGATTGGACGATCCACAGCGCGTAGGCCAGGCTTTTCCGGACGGGTCCCTTCTTGGAAAATTATCGGGTTTGCCGTCCCGCGCAACGCGCCAAGCTTTGTCGGGGGTTGTTTTGAATCACCCGGTAGATAGTTACGCGGTAACTGTCTCTCTACAAAGGCAGTAAAACCATACAGAGCAGCCAGAGCCTCGGGTCTTCTTCCCATACCCTGACCTGCACTGGCGTATTGGAAGAGAGCAGTGTAAAGAACCAAGGAGCCGGAGGGTTGTGTTTGTGCGTGCGGGCCTTCTCCTAGACCCGTCCTGGTCCACGGAGTCCCGGCAGCCTCAAGAGGAACCCCGAGGGAAAAACGATACAGTGCGGGGTCCCTGCTAAGGGCAGGGGCACGCCCTTCCCCTGGCGCACGCCACTGCCTCGTCTCACTTCCGGAACAGCACTTCCGGACCTCCCGAGCCGTGCGGTGACCAAGCTGTTGTCCGCAGAAGGAATGTGGGGTAGAGTTCGCGGGTCAGATGCGCAGAGCACACTCACCCTCTACCAACATCGCACTCACTATTTGAAACACCACTACCAAAACAAAAGTGGGTAGGATTTAAAGTTTAGAACTCTATTTATTTATTTATGTGTTTTCATTTAGTACTTTTTTTTTTTTAAGGTTTTTGCATACCAAGTTTGCAGCCACGAAGTTTAAAAGGTAAAACAGTATTAAAGAAATTCCTTTCGGTTCATCAATTTTAAAAATAACGGCTCCAAGCAAAAAAAAATGTTCAACGCTACTTTCTCAGAAAATTTTGAGTAGTGCATAATTTTTTGTAAAATATTAATTGTAATTAAACATAAAAATTGGAAAGATTTATTGACGTGCCAGCTTCGTTAAGAAATGTCAGGTTGAATTTTCTTTTTAAATTCATGTGTTGAAGAGTATTGATTTCCCATTTAAATATCGTGGCTGCAGGCTTGACAGTAGCGCCATTAGTGTCCCCGATCGGTGCATGGCCTTAGTAAGGGAACACTATTGAGTTGGGAATTGGAACGGAATTGGCCAGAAGCTGTATTAAGGAACAATCACAGCATTCGCCCAGAGTTACGTAGGGGAAACCCTGGAAAACCGAAGGGGGGCCGCGTTGATGTAGTGGTTAGATTACTCGCCCCCCCCCACCTAGGCGAACCGGGTTCGGTTCCCGGCGGGGCCGCTCCCGATTTTTCGCACGTGGGAATCGTGCCGGACGATGCCGCTGGTCGGCGGGTTTTCTCGGGGATTTCCCTTTTCCCCGCCCTTGCATTCTGGCGTTGCTNGGGGGGGCCGCGTTGATGTAGTGGTTAGATTACTCGCCCCCCCCCCACCTAGGCGAACCGGGTTCGGTTCCCGGCGGGGCCGCTCCCAATTTTTCGCACGTGGGAATCGTGCCGGACGATGCCGCTGGTCGGCGGGTTTTCTCGGGGATTTCCCTTTTCCCCGCCCTTGCATTCTGGCGTTGCTCCATAATTACTTCGCTGTACCCTCATCGGCTCTCAAGACGTCGATGTTAAGAGCCGTCCAAATCTCTCCACTATCCACCCCTTGATAACCGAAATCTGGATAGCCGGATCCTAGTTCCTGGGAATATGAGTCCAGTGGTTTTCCACTGCGTCACCTCACTCGGTTAATTTTTTTTTAAACGTTTTAAAAACATTTTCTGGCCTCGTTTCAACCCAACTACAATCCACTCAAATTGATGAAAATATTTTATTCGTATAGAATTATGAGTCTGTTGAAAAACGCACAGCTACGAATGTGTTTTCTTTTGTACATGTGATTTTGACAGTCGTACTGGCGATGGACGAGTCAATGTGGGGACACAGAGTAAATAAATAAATACAGACGTGAAACAGCTACTTATTCCTCGAACTCCAGTTGCACACGCCAGCAAAATGGTGTCACAGGCCATCAACATCGGAACGCCGTTCGTTCGTCTATCAGTGCGTGGTAACCTCGTCACCAACGGGCAGCCCAGCCAATAAGGAATTTTTCGTAGCATGAAGTAGAATATCAGACACATCACCGCATCCCCCCCCCTTATTTTGTCCTTTGGAAGGGTCGGTGGCAGCGGGCCATCGCACGAATTTTCTGGTCATCTCCTTCCTCGGCGCAACCCGACGTTTGAAGAACGTTCTGGGTCAAGGCGCACCGAAACTATAAATACCACCGCAGCCTCAGGGTCGGCAGTCTGTGATAGCCATGTGGCGAAGTGCGGCGAAAAGTGAACGGACGGCGAACGACGGTGCGAGAGACTGCAGCGAACGAGAGAGTGTGCCGGTGAGGACGAACGAGAGTGCGCGAGAGCTGCGCAGGGTGAATTATCCGATGAGTAGAGTGCGGCTGTGTACAGGAGCGCTCGGGGTGCTCCACAACATTTCGGACAGGAAATACTGGTGATATTTGGACCGAAACAAGATGGAACTGAATGGACAAGTGATACAGACTTGATTCTAAATATTGGAGCTGTCAGATATCAAGTATATTATTTGTATAGTAATACAGTAGGTGTTAGAAAAGAAAACTGTTTATGAATTCTGGTTTTAAGTGTTCAACTGTGTTAATTTCTGTGAGGTGACGGACGATTATGTTACTTGTAATTAGCAAGTATAGCCATTATTGTATAAATATTAAAATTAGAGTATTTTGATTGGTCTTTAAATAAATTAGGATATTATTATTAACTTATTTATTTAATTAAGACGCTCATCCTTGAAACACCTTGCTATGTCCAAGTCTGTATCAGTTGTAACAGTATGGTAGTTCGGGGCTAGGTCCTTGTTTTCTTGCATTTTTAATTGACCTGATGGAGAACATGGTGGGCTTAGCCGTTGTCTGGTGGTATTTACTCGGGGCAATCCTCACAGTTGTGTTCTGTCGCTGCACCATCGCCACCTCACTTCATCCGTATCAGCGCTGAAGACATTAGCTGTTAAGCTCCGGTCAATTCTGTCGGTAGTAGAGACCCGGACATTTCCCGAATTCATTTGAGGACAAGCTAGACATCAAACACATGTACATTTGACTTTCTTCTTCAGTTTGATCGTTGTACGTGAGAGACGCCCTGGACGAGTGAGTGAGTGAAGAGATTTGGGTGGGTCTTAACATCGGGGTCTTGTTAGCCGATGAGGGTGGTTGATGTGAGTGTGGAGCAACGCCGGCGTGAAAGGGTAGGGGAAACGGGAAATCCCCGTGAAAACCCGCCGACCAGCGGCATCGTCCGGCACGATTCCCACGTGCGAAAAACCGGGAGTGACCGGGCGGAGATTGAACCCGGTTCGCCTTGGCGGGAGGCAAGCAGGCTACCCGTTCAGCCACTTTCTGCTAATGCTTAATGCAAAATTTAGTGTATCATCAAAGGAATAATTTGCAACATTGTAACGTATTGGAGATCGTGGGGTTAAGCCACACCTGTTGCAAACCTGTTGCTTGCCGTCCTATAAATCCGGCTGTGCCAGCAGTGTGACCAACATTTAGGTAGAGAATCCTACTAGGCCACATGTGAGAATCCACCAGAATCCACTAAGTTAAGAAAATATATTTTTATATTTCGAATATTAGGCATAAGAGTATATCTATATTAAATTAAACTTAAAAGCATATTTATAAGTTTAATTTTTATTTGGCACAGCTTAAGCGTATTATGTAATGCACTAGTGAAGAAGTTACCAAGAAACATAAATAAGCAACGGCAATGTAAAAAATAATCATGATGATTCAATGCCACCAGTTCATGAATATAAAACTATAGAATTATGCTAGAAATATCACTTTGCTATTATCAACCATTCCAGATACGATATGTATTTTTCCTTACAGTGCTATTCCCCAGACATCGCCAAAAAAAAAAAAGACCTACTAGACTATCTACTGTCTACTAGATACAGGCTGTTCACTATAAAGTGCGCACTTTGAGGCNAATATAAAACTATAGAATTATGCTAGAAATATCACTTTGCTATTATCAACCATTCCAGATACGATATGTATTTTTCCTTACAGTGCTATTCCCCAGACATCGCCAAAAAAAAAAAGACCTACTAGACTATCTACTGTCTACTAGATACAGGCTGTTCACTATAAAGTGCGCACTTTGAGGCACTATTTACTTTTTTCCTATCAACCATTTTTATCCTTATGCCACTTTTTAAAAAATAAATATCGCCATTTAAGTAATAAACACAGTGTATATATTTCACCGGACTTGCAAGTTAACGTCTAAAGCTACAAAAAAAATATATTTATTGACTATTATTCCAAATAAGAGGGCTTCATAAAGTGCTCTCTGCTCTGAATAGTCGATATTAATTCTTCCCACTAGGCTGGAACTAGAATCCACCAAGTCTGGTGGGAAATCCAGTGAGTTGGCAAGACTGCAGTCGAGGGCGTCGAAGCGTTGACCAGGAGAGCCGCAGTTTGGCGGGCGGGCCGACAGAAAGCAGTCGCTTCGCTTATCTCGCCAACTCGTTGATAATTACGAGAGCACAAGAAGTGTGTCTGTGCCGGTATCAGCTAACCCCCCTCCCCTTCTCTGGAGCACTCCGTGGCGGCGTCCTTATCTGGGTGCGGGCGTCGTCGGCGCTAGTCCCCGTCGTGAGGCTGCTCTGCGTCAGACACACTGCACAGCTGTATATCCTGTTCACGGTCAAGTGACCACTTCTGACAGCCTAGTTATTTTCTCCTTTCGCCCATTTTTTTTATCCGTTAACCATATTTCTTAATGAATATTGCCATGTAATTAAAAAAACACGGTGTGTATATTCCACCGCACTTGGAAGTTAACGCCTGAGGTCAATATAAAATATACAACTTGACTATTATTCCTAATGAGAGAACTTTAAAAACTGCTCACTTTACTGTTAAAAGCATATACACAAGTTCAACTGTACAAAAAAAATATATATATATGAGATCACTGTAAAAATATTTTTGTGCTCCTACAAGGAATTATTTCGAAACTAGTTTCCAAAGATATTTCGGCAACACTACAAATAGATTAGAGTAAAGTTCACAGAACCTTAGTGAGTATAGGCGGCTCACAGTTAATTAGGCACTTTTGAAAGCCCTGCATAAGATCTACTTTCTTTCTCATTCCGTATTCTTCCGCCACGTGTAAAAATTTTACATTGGCATTGGCCTAGTGTCTGTATTCGTGCGTCTGTCAAGGGAAGATGTGAAGTTGTTGCAAACATAAATGTGTTATTACTAATACGCCATTTTCGCACTGTAATATGTATTAGCGGAAAAAAAGGCAAATTTGATTTACAATAAATTTAAACGTTAAACTAGCAATACAACGTCAAGGCTTGGAACTATTTTTTGCTTCACCCATTCTGACCCAGTGTACACAACTGGGTACATTACGCACTTGTAGGTAAATTTTGGTTTGTACTGCATACTGCGAAGCTGAGGGTCAATGATTCCCAAACCATCTTACTGGTCCAGGCCATATTTGGTTCATATAACTGTAGTCGCACACATTGACGCGACTTTCTCTGAGGATATTGCTATATAGTATAATTTAAAAAAAAAAACCATTTTTTGTTTGGTTATATGTAAATTTCAATATTATTTTTAGGGGGGGGGGATGTATTAAACAAAACAATCGGCAAGATGTCTTAACACAGCAACATTCCTTGAGAAATTTCCCGTAGAATACTTTTTTGTTTGGAATAGTTATCTTTAAAATTGACGCGATTATGAGGAATTTCGATTTAACGTCGATTGAAGTTGGCGGCTCTGCCGGCTCGGTGTTCGGCCAGCTCGTGTCACAAGTGCACCGCAGTCGGAAGTCTCGCCTCCGCGGGGGCCTCCGCAGGGACTTGAACGGCCAGTGAGGAAGAGAAGCATGTGTGGGATCGGTTTTTGTGCTGGCTCGTGCGCCTCCTGCGTTATCTCTGCTATGA
>NQII01000748.1:853495-875430 GCA_002778355.1 Clitarchus hookeri
TTTTTTTTTTTTTTTTTTTTTTGCGAAATTACTTTATGTGCGCTGTATATACTGATAAGAAAATACACTTGAGACGAGGTACGAAGACTACTTTTCAAGACACCACGCAAATTACAAACACTATTTCCGAGCTCTTCGACGTAGCTAAAGGATGCCTTTTAACACTGCCGTATCGCAAAGTGTGCTGATCGGAAAAAACTCGAAACTAGTATAGGGACATGTAGTGAACTTTGCTAAAGGCTGTATTCACGGTGAAGTGAGTACTTTTGAAAGCCCCGTTGAAGATCTACTTGTATGAACGTTTCGTATACTTCCGCCATATGTAAAATTAACATTGGCGTGGGTCTGGTCACATTATTCATGCGTCGGTAAAGTAAAACTGTGCAGTTTTTAGAAAAGCAAATATTTTACTATTTTGCCCACTCGTACACTTATGTACATTAAAAATGATTTCAGTATTCTCAGATGATTTCCTAGCACTTTTAATGCAGCGGTAAGACATGGAACTACTTTCTCTCCGTGCTACCAACTTTAGAGTGACCATCAAAAATGTTTATAAGTGGTACAAGCTCTTCACAGAAGGCCGAGAAGATGTTAATGACGATGCCCGCCCTGGACGCCCCAGCACGTCAACCGATGAAAACGTTGAAGCAGTGAAGAAAATTGTTATGGAGAATCATCGAATCACTAGTAGAGAAGTTGCTGAGGATGTCGACATATCGGTTGGCTCATGCCATGCGATTTTTTTGGGTGTTTTGGGCATGAAACGTGTGGCAGCGAAGTTTGTTTCAAAATTCCTAAATTTTGATCATAAGCACCGTCGCATGAGCATCGCTCAGGAGTTATTGAATGACGTCAACGACGATCCAGATTTGCTAAAAAGGGTCATAACTGGTGACGAAACATGGGTTTTATGGTTATGACGTCGAAACCAAAGCCCAGTCATCCCAATGAAAGCGGCCAGAAGAGCCAAGGCAGAAAAAAGCACGCCAAGTTCGGTCAAATGTGAAGGTTTTGCTCACTGTTTTCTTAGATTACAATGTCGTGCTTCATAGTTAGTTCTTGCCGTCGTACGGTCAATAAGGAATATTACCTTGAAGTTATGCGCCGTTTGCGTGAAGCAATACGAAGAAAACGCCCGGATTTGTGGCAAAACAATTCATGGCTTCTGCATCACGATAATGCACCTGCTCACACGTCGTTGCTAGTTCGTGATTTTTTGGCCAGAAACAACACCGTAATCACGCCTCAGCCACCGTATTTACCGGACTTGGCCCCCTGCGACTTGTTCCTGTTCCCAAAACTGAAGAGACCCATGAAAGGACGGAGGTTCGCCGCGATTGAGGAGAGATAAAGACCGCATCGCTGGGAGAGCCCAAGGCCATACCAAAAAGCGCAAATCGGAAGTGCTTCGAGGATTGGAAAAACCGCAGGCACAAGTGTATAATATATGAGGGGGGATTACTTTGAAGGGGACAAAATAGATATTGATGAATAAATAAATTTGGATATATTTTGGCAATCTTTTGAATGTAAGTTTGCTATTCTCGGATGTCCTTGGATATCCTGAATATCCGAGAGTGACATCCGTTAGGTATCCTTCGGATGTCTGTGCTATATGGGTACTCTCGCTGTGTCCACCTTGTCGCACTTATTTGTCGCATGTTTTCTTCCTGGTGCGCTGTTTTCATTGTCGGGAAGCGTTAATAGGCCAAACGACAGTTTTATATTGTCAATTGTAGCAGCACAGTACTTTCATTATGATAATGGTTATTGTTATGGTAATGTTTATTTCTATTGTAGCGCGACGTAAGGCACGTGACTTAGCGGGGTCTGTGATACAGACTGTATCATTGCAAGCAAGCAGCTCGCTCGGCACACAGAAATGTGTATCTCGGAGTCGGGGTATTCTGGCAACACAGTCGCCGGGTAAAGATGCGTGTGGATTCTTGGGACGGTTTTCATAAAGGAGCGAGGGATAGATGGGGGAGAGGGGGGGTTGGTAGACATGACTCAACCGAGCGGAAGCAGTGACCTTGTTAATGAGCAGTGTCGCGGCCGGCGTACATCTTGTGAGTCTCCCCGAGTCCCCGACACTAAACCCTCATTCCAGTGTCTTGCCCGCTTATTCTCCTCTCCATTTTCTGCTCCTTCTCCTTCCTTTCTATCCCGTCACCCCACGCGCCCGCGCGGCAAACACAGCCCGGCGGAGTTGCCAACTTGGAGATTCCCTCACCAAGCCCGGTGATTTCCGTTGACTAAACGCGAGGGCGACCGATTTTTTCGTCTTCTGCGCGTGCAATCGATATTGACCTACCCCACGCCAATAACTGACAAAAGACACGTGGGTCAGCAGTGATGAAAGTGTTTGTACCTTCATTTTAAAAGATAGCCACTTTTACAATTTTATTTAATCGAACTGCATTACAGACTGGCTAGATGACGTACACAAACATCTAAAAGCACTTGTTACTTTAAGTAAACAGTGTTCTATAGTGCATTCACGGTTACTTCCAACTTTTCTGAAACCTTACTTAAGTTCTACTTCCAGGATATTCCTCCGCCTCATGCCCGCAAAGCTGAATCGAGTATAGGAAATTACAGCAAAGGGACAGCGCACGGATTTCGTGTGCACTCAGTGTAATAATACTTTGCATAAGTATATACTATTTCTTACTAGGCATTACCAACACACCTATATTATCACTTTTTGATCCATGCTAATTATAAAATAAATATTGTAATTTATAAATAAAATATATATAACATTTCAAATTAACCTAAAATACTGTAGTTTTATGTCAACACTAGCATATAGTACATTCATGGTTACCGATTACGTATCCTTCCGCTATACGTAAACACAAACACTGCCACGTGACTTCTACGTTTTAACTGTCAAATGCTTTGTTTACTGTTTACAGCTGTTCAAAGAACCCTGACAAATTTCAAAAACCATTACGTACGAATATTCACAATTTAGGCCTACAACCATATTTAGGTCAGTTTTATGATTTTTTAACAATGTCTGTATTGATTATAGATCTTGCGGTTATTATTTTACATTGTTAACATATTTGTTATACACGATATAGCTCATTACATATAATACACGTTAATATTTTACCGCGACTGTGTTTAACCCTGTTACAACTGCGGGGGAAAGAACTGTGATATTTAACCTCTTGTTATTGACATGTGTTGGGTTATTTCGTTAAAAGGACGGTTCCCGTTAGAATAAATATTAAAACGAAGAAGCAACCAGTCCAACGAAAAAGACAGTAAATTCAAACACGCAACTCGTGACTCTTATTTTTTGTACAGTGCGTAGCAGCGACAATTAAAAGATGGCGAACATGCACACAAATAGGCCTACCGTAGCTTTTATTCTGCTCATATTTATTTTCGTAGGTGCTTAGTTTTTACTAGGTTTATTTAATTACCCATTCATTTAAAAAAAAGTTATGACTGGGCTTAGTAATTTGTTTGGACTGTGGCAAACATTCGAATCACAAAAAAAACGTAAGCACGTTACACAGTTGTGTTCAAACTCCTAGGGCGAAGCTACGTGTCTTAAAAAAACAGTTCACTGTTAAAATGTACAAATTTCGCACGGCTGATATTTGCAATCACACACACACACACACGCGCACGCACTGGCCCAACATAACGTAATGGCAACAATACTCTCCTGCCACACACAGCGGTCACGACGCACGATACAGTATATTTATTCCTGCCGTGGAAAAAAACAGATTTATTATCACATCATCGTAACTTGCCTAGGTTTGGTTTACAAAAACGCAACGTGTGCACGTGGTAATTTTAAGTATTTTTCACAAGCAGAGAAATTAAAGCTTCGTTCAGTAACATGCCATGTCATGTCGCCTGTTCGCCACTTCTGCGCCAACTTCGGATTTGTAACCCTCCGCCCGTCACATTTAAATATATTACAATAAGTATTCAAGCCTTGAAAATATTTTTTTCTCTTGTAAATTACAAGTTCAAAAATTATTATTTTTGCTGTAGTAAGTATGAAATATGCTAAAATTTAAAACATATAATTCTCTTGCTACTACTAACGGTGTGAAACTTCCCGGGAGAGAGAGAGAGAGAGAGAGAGAGAGCGCGAGAGAGAGTGACAAGTTCCGCTCCGCCAACAGCCTATCGAAGCTTCTTCCTCGCTCGAAAAAAAACACCATGTCACTAGGGTCTACGCACCGTATTTTGAGCTGATATTTTTAACTGTAACAATGAAATATGTTTCCATCAGTACTACCTAAAAAATTTTAATAATTCAATATGTAACGTTCAATTCACATATAGCATACCAAAAGACTTGGTTAAAACAATATTTTAACTATGAACTATTTCTTACTAACCGTTGCCAAAACATCACTACTCTCGCTGTTTTTAATTCGTATTGAATATGAACCATATATTACAAGTTATAGAAGATGCTAAGTTAAAGTTTCATTTATTCAGAAATATAATGCTTTTAAAGTTAATCAGTGTTGTGGTATACAAGTAATTTTAAAAACATGTTAGCATATTACTCCTAGAGTGGTTTTTCAAAGGTTTGATTCAAAAAGTGTGTTCAAGAAACCGCGAATAGACTATAACCTCAAATCCTATCCACGTAGTTTACGATAGTCGCGTTAGCAGAAAAGCAGTTCAATTGTTGGGACACGGAGACTGGTTTTGTGCAGGTAGCGTGATCGCTCTACCCCATATTCACTACGGTGATTTCAGACGATGGTCTTGTGGCCGAATTTCATTTTTGCAACAAGTCGAAAAGGTATCTGGTGGCAGATATGCTGATTTAAAACGAACGTTGGTGTAGGGACTTTCTCTCAAAAAGGTTGGCAGCTGTAGCCTCGGGCGATAAAAGAAAAAAAGAGCGCGAGTGTGAACATTGCGCAGGCGCCATTTGACATCGGACGCAGGGCTTCGTCCACCTTCGGGTGTTTCCGCCAGACTTCGTGTGCAGCCGTTACAAGGACGTATGGGTGAGCTACTTACAGACCGGGCGCGTTCCGATGTTTATAAATTGACTGATTCGATCCGAACTGATCCATTTATAACGGAGAGGTTAGACCACACAGAAGATGCCGCGCTCCGTACGATTTATCATCCCGTTACTGTTGGGTAGTCGGGAAATACTGGCATGATAAACCGCTGCGATATTGTACAGGAGGATATGCGCATGTTTTTGTGACCGCGTCCTGTAAACAAAAATTACGCGTCTCCCATTTCGCATGTCCCCTTAACGTCACGTTGAAACAACATAAACATTAAACTACCCTCAAAGAAAACAAAAACACGGACTGCAAATATAACCACATGATTTTGACGTCACATAAGGCCGATACACCTAAAGCATCGCATTTGATTGGCCCATCTGGCATGACTGTTCCTGATTGGGCTATGTCTGTGACGTCATACTAGTTTGACCGTACAGTGAATATGGGGTAGAGTGATCACGCTAGCTGCGCGAAACCAGTCTCCGTGTCCCAACACTGGACTCCTTTTCTGCCAATACGACTGTCATAAACGATGTGGATAGGATTTGAGATTAGAACACCGTTAACGCAAGCATGTGCTTTGAGATGTTTCAGTACTTCCTCTAACCAATTTGCAATGCAGTTTGATTAAATTCAAATTGATAAAAGCATTTTATTAATTTAAAAGTGCTTGTCTTTTGAAAATTAAAATACAAGCTATGTAACTTTGAGAGTTGTGGTGTTCTGGAGTAGGTCGGCGTTGGGTACACACGCAGAAGACGAAGAATCGGTCCAAATTATTTTTGATCGGTGAGTTCCACGTGAAGTCACGTCTAAAGGTTGTCAAAAAGCTACGAATTTGAATCAGCCGGAAAGTTACGTAACTAACTGAAAACATGTGTAAAACGTAAAGTCATCATTCCTGTAAAGCAAATAGAAAATTACGTACGCTTACCGAAGTTCAAAGTGATACATGCCAGTCCAGTGAAGCTAGAATTTCGTTAGAAAGAGAAAATATTAAAGAACTGCTGATCATGCCTAAGTAATATCTGCTTACGATTAGCATTTAAGAAAATAATATTTTCACGTATCCCAACATTAGTTTTCGCATTTTCCTCTCCCACGTTTCGCACTCGCTACATACGTCTGCCTGCCTTCATATTTCGGGGCAAAAGAAAAAAAAACTTAACCGCAATACGCTTATAGGATGTTCACTGTTAACTGAAAGCTTTTAAAAGCTGTGACTACACTCTCAGAAATTATTCGGAAATCTACACNTATAGGATGTTCACTGTTAACTGAAAGCTTTTAAAAGCTGTGACTACACTCTCAGAAATTATTCGGAAATCTACACTACTAGTGTGTACGCTTAGTGAGAAAGCAGGAATGGTAATGTTTTTCCATATGCATTAATTGTAGCGTTCCTACATTTGCTCAGGAAACAGTCAAATGCGTAGGGAAGTTCCCAACTTTGTACAGTAGCGAAGCTAAACATTCCTATATCTGTATTATTACCATACAGTGTATAGGTTAGAAAATTCCATTACCGTTTAGGAAGTTTACCAGAAATTTTTTTTTACAGTCTTAGATCTACTTCTATACTCCTTGTGTATTCCACCGCTTATGTTAAATTAACATTGCCAAGAGCCTGCTCATTTTATTCATGTGTTGCCGGTCAAGTAAAACTCAAATTGAAAAGCAAGTGTAAATTTCCCTATTTTTACGCTTATATGCTTCAAAACAGAAATTAAAGATAATTTAAGAATTCACCAGTGTTGACCTTACACTTTTAATTCAGCGTCAAGACATGGAACTATTTTCCCTCCGTCGTTACCAACTTTACCGGGCGCACGACAGTCTGTGTGCCCGTTGAAATACACGCAGTTAGGAGCAGTGACATTTTTCAAAGGTTGATTTCAAAAGTGCTCAGTTAATTGTGAACACACTATATATAGCTTAAATGTTGTCTCACGTGAATTTCGCCACCGTGGCTTCTTCGGGATTCGAACGCTGAACCTTGGAAACTTGGTCACGAAGGTCCACCGAACAAGTGTCGCTGTGACTAATTTTTTTTNGGGATTCGAACGCTGAACCTTGGAAACTTGGTCACGAAGGTCCACCGAACAAGTGTCGCTGTGACTAATTTTTTTTGTGTTTGGGACTCTGAAGAAGGGAGGTACAGGTTGAGAACCGAGTCTAAAACTGCAGACCACTTTTCCAAAAGACTGCTGGAAAGTGGCGTGGAGAAAAAAAGAAAATTCGGAAGATTTTCACTCTGTAAAAGNGGGATTCGAACGCTGAACCTTGGAAACTTGGTCACGAAGGTCCACCGAACAAGTGTCGCTGTGACTAATTTTTTTGTGTTTGGGACTGAAGAAGGGGGGTACAGGTTGAGAACCGAGTCTAAAACTGCAAACCACTTTTCCAAAAGACTGCTGGAAAGTGGCGTGGAGAAAAAAAGAAAATTCGGAAGATTTTCACTCTGTAAAAGTTTGTTTATTTTAATAATCAAAACTTCATTGTTTGTGTATTATTTTATTCCTTCATTCACCTGTTAACACGATACAAAAATTGTTTGTTTCATCATGTCGTGAAGTTTTACTGTCATTTGAGTTCCTATATCTGCACAATTTGTTAAGGTTTTGAAAGGCGTGCGAGGATGGGGGTACGAGTGCCATGTTGTACTCTATCCACAAAATGGGGGTAGGGGTACAACGTATCAAATTATTTTTTTGTTCTTATTTGGTTGCCCAAAACTGTGACATTTGTATGGTGCAACTTAAAGATTTGCTTGGCTCTACGTACTTTAAATAGTTTCAGTTTAAATATAAAAAAAAGAAAGCACGACCGATTCGAACGTACAGCGTTTGCACCCGAACACACTACGCCCTAGTTACTTCCACTTAAGTGTGATATTTTTTCTTAATACATACAATTCAAATACTGGACAACGTACTTAAATATATATTTCAAGTTTTACAGCTTTACGTTTTAGTTTTTCGTTGAACTTGTTTTAGTAGGATTAGGCTTCAANTAAATATATATTTCAAGTTTTACAGCTTTACGTTTTAGTTTTTCGTTGAACTTGTTTTAGTAGGATTAGGCTTCAATAAATGTACTATCCTAATTGTCGCAGAATGGGGGCAGCGGTGGCGTAGTGTCCAAGGCGCTCGCCTCCCACCACGGCGATCCGGGTTCGATCCCCGGCGGGCTCACTCCCCGATCCCCGCATGTGGGAATCGTGCTGGACGATGCAGCTTGCCGGCGGGCTTTCTCGGGGTAATCCCGCTTCCCCCTCCCTTGCATTCCAGCGCCGCTCCATTCTAGGGTCTCACTTCTGTCATGCTCGGGGATGACGGTCACCTACGGGTCACCCACTCGGAGGGTGTTGCCTTGCCCTGGGTGCACTCTCACACGCCATTTATTTTTTGTCGCAGAATTACAAACTCTCGATCCGTATCTTCGAACGAAGGCAATGAGTAGTCGAAACAAATGTACACAGTTGATACAACTAAATATTTGGTTGATAGTCTTAACTTTCTTTGGCCCGCCACAGGAGTATTGTCCTGTACATACAAGTATTAAAAACCTTTCTCTCAGCGTGCGCTTAGCGGCGATGGCGCACTTGATGCGAGTAGGAATGTCGTCCTTATCGCTCCCGTACTTCTGGGCCTGGTAGAAGGGATCTGCCCGCCTCCTCGCCAAGTAGAAACGCCACGTGGCCGAAGGCGCACATGCTACCCGCTGTAGGGCCCCACTACGGTTGTAGGTGAGGTACTCCACCCAGCCTCTGTCCCCCGTAGGCCGCGTTCGACGTCTTGAGAGCCGGCGAGGTTGAAGCGAGCTGAGTATGGAGCAGCGCCGGAATGCAAAGGCGGGGGGAAACTGGAGATCCCCGAGAAAAAACCCTCCGAGCAGCGGCGTCGTCTAGCACGTTTACCACGTGGGGTATCCCGGGAGCCAACCCGCCAGGGAATCGAACCCGGTTCGCCTTGGTTTGAGTCGAACGCTCTAGCAGCTACGCCAGCTTGACCTTGGTGGGGAGGATGGGGGGTAGAGTCTCTGAGCTCGCGCCTCAGTAGGCTGGCGCACAGTTGTCCGCCCCGTCCTACAGCNAATGCAAAGGCGGGGGGAAACTGGAGATCCCCGAGAAAAACCCTCCGAGCAGCGGCGTCGTCTAGCACGTTTACCACGTGGGGTATCCCGGGAGCCAACCCGCCAGGGAATCGAACCCGGTTCGCCTTGGTTGGAGTCGAACGCTCTAGCAGCTACGCCAGCTTGACCTTGGAGNCGCCTTGGTTTGAGTCGAACGCTCTAGCAGCTACGCCAGCTTGACCTTGGTGGGGAGGATGGGGGGTAGAGTCTCTGAGCTCGCGCCTCAGTAGGCTGGCGCACAGTTGTCCGCCCCGTCCTACAGCAATGTCCAAGTCCCAAACATGAAGCCGGTAGGATGAATCACACACTCCGAAATGTTACGTGACGTCACAGAATAGACATATCCCTAGAAAAAATGTCTCATCAAATCTCTAAAATGAATACTTCCATAAGTCCCAAGTCATTCACCTGAAATTATGTTTTACCATCGGGGAATTCGGCGCATGGTAGATATGTTGGTCGGAGGTATCTGCTTAGTTTTTTTTTTTTTTTTTTTTACGATTGGTTTATAGCTGTTCAGAGTAAAACGTGGGTATTCTGCGTGTCCCCTTTGTTCGGCGTAAACGTAGGACATTTGGCTGTATCACAGATTATTACGTGCCTGGGTGGATCACAACTGGTTAGAGTGAACTTAGTTTTTTTTTATCATTACAGGGGCCTAGAGTACGGCAAGACATGACTGTTCACTTCGTCTTTCGTGACAATCTGTGGTAGTGTCCTGCACCGGTCACTCATGCATGGTCTAGGCTGTTCGTGGTAAAGTGAGCACTTTTGAAAGCCCTGCTTAGAATCTACTTCTCTTCGCGATTCTGTATTCTTCCACAGTATGTAAAATTAGCATTGCCATGCTCCACATCACTTTATTATGTTACGCGTCAGTAAAATGCAACTGTGTAATCGTAAGAAATGTAAATATGTTATTAATAAATAAATTCTTACACTTCTACTTTTCAAACAAATATAAACCAAATTAAATTAATTCACCTTCCATACATTTAAATGTACTTCNTGTGTAATCGTAAGAAATGTAAATATGTTATTAATAAATAAATTCTTACACTTCTACTTTTCAAACAAATATAAACTAAATTAAATTAATTCACCTTCCATACATTTAAATGTACTTCTAATACGAGGAACTATTTTTCTTTCCGCGTTGCCACAGACAGCAGAGCAGGCCAGTCAGTGTGTCCGTCAAANCTTCTAATACGAGGAACTATTTTTCTTTCCGCGTTGCCACAGACAGCAGAGCAGGCCAGTCAGTGTGTCCGTCAAAATACACGCAGTAACGGATGGTGACTTATTTTTCAAAGTTTGGTATCACAAGTGCTCACTTTACCATGAATAGGTTACAAGCCGGAAGCCGAAAACCCTCCCGGTTTCACTGAACGGGTGGTTATTCCGAGTGGCTCACCAACCACTTCCAAGCCAATTCCGGCGCAATTCCTTTTCACACGTGCCCTCCCGATTTCTCTCCCCTCTTCTTCCGGTTAGTTCCGATCTGGGTTATCCTTGGTTGCATGAAACGAAGTAGAACGTGAGTATGAAGTGGAAGATTTCCCGGGGTCAGTGACCTGTAGGCTAGACTATACAGTCCTATACATACCCAAGAATCATCTGTCTGCTCATTGGCTGATGCACCAGTGAGTGGCCAGTTCCACTGCAGAAAGAAACTCCTCGAGGATGTCTCTTATACACTGTGATACAGTAGTAAACGTGACCCAATTGTACCCGTATCTGAGTAATGGCCGAAGCCAAGGGAGAGGGTTTGGAGATGGTAACCTCCCCTCCCCCCCCCTTTTTTGCCCCACACTCTCACACAACTTTCCAATAGATTGTCAACAATTTGTATTAAAATTATTAATAATACTTTAATTGTAATAAAAAACATGCAGTTTCTGTTCCTCNTAGATTGTCAACAATTTGTATTAAAATTATTAATAATACTTTAATTGTAATAAAAAACATGCAGTTTCTGTTCCTTATAATGCATTTTATTAAACTGTGAGGTACTTTTCTCCTAGAATTTATCCTAATTGTCCTTCCTCCCTTCTCTTCAGTCTATGTCAACCCCGCACCCACCACCCTCGAGCAATTTCTTGCTACGCCGCAAATCTAACTTCTCCTGGAATTTTCCTGTCCCAAAATTTGAGAATCTGAAGCCCAAACCCACTCGTATTGGATTTATTTTATTTCTTGCTAATGTGAAAATGTTTTAAATGTCTGAATAGTTCATAAGCTTATCTTACAGTGGAATGCACGTGTAACATCTCAACTATTAATGTATAATCACGAATTAACGTAATATAAAATTAAAGGTAAACTTTGCAATACGTTGATTGTGTCATAATTTTACGCAAGTAAGTTCAAATGTTATGTCTGTACCGCTCGGTAAGAAAAAGTAGTTTGGATTTTCTTTGTACCAGAGCTTGCNCCCAAAATTTGAGAATCTGAAGCCCAAACCCACTCGTATTGGATTTATTTTATTTCTTGCTAATGTGAAAATGTTGTAAATGTCTGAATAGTTCATAAGCTTATCTTACAGTGGAATGCACGTGTAACATCTCAACTATTAATGTATAATCACGAATTAACGTAATATAAAATTAAAGGTAAACTTTGCAATACGTTGATTGTGTCATAATTTTACACNACGAATTAACGTAATATAAAATTAAAGGTAAACTTTGCAATACGTTGATTGTGTCATAATTTTACACAAGTAAGTTCAAATGTTATGTCTGTACCGCTCGGTAAGAAAAAGTAGTTTGGATTTTCTTTGTACCAGAGCTTGCACAACTTTTCACGTGCCTAATTAATTTTCAGATGAAGGCTTGAAGATTATCTTCACATTAGTGTGTTCTTTGTAAACAAAATAAAACGTTAACTATTTATCAGTTTCGAAGGCTGAACGGCTTTTTAATTTAATTCGAAAATGTATGGCACAAAGTTGGTCTGAATTGGTGCAGAGTTACTACAAATGACTGTAAAACAATACGCACGTGGCGAGTGAGACATGACTGTAACTGAGATGTGTGGACACTGAGGTTGTTCCGTGTGTAAGGAGAATAACTGGGGCTTTTCTTTTTTTTCCAGGCAATGCGGTTGTCGTGAATTCCTCGAAGACTGCGGCTTCTCTCTGGACCACTGGAGTGCAGTAAGCCGTTGCCCGAGCGGCAATGGCCAACTCCAGACACTTGCACGGCAACGGCTAACTCCAGACACTTGCACGGCAGCGACGTTACGAAACTCTCTCGCAGCAAGTCGTTCACGAAGTACCTAAGACATATCAGTGAGCTCGAAGATTTTTTTGAAGGACTGTGTTGTTGGGAAATGACGCGAGGAAGGAGCGGGACCTACTCTTGAGTTCACAACAATAGAGACCACACTTCCTNGGACTGTGTTGTTGGGAAATGACGCGAGGAAGGAGCGGGACCTACTCTTGAATTCACAAGAAAAGAGACCACACTTCGTGTTCACGTGGTGTAGTTTTACTATTGCATATTTATTTTATTTATTACAGAACTGAACTGTTGTTTTGTACAAAGTTGTTTAGGAGCGTCCTTTCAACAAGAGAAAAATTTGTGGTGTATTTTTATTGTGCTTGTTTTTGTAAGTAGGTAGTTCTCATTACATTTCCACAAAAAATTTGAAAAAGGCTATTGGGATAGAGCTATCTCTGTGGTGTAGAGTTATATTTATTGTGCTATTTTGACGTGAGATGTTTCTAGAAATTTAGGAAAAGGAAAATGTTGGTACGGAAATATTTACATGATGTGACCATCTATTTTTAAAAAAGACCAGTTTTCGTGGAAAGAGGGCTGTAATTTTATGTTGAGTTCTGTTTACATGTTATGATGTTATGACCTTGACTGCCAGCCTAGACGTTCTCCCGTGAAAACTTGTTCGTAAATTCTCGTCCATCAAGTGTGAGGATAAAAAGTTTCACAGGAGGAAAAAAAAAGGTTACTGTTTTGAAGCTTTTGCCATAAAAGTAAAATGTTTTGTGTCTACAGAATGAACTTGGAGGTAAAAAAAATGAGTAACGTGGCAGGGTTTTTGTGCATATTATTTATGTAAAAGCGCGAAAGTTTGCTGAGGCTTGTACACATTACGCTTGAGGGCAGGTTTTTTTTTTCTCCCACGGTAACTTGATACTTTTGTGTGCAGTCTCACAGTGAACTCGATTTTCATCATTCCAACTGTCCGCGCCAGGCTTTCAACACTGCTGCTATATTTACGTTGAGAAATGTTCTAGTTAGTTTAAGACTGCCATGCTGGGTTTGTTTCCTCCACCCCTTTCCCCCTCGACATTTACCATAAACTTATAAACTTACCCCTTTGAGCTACCAGCCATGTAGTACCACAGTTTTCAAGTGAAATGAGTATTTTTGGCGTAAAGGGGAATTTTTTTCAGTCATTTCAGAAAAGACATGTAACTGAAACTGAAGTTTCAAGAAATCAGCAGAAATGCATTATTTGTCCGTAGCACAATTGTGTTCCTTCTTGGATAATGATTCAGGATTCGAAGCCTGGAAGCTTGTCGCCAGATTTAATCCACCATCTTCTAAGTGACCTTGACCTTTGTCCTTGTTGTTTAAAGTTGACATCTTGACTCAGAAATTCTATAAAGTTGCAGTTTTCGGAATGTTTTGGAAAAAATATCAAGGAAACAAAATACTAATGCTTCCTCAGGCCTTTTTTTTTTAGAAGACGCCATATTGGATTGCCATACATTTGTTCTGCTCTCTTGTTACCCATGAGACGCTTACGTAAGATCCGGACGATGCCGCTGGTCGGCGGGTTTTCTCGGGGATCTCCCGTTTTCCCAGTCCTTTCATTCCGGCGCTGCTCTATGCTCACCTCGCTTCTCCCTCATTGACTATCAAGACCGCGATGTTAAGAGCCGCCCAAACATCTTCACTCACTCACTTACGTAAGATGAAATGTGCTCCCTCAATCCTTTTAGCAGGCGTATAATGGATTTTCGTAAAAGTGTGTCTTGGGTATTTCAAAGTTATTTATAATGCTACATATATGTAATTAATTGTTACACAAGTAGGAAATATAAATATAACAATTCCGGTGTAGTATTCACCATTTTTATTTTTCCTTAAATTTTATGATTGTATTTATTGTACTATGCAGTCCCATATTGAGTTAGTTGTCTAGAGAAATTTCAACATAACATCACCAATAACTTTATCTGAATTAAAAAAGATGTTATCTTACTTTTCAATTTTTTAAATTTGTTTATATAGTCTACATATTACAAGCAAACGAACGCAATATATATAAAAAAAAGTGTTGTATGAATTTTGCGAGGCATTACAGGACACTTATTGCTCAGTCAAAACGGAGAAAAATTGCAAAACCAGTAAAAAAATTTACACTTAGCAACAATAACGAATAATAAATTGTATAATTTTATTTAAGTACTATAAACCAATTGTACATGTCCTAATATATGGATATCACCAGTAGTACCAACCAACTTACGAAACGTCCAAATTCCGTCACCCAACTCCAACTTCACTTTTTTTACGTGAAAACAATACAGGAGCCTGAGCTACAGAAACAATAGCAGTTTGATGTATAACACTCTCGTGTAGGGCGAAAGTCTTCCAACATATTATAAAAATCTACACAAAAAAGAAATCAAAACATAACTTTCTTGAGCTTGAGAAACTTGCTTAACAAACACAAACAACATCAGCTTTAGCAACGTCGGTACTAAAACCTCCATGTTGGAAGACTTTCGCTCTACACGAGAGTGTTATGTATCAAACTGCTATTGTTTCTGTAGCTCTCAGGCTCCTGTATTGTTTTCACGTAAAAAAGTGAAGTTGGAGTTGGGTGACGGAATTTGGACGTTTCGNGCAGTCTCACAGTGAACTCGATTTTCATCATTCCAACTGTCCGCGCCAGGCTTTCAACACTGCTGCTATATTTACTTTGAGAATGTTCTAGTTAGTTTAAGACTGCCATGCTGGGTTTGTTTCCTCCACCCCTTTCCCCCTCGACATTTACCATAAACTTATAAACTTACCCCTCTGAGCTACCAGCCATGTAGTACTACAGTTTCCAAGTGAAACGAGAATTTGTGGCGTAAAGGGGAAATTTTTTCAGTCATTTCAGAAAAGACATGTAACTGAAACTGAAGTTTCAAGAAATCAGCAGAAATGCATTATTTGTCCGTAGCACAATTGTGTTCCTTCTTGGATAATGATTCAGGATTCGAAGCCTGGAAGCTTGTCGCCAGATTTAATCCACCATCTTCTAAGTGACCTTGACCTTTGTCCTTGTTTAAAGTTGACATCTTGACTCAGAAATTCTATAAAGTTGCAGTTTTCGGAATGTTTTGGAAAAATATCAAAGAAACAAAATACTAATGCTTCCTCAGGCCTTTTTTTTTTAGAAGACGCCATATTGGATTGTCATACATTTGTTCTGCTCTCTTGTTACCCATGAGAAGCTTACGTAAGATCCGGACGATGCCGCTGGTCGGTGGGTTTTCTCGGCGAGCTCCCGTTTTCCCCACCCTTTCATTCCGGCGCTGCTCTATGCTCACCTCGCTTCACCCTCATTGACTATCAAGACCGCGATGTTAAGAGCCGCCAAAACACCTTCACTCACTCACTTACGTAAGATGAAATGTGCTCCCTCAATCCTTTTAGCAGGTGTATAATGGATTTTCGTAAAAGTATGTCTTGGGTATTTCAAAGTTATTCATAATGCTACATATATATAATTAATTGTTACACAAGTAGAAAATATAAATATAACAATTCCGGTGTAGTACTCACCATTTTTATTTTTCCTTAAATTTTATGATTGTATTTATAGTACTATGCAGTCCCATATTTAGTTAGTTGTCTAGAGAAATTTCAACATAGCATCACCAATAATTTTATCTGAATTAAAAAAGGCGTTAAGTTACTTTTTATTTTTTTAAATTTGTTTATGTAGTCTACATATTACAAGCAAACGAACGCAATTTATATAAAATAAAAAAAAGTGTTGTATGAATTTTGCGAGGCATTACAGGACACTTATTGCTCAGTCAAAACACGGAGAAAAATTTCAAAAGAAGTAAAAAATTTACACTTTGCAACAATAACGAATAATAAATTGTATAATTTTATTTAAGTACTATAAACCAATTGTACATGTCCTAATATATGGATATCACTAGTACCAACCAACTTACGAAACGTCCAAATTCCGTCACCCAACTCCAACTTCACTTTTTTTACGTGAAAACAATACAGGAGCCTGGGCTACAGAAACAATAGCAGTTTGATGTATAACACTCTCGTGTNGGCTACAGAAACAATAGCAGTTTGATGTATAACACTCTCGTGTAGGGCGAAAGTCTTCCAACATATTATAAAAATATACACAAAAAAGAAATCAAAACATAACTTTCTTGAGCTTGAGAAACTTGCTTAACAAACACAAACAACATCAGCTTTAGCAACGTCGGTACTAAAACCTCCATGTTGGAAGACTTTCGCTCTACACGAGAGTGTTATGTATCAAACTGCTATTGTTTCCGTAGCTCTCAGGCTCCTGTATTGTTTTCACGTAAAAAAGTGAAGTTGGAGTTGGGTGACGGAATTTGGACGTTTCGTAAGTTGGTTGGTACTACTGGTGATATCCATATATTAGGACATGTACATTTGGTTTATAGTACTTAAATAAAATTATACAATTTATTATTCGTTATTATTGCTGTACTGAGCGAACCTAAGAATTGTAAAAAAATATATGTGTCAGCCTTATAAGGAGAATGACTTATAAGAACAATTCTATGGAACTGCAGCATGGCATCTTTCTAAAATGAATGAGGGAACTTTAGTATTTTATTTACGTAAAACTGTTTTATTTTCGATCTTTNAGCATGGCATCTTTCTAAAATGAATGAGGGAACTTTAGTATTTTATTTACGTAAAACTGTTTTATTTTCGATCTTAAAAAAAATTTTTCAATGGAAGATTTTCTGGGTCAAGATGGTGACTGGAAAGTCAAGATCGTTTCTGAGATGGCGGCCAGCTCCGAGACCGCGATTCCTGAATCCTCGTCGCAGACAGATCATAATGCTACTCTTTTATTGAGTTTTTAAGTTAATACATAACGTAATATTCGATGTCAGATACATGCATTTCATGCATTAAAATTTTCGACTGCTTTTGAAAGGACCAGTCTAATTATGCTTGTACTGCAGAGTAACAAATGAATAATTTTTATAGTAGTTAATCATTTGTTCTGAACATTTGCTGTTATGGAGAAGTAGTAGAAACATTAGTTGATTTGCCACGTTGCGTTTAAACTTGACGGGTTAAGAGATAAACATTTTTTGCAATCAAAACATTAATTATTTTGCACTCGCGTGAATAGTCATGAAATAAGACATGCTTAGAGATTATAAAAAATCGCGAAAAAGTTTTGAGCCGACATATCTTCTATAACACTCTAACAAGTTTATTCTTTCGTGACTGGATGAACAAGGTTTTGACTCGACTAAGTTGTTTGCAGACCAATCACGAACGTTCTACCTTATATTACCAGAATCCTCACTGGCCCAGTGAAATGGGGTAGTTGCTTCAAACATGCATGACAGCTAATAAGGATAGAAAACTGTCGGAAATATTTGCAATGCGTTGAATCCTAGCAAACAATNAACGTTCTACCTTATATTACCAGAATCCTCACTGGCCCAGTGAAATGGGGTAGTTGCTTCAAACATGCATGACAGCCAATAAGGAAAGGAAAACTGTCGGAAATCTTTGCAATGCGTTGAATCCTAGCAAACAATAAACTCTCCCCGCGACAAACCATCATCTCTAGGCATGGTTTAACAAAAACTATACCAGACGCACCACTGCTATTTTCTGCGTTTCTCCCGCAACAAAGCTGGCTTCTTATTGGTTGGTTACGATCGTCATCACCTCCCTAGCTCTTCCGTGTTCGTGTCTGATTGGCTTTGGCCTCCCTGGCTCTACAGACCGAGGCCTGACATTTCTCTGTTCACGCATGTTTGGCTGCGCGCTGTGGCTCTTCTCTTTTCTCTGCTGTGATAGGCCAGTCAGCGTGGAACTGCAAGGCATGCGCAAGGAACGTCGCTCTGGAAGCCCAGAGCAACGGCCTTCCACAAAAGTTATCCGGGTTCGATTCTCGCCAGGTATCCCCTTTTCTTCCGCCAATTAAGGGTGTCGGATACCAAAAAAATTAATAATTTAGTTTTGTACCAAACATTGTTCAACTTGTGTGCATTGTATGTAATGCCGTTTCCCTAGGATAAATAATTTTAACAACAGACCGTATATATTGAAAAAAAAAAAACGTTTAATATAAATAAGTTTTTGCATATTTCTAACTTTTTTTTTTTAATGCATGAACTGATATTTGGTGATTGCATATATGTCAAGCGATAGCCCACGGCATTAGTTTACATTGTAATATTTTTCATTTGTGCAACTTAATTAGTATTTATTTACATGACTGCAGGCAGCAATGCGAAAAAAAAAATTGAATTTGAAATCAAATTATTCAAAAAATATCCAATGTAAAATATATTTATTCGAGGAAGATGATCACATATAATGCGTACAAACCGAACAATGTTTGTTACTATTATAATATAATTTATTTTTCGGTATCAAACGCCCTTATCAACACTGCTACAACTCGTAGGGACACCCGAATTTCGCGGAAAGATTTCCGCACATGTTATATTGCAATACCCTATGGCTGTACCAGCAGCTTTCTTTTACTTACTGGCGGCGTGTCTTTGAGAGAAGACATTTTCTTACTCGGCTGACCAATCAGAATCAGGCAACTTCCTTACTGTACGTCTGTGATTTGCGCGCACGCACCTAAGACGCGTAACACTGAAATCATCCAATCACGAAAGAGTGGATATGAGCTAAAGCGTTGTGGAGTATAGCTGGTCGTGAAATCTTTTCGCGAAATTCGGGTCTCCCTACAGTTATAACTAGGGGCAGTGATATTTCGTGAAAAGATTTCGATACAAGATACAGTCCAAAGCACTATAGGGTCGTCCAAATTCTTTGATTGGCTACAAAATGTTCTGGCCCGTGTGAACCGTTTGCGCACGAATCACGAAGGTTCCGTGTAGGAGTTACTTAGTCCTGAGTGGCTTGGTCAAAGACGAACACGGCACCAGCAGCCAATGGCGGTATAACAACAGCTGAGGCGTGTATATAGTATTGAAGTCTACTGTCTGCTCCAATTTTTACGCGAAAAGTCACTGGTCCTAGTTATAACTCATAGTTAGGGCCAGTGTCTTTTCGCGTGAAAATCGGAGCACACAGTATACTTCAATACTATATAAACACCTCAGCTGTTGTTATACCTCCATTGGCTGCTGGTGCTGTGTCCGTCTTTGACCAAGCCACTCAGGACTAAGTAACTCCGACACTGAACCTTCGTGATTCGTGCGCAAACGATTAACACGGGCCAGAACATTTTTTAGCCAATCAAAGAATCTGGACGACCCTACAGTGCTCTGGACTGTATCTTGTCTCGAAATCTTTTCGCGAAATATCACTGCCCCTACTCATAGTCACTACGCCACTTGACACCAGCAACCGAGTTCTTTATCTTACTCTGGAGGATGAAGGGGTTAAGTATGAGAAGAGGGGAGGGACAGAAGGGCGCGACCTAGTGCAGTTTATATATTTTCTAGATTCACACTCAGCTTGGTCGAGTAGTAAGTTATTCGATTCAACCAGAAGTCCCGCGTGTCGGTTTCGTAGTCACCTGCTGTCTGACGGCCATTGTCGAACCACAACACAAAACCAAGATACCAGTAGCCAATTACAAGCGAGGAGAGGGACTTCTGACCTATCATAGGCCTTGATCACGAGAGGAGGTACAACCAATCAGATGCGAGCAGAGAGAAGCCTACTGATCACAAGCCACACCTAGTTAACAGCATCTCGGGGCTTTAATATTTCGTTACACATGTTGCGAAAGGGATTTTTCGATCTGACAAAGTACTTACATATTTCTTACACTAACTTGCACAATGGAACCTATAACAGTAATTTCTGTTGGTCTATGATACCGGCAACGCACGACATTAAAATGTTGGTGTTCAGTAGCAGTTAACAGCATTAACCATGAATGCAGCCTGTGTTGGTGCCAGTTTCTGACCTCGTACAGCACCGACCACGATTTTATTTACTCTGCAACACTTCATACGTGAACGAGTATACTCTGAATAATATGTTAAGGTGTTGAGGAGGTGTCGGATCTTAGGAGCTTAAGAATGCACCGCAGGAGTTGGATCAACTCCTCTCCGAGAATCTCTTTGGCCCCACAACACGTATTACGACAAGGTGAAAACAATATTTCACCGATATCGGCAGCGTTGAATGTATCTTTGTCTCCACGTTATAAATATGACAGTTCACCGTCGAATAACTGCACACAAAAAAATTCTGTAATTTTATAAAAAAAAAAAAATTTGAAACTACTTGGCAAAAAAGTTTTTAGTACNCTTTGTTTCCGCGTTATAAATATGACAGTTCACCGTCGAATAACTGCACACAAAAAAATTCTGTAATTTTATAAAAAAAAAAAATTTGAAACTACTTGGCAAAAAAGTTTTTAGTGCCATATTTGTAAATATATTCAAGTGTCAGTATTACTGCAAGAATGTTTCTGTAGCTCTAGAAGTCCTGTTTTTTTTNATATTTGTAAATATATTCAAGTGTCAGTATTACTGCAAGAATGTTTCTGTAGCTCTAGAAGTCCTGTTTTTTTTTCTTCAAAATTACGAATTCAACAGGTTTACAACAAAATGTTTTGTAAAACTACTAGAATTTGTATTTTTACAAGAAATNTTCAAAATTACGAATTCAACAGGTTTACAACAAAATGTTTTGTAAAACTACTAGAATTTGTATTTTTACAAGAAATTTCCTGCTCAGTTTACACAATTTTTTTTTTCATATAATATGGTTGGTGGAAATAGTCTAAAAATATTTTTGCATAATCCAGTTACACTTCGTCATGCTGAAGTTGAATTCTTCGAGTGTGACACTTGTATTCAGTTGGAGGTTAAAGTAACTAGTCAGTGTATGTTTCTGTCTTGTATTAACACTATTAATATTGCACGATATACTAACTGGACAACCGAAATTGCTTTCTTACAACATTCTTGAAAAATTGTTTTATTTTTAACTTATATTCTAGAACGAGCCATATTTAAGCAGTTTCCTGTAGTGCAAATATGTTTATCAGTATTTAATTGACCATTCTGAATGACGCTGTACTCTGAATGTCTCCGAGTAAAAAGAGTCACTTGTTAAAATATGAAAATATGGAATATTTTCCTCTTTGTGCGATCTGTTAAAAGTGCCTTTTACGAATTTCTTGTTCTGCAAGATATTTTCTGTTGAAAATTTTAAACCGTGCCTTAATGTCGCATGTACAAATTTGTTATTGTGGGCCCGTTACAAAATTTACCCACGTGGTCACAAAATGGCCGCGCAATAAATGTGGAACTTCCAAGAGTGCCTTAAACGCCAACTGTGACTTCCTTTAGACTGAAAGAGATACCTCTGAGTGAAATGAGCCTCATGTGATTGTATAGTTCTTAGGTAGTAGAGAATAGCCTGTACAATATGATGCACTGTGATAGTTTTATACAATGTTTTATAATTAAAATTCATTATATATTTACTTGGTTGGTGTTTGTTTGTTGGTTCCCATCCCAAGGGAATTGTACGATGCACAGGCACCGCA
>NQII01000748.1:878252-889735 GCA_002778355.1 Clitarchus hookeri
CCCTCTCTACTCGCACTTTCCCTAACAACTAATAAAGAGCATGATTCCTATCCAGCTGTCTCCTGTAGCATTTTCTGTTAAACATGATAATGCATGAAGCAATTTTTTAATTCTTTCCTGTCGAAATGGTTTTTACGGTGACTATGCCGGTTTTCCCCTTTCTCTTCTAATTATAGTTTAGCTATAAGTACACTTAGGGAGGTTGTCGTGGCCACAATCTGGCCATGGCAAACCCAATCCGTCTTTGCCGCGATGCATGTCTCCTTGCATGATTCTCCCTTCCTTGTAGGCGTGTGGGGCTTAGCCCTGAGACGCACTTAACTCCCGTCCGTACCACGGGCTCACATAACACTTAGTTTTAGAGTAGTTANGTACCACGGGCTCACATAACACTTAGTTTTAGAGTAGTTAGTTTAAAAAAAAATAACTTTTTACCTCCGAGTAGCGTGGGAGCGATAAGGTCGACAATGCAATGCGTACACAGAAGAAAGTCTAATGTCGCTGCGACGAAAAAATTACTTTTGAGGCGTTTCTTTAATCGTCTGTTTTGTAGTAACATTTAACAATGTTGTGACAAAGTTACTCACTGTTAACCATTTACTAAGTCTTGTATTCCTGTAAAGCAAAACACGCTGTTGAAGTGTTAATGTTGCCGCAATCAAAAGTTGTATATTACGGTAAAATTAACAGGAAGGGCAAAATATTTTGTGTTACCGCGACTTTAAAGAAACGTCCAACCAACGCAAGGTTACACTGACTTGGCGTTTTAAAAATGATGGCTAGTTCACTATGGTGGACAGCGATAAACTCGTAAAATGAGACCACTGTATTAAAATTTTAAAGCATAGTTTGAAAAATAAATGTAGCTTGGACCAACTCTCAAGCCTTGCAAAGCAGTTCACGTGTGCCAATTATGCATATATTTATAGAACATGAAGTTGTTCCCACGTTACGAAAGAGAACTGCAGTTTGTCGTTATGATGTATTCGTTGAATACTTACAATACGAAACTTAGCCAGACATGTAAAGCTAGTGTACCGTAGTTGGTAGAATGTTAGGCACTAATGGCGCGATTTTCAGCCCCCTTCCATCTGTTTTTTTTTCTCTTGGTAATATTTTTGTGACAAAATAATATTACTTGATTTATTTTACATAGGAATGTTTTTTTTTTAAAGAACGAAAATACAATAAAATTTTTAACACAAATGTTAACACCAGTTCAACACAAAATTTGTTTTTGCCGCAACATAAAACACCACCTTAAAGTTGACAGTACCGAAACTATATAATGTTGTTAAGTAATCATTATACTGTAACATGAATATAATAACTTAACATTATATTACATTAATAGCAAAATAAGTTACTGACGGTTCACAGATAACAAAAAAAATGGGTGCGTGTACTTATGTACGCGCGTTAGAAGTTAAACTTCTTTGGTGTGACTAAAATAAAATTGTACTACTCATGCTACCATTTCACGCTTATATTCATTCAGATTTTTCCCATATCATAACTGAATTCAAACTATATAAAGGAAATGTTTTCCAATTTGCTTATTACATGAGCTGATTTTCTGTTGGTTTAAAATATAACCACGTCCTATGTTGTGTACATTGCGTATTTCAGGTTAATTTTAGTTTAATTAACCTCAAATACTTTAAAACACTTTCAAAATTTTACTATACAATTTTTGTTACTAACAAATTTTTCACGGCACAATGTAAGTAAAATTAATGATTGATATATATATATATATATATATATATATATATATATATATTCGCAATGAATTACTAAAATAAATGATATGTTTTTCAATTTGCTTATTACATGAACTGATTTTCTGTCGGTTTTAAAAATAACCACGTGCTACGTTGTGTACCTTGCGTTTGTATATAGCTAGACGATACGCGCATGCGCGTTGGGTCATACCCTACCACGTTCACTGTCGAATTTCGTTACACACTGTGCGCGCGCAACTTCCGTTGCACACTAAACTTTGACCCTCAACGCGCCAAAAGAAGTATAACTTCAAAAATCAATGTTATATTAACATTAATACTGTTGTCACGACATTAGACTTTTTTTCTGTGCATCAAGTACGCCATCGCTGCTAAGCGCTAGGCTCTGAACTTCTGAACTGGTGACCCTATTATTTTATTGGTTGAAAGTCTGTAAGCATGTTCAATGCAGGGCCCTTGAGTAGTTTTGTACGTATCTGACGCCTATATTTTGAGATACAGCGCTTTGAGAAAACCTTTATTTAGCTATGGTTTAATGCCAAACACACTGCGACTCAAGTCGGTTCAAGCACCAGGTAGGCGGGAGCGATCTCCGCCATATTGGATCCTTGGTTTTCTAGTTTGTGAGTCCACGTGTCCATGATCGAGGACGTGCGTGTTGCACGTGAAGGGTATATTTATGGTCGGCGCTGTACATAACAAGGAATCACTGGCCGGTGTTTTGAGTGTGTTTCTTCTGATAAATCTGATTGGCTGCAGCTTCTACGACTCTCGTTTGTGAGTGCTTAATGGTGACGTCAGCGAACACGCAGTACGTTGTTCACTGGTTGCGAGAAGCACTCTCGACGCAAGTACAGTGCCCGCCAAAAAAAAAGAGATTGCAACATACTATATCGTAAATGACATCAGGACTGAACTTCGCTTCCTACTTTACGTACCATATGCAACGTTCTTCTGTCGATCGCAAGCTGCGAACTGCCGACAGCGCATTCTGTCGGGGACCTGAATTTCGCCCAGCCGTCTCTTGGCCGGTAAAGGATATTTCCTTTCACTTCCGTCCCGTCGCTAGTTGCAGAGCAACAAGACACGTGCTAAGTTTTATGTTTCCGTAACCTGTGCGGTTATCACAGATCGAAAGCGAGTTCCGCGTGATTTGTAGTCCAGGATAAACTCCCCAACTTCTTCCGTTCTCCAACATTTTCTCATTAAAATCGGCAGATGTGTAAAAAAAAAATGTAACGGGATCATCGCAGGCATCCGCTTCATCGATCTTGCCACGTTTCCTTTNTCGGCAGATGTGTAAAAAAAAAATGTAACGGGATCATCGCAGGCATCCGCTTCATCGATCTTGCCACGTTTCCTTTCCGCTGTAGCCGTGAATATAACGGATCAAGTAGTGTTCTCGATTGCGAGTTTGATTCCTCTGCACGAGATATTGAGGGAAGTGTGCACTGAGAGAACAGTCAGCANTCGGCAGATGTGTAAAAAAAAAATGTAACGGGATCATCGCAGGCATCCGCTTCATCGATCTTGCCACGTTTCCTTCCCGCTGTAGCCGTGAATATAACGGATCAGGNACATTTTCTCATTAAAATCGGCAGATGTGTAAAAAAAAAATGTAACGGGATCATCGCAGGCATCCGCTTCATCGATCTTGCCACGTTTCCTTCCCGCTGTAGCCGTGAATATAACGGATCAGGTAGTGTTCTCGATTGCGAGTTTGATTCCTCTGCACGAGATATTGAGGGAAGTGTGCACTGAGAGAACAGTCAGCAAAATATTTGTTTATTTAGGGTCAAAAATATAGTGAGTTGCCCTAGCAATATATTTTGTCGAGTAAATAAAACTCGAACAAAAGACACGCTTGAATTTTAAAAAAAATTTGTGTTGTGCCAAAATAAAATTAAAGTGTCGACATAATATTTGGTTGAATCCACGGTGTATATACATGTGTGTTTGGTCACTCATTTGAATGTCTTCGTTCGAAAACATAGAACGAGTGTTTGTATTTTTTTTGTGGCAATTAGGAGAGTGTCAGTGTTTGTTTGTGCATATATATATATATACAGCTTGATTCTAAAATCATGGGACAAATATTGAGGGGTGGTAGAGCTCAGTAAAACAAACAATTATTGTATAGGAATATATGGGCGGGAGTGACGCGTGGAGGTACAAACACAAAAATAACACATGAAATGCAACACATTGTTTATTTACAACGTCGCCGCTAAATGCCTTTTTACAGCAATGTTTATAATAATTGCTCAAAATTGCTACCACCGACAGTAATGCAAGCTTGGTAGCGTCGGTGGAGTGATTGGCGAACAGATTCAAGTACGCCGGGTATTTCACGCACGCGTGCAGTCGCACAGGATAGTCGAGCGACGAGGTTTTCACTGGAATCAACTGGAGTCTCGTAAATGAGGGCTTTCAAATGCCCCCATAGGACAAAATTGAGACTCGATAAATCTGGCGATCGTGGTGGCCGTTAATGTGTTATGTTTTTGTGTTTCGGCCTCAACGCGTCACTTCCGCCCATATATTCCTATATAATTATTGTTTGTTTTAGTGAGCTCTACCACCCCTCAATGATTGTCCCATGATTTTAGAATCACCCTGTATATGTGTACATATAGGCGGCTCTTAACATCGAGGTCTTGAGAGCCAATGAGGGAGAAATGAAGCTAGTATAGAGTATCGCCGGAATGCAAGGGCGGGGAAACGGGAAATTCTCGAGAAAGCCCACCGACCAGCGGCAGTGTTCCGCACAATTCCCATATGCTAAAATCCGGGAGTGACCCCACCGGGAATCGAACCCGGTTCGCCTAGGCGGGAGGCGAGTAGTCTTACTACTGCACCGCCGCGGCCCCTAGTGTATAAAGGAAGTGGTTATACTTTATTTCTTAGTAAGGTGCATGGGGTAACAGCCATGAAGAGCAGAGTGTAACATTTTTAGACCAAGTTGTTTATTTAAAAGAAGAAACGCATTTATTCTGCACAAACGAAAAAATAATTTCACACTTTATAAATTTAGAGGAAAGAACAGGTGACTGCGTACCTAATAGCACAAATTTTTAAATATTATCTACATTTTACGATCACAAAAGAAATATTTTAAATAAAAATAAACAACTGTTAATTTTCAACACATCACAATCTGTCACTAAAATTCGTTTAATGCGTGTGAAGAAGACAAAAATGTTTAAAAAAAATGTTATTTACCAACACTGCCAAACGACATCAGGATCGTCGCAAAATTTAATTTTTCGAAAAGTGATACATAAATATCTACCTATTTCAAAGTGAATCAATTTCGCACAACCTGACGTCGTCGTGGAATTGAAGCGCTCATTTGACGACAGTAGTTCCTATGGAGTTCGACATTCTGATTGCCGGGCGTTGAATTCTTCCATGATCAGTTGGAAAATGACCATCTTAAAGCTTAGTAACGCCAAGGCTGTGTTATATTTCAGTGCAATGTGCCCTTGAGATCCCTTGTCTCTTCCCGAGCCCTTGTTNAGTCTCGTAAATGAGGGCTTTCAAATGCCCCCATAGGAGTAAATCGAGACTCGATAAATCTGGCGATCGTGGTGGCCATCGGACTGTTTGTGCCTCAACGCGTCACTTCCGCTCATATATTCCTATACAATAATTGTTTGTTTTAGTGAGCTCTACCACNCTATACAATAATTGTTTGTTTTAGTGAGCTCTACCACCCCTCAATGTTTGTCCCATGATTTTAGAATAATCCTGTATATAAACATCTTAATAAAACACGTTCAATAGGAAACTAAAAAGTATATCTGTAAAATGCGAAACGTTTATTTGCGCACGTTGTCCAGTATTTGAAATGTACGTACTTCTAAACATTCCCAGATCCTAGCGACAACTTAGCTTAGATTGCTAATGCATCGCGCTCGGCCGCAGCCGATGTACGTCAGAATGATGGAGTAGCTTCAACTTTTTTTTTATATTGACCGAAACTGTTCAATGCACGTAGTGCCAAATAAATCATTGCTTTGTGCAACCAAATAATTTAGTTTCAACAACAAAATATTCCATCGCTCCTATACAAACAATTAATTTGGCTGCGTCAAATAAACATTGCTTGATTCAACAAAAACCTTTTCCTCAGTAACGCCCACGTAAAATTAAGATGAAATCCGCGGTTCATTTAAGAGAATTGTGTTGTTTAGCAGTATTCTCTGATCAGGTTACATTAATAAAGAGTTCGGTTGGGGTTGACATAATGCTTAATCAAATAGCGCCAAACGTAAGTATATTTGATGTTGTCAAACATGCTATTCTGCAAATTAAATATATAATTAAATCAATTCTCTATTTCTTCAAGCAAAAAAATGTTTGGCCTCAAGCAAATTTTTTGTGTTGGAATGGTTTTTGACTGGACCATTTAAAACATTTCCTTTCTTAGTTCGAGCAACAATTTTTGTTCTGCTTCATAAGAACCCGTCATTCTTCAGGACTCTACATTTAAATGCGCAGCTATAAAACACAGTTAAATGTCGGCCTTGTTTTAAAAGAGCAGTTTTAATAATGTGCTTTTCTGAATAAATTCACGCTCGACCTTGTCTGTCGTTTAATATCAGATTTTTTTTTCCAGAGACTTATTTCTTATTTATTGCCTGATTATTCTTTCCTAAGTAAGTTTGTGAATTATTTAATTTATAATCAATATTTTTAATTCAGTATATTTAATGGAGAATAAAACGTTTAAGTTGTTTTAACTAAGAAGAGTATTTTTATTTGTTCACTTGCACTTATTACAGCAGTGGCGTGTTGTGGTACAGCGTTGAATGAAAGTTTAGATATCTTAAACTCGCGTTGATGTAAGTCACGCATAGATAACACATGCGAGCGTAAACATTTCCTTTAGAAGCGGGGAGAGGCTCTGAAATTTGTGCAGCGTAATTTGAAATCAGAATAAATATGTACGCCGGTTGTTTCATTGTTACAGGTACAAACTTCACGGGCGTGTAGATGACAATGAAATAATGACGAAAGTTCAAATGATCATAGGTCCGGAAACCGATCGTTTCCGAGGTATGGCGTACGCACTTGTACAACAATTGCATTATCGCGACATTGTTCATCCTTGACGTTCCAGGCGCTAAGCTTCGCGTTGAACGTCAACAGCGGTGTGGTTCTCGTAGCAGCATCTGGAGCAGTTGTCGTGGCTACACACACGTGTTCTAACGAAGAGATGGCCGACATGCATGTCGCGTATGGACGTGCTAACGGCAACGCACGAGTGACGTCACGATCGTACCACGAAGCACATTCCCTCACACGAGACGGTCAGCCAGCCGAGTTCTGTACTAGGTCCCGTCGTTTCTGAACAATGGCAGACCTACAAATGCACATACTTACAAAAACTCCCCATTTCAATATTTATCTCGCAAATATTTACGGCATTATCCTACTAATATTATAAATGCGAAAGTCTGTGTGGGTGTGTGTGTATGTTCGTTACCACTCATCTCCATAACGGCTTGAACGGATTTTGATGAAACTTGGAATGTAGGTACTTTAGGTCCTGGAATAAGACATACGATACTTTTTGTACGGGTCATGTGGAAAAACAACAAAACGTAATCCTGCAACGGCTGGGAACGTGACCGAACTCAGCTCCATAACGGCTGAACGCATTTTGATGAAACTTGGTATGTAGGTACTTTGGGTCCTGGAATAGGACATAGGATTCTTTTCACCCCGGAAAATTGTACGGTTCCTGTGGAATAACAACAAAACCTAATACTGCAGTGGCTGGGAACGTGACCGGAATATTTTTTCCCTCTGGTGTCAGAGTTTCTCAGGCCGCCCAAGGAACTCTGAAATGGCTTAACGACTGCTATCAATAGATAAAAACAGGGATAGAATATTTAACGTGCCCTCCGAAGCCCGGAAGCGCTCAGATGTTATGCTATTAAACGGTTACCCATCCAAATGTTTGACGCTGGGAACGTTGCTTAACTTTGGTGATCGATTAAGATCCCTCAGCCAAACACAAAAAGTAGTAGCTAGGTACACTTATTTCTAAAGCTACAACTTGATGAAACTCACGTTTTGATTTTCATTAATCGAAAGCGGAAATGTAACTACGCGATAGTTGCACTCCGAAAACAATATCCTACTTCTTGGCTATCGGGTAAAAAATATTTCCTTCTTTTTGGGTTGCCATAATCAGTTAAAAATCTAGGCCAACATAGTATAATTTTATCATTCTGTTTTTACATAAATGAATTGTCTTTTCCCAATTTACTTATTAGTGTATCACTGTAAAACTCAATTGTACCCGGGCGAAGCCGGTCCGGTTCGCTAGTATTTAATAATTTCATTTTTCATAATCTAGTTTATTTTAAGTACGATAATTTATACGAACAAAATATTAACTACTTCTAAGGTTTATGAATTGAGTGCCGCTGTCATGTTACGCACGGAAATAGCTAATATGTTTAACACTTATTCTTAGCACAACAAATGCGCAGTTGTGGCCGAGAGAAGCGGGGAGAGATAAGGTCGACAATGCCATGCGCGCCTTGTGTCCCATCATTCCTACGCGGCGTCCTTAAGTTTGGTTCACAATTGAGAGCTTAACAGTAACCATAGAACATAGGTCGTGTCCACAAGAATTGACCACCATTTTTTCGAATCTATATACTCAAAACTGCGCATAACAAACAGGGCGTGTGCATGATAGGTCCTGGCATAGTGCATAAAGATACATATACAGGATGATTATAAAATCGTGGGACAAACATTGAGGGATGGTAGAGCTCACTAAAACAAACAATTATTGTATATGAATATATGGGCGGAAGTGACGCGTCGAGGCGCCAACACAAAAACATAACACATTAACGGAAACATAAAGTGTTCATTAGCAGCATACGTAATGAGTGATTCCGTACAGAAAATGTTAAAACAATTGCTGGAAAGCATCCACCAACAGTCACGCATGCTTGGCGACCTCTACATATGGCGTGATTGGCTGACAATGATGGCGATAGTTGAGGGCAGTCAAACGGTGCGCCAGTGACCTGCTGCATCAGCATCGGCATCACTCCACCGACGCTACCAAGCTTGCATTACTGTCGGTGGTAGCAATTTTGAGCAATTATTATAAAAATTGCTGTAAAAGGGCATTTAGCGGCGACGTTGTAAATAAACAGTGTGTTGCATTTTATGTGTTATTTTTGTGTTTGTGCCTCAACGCGTCACTCCCGTCCATATATTCCTATACAATAGTTGTTTGTTTTAGTGAGCTCTACCACCCCTCAATGTTTGTCCCATGATTTTAGAATCATCCTGTATATGTGTACATATAGGCGGGTCTTAACATCGAGGTCTTGAGAGCCAATGAGGGAGAAACGAAGCTAGTAGAGAGTATCGCCGGAACGCAAGGGCGGTGAAACGGGAAATTTCCGAGAAAACCCACCGACCAGCGACATTGTCCTACACGATTCTCACATGCGAAAATCCGGGGAATCAAACCCGGTTCGCCTAGGCGGGAGGCGAGTAGTCTTACCACTGCACCGCCGCGGCCCCTAATGCATAAAGGAAGTGGTTATACTTCATTTCTTAGTAAGGTGCATGGGGTTACAGCCATGCAGAGCAGAGTGTAATATTTATAGACGAAGTTGTTTATTTAAAAAGAAGAAACGCAATTATTCTGCACAAACGAAAAAAATGTCACACTTTATAAATTTAGAGGAAAGAACAGGCGAGTGCGTACCTACTAGCACAAAATTTTTTTAAAGGTTATCGACATTTTACTATTACAAAAGAAATATTTTAAAGAAAAAGAAAAATGCCAATTATTTTAAACTACTGTTCATTTTCAACACATCACAATCTGTCACTAAAATTCGTTTAATGCGTGTGAAGAAGACAAAAATGTTTAAAAAAAATGTTATTTACCAACACTGCCAAACGACACCAGGATCGTCGCAAAATTTAATTTTTCGAAAAGTAATACATAAATATCTACCTATTTCAAAGTGAATTAATTTCGCACAACCTGACGTCGTCGTAGAAGTGAAGTGCTCATTTGACGACAGTAGTTCCTATGGAGTTCGACATTCTGATTGCCGGGCGTTGAATTCTTCCATGAGAAGTTGAAAAATGACCATATTAAAGATTAGTAACGCCAAGGCTGTGTTATATTTCAGTGCAATGTGCCCTTGAGATCCCTTGTCTCTTCCCGAGCCCTTGTTCGCTTCACGGCATGCATGTTCGTTTGTGAATTCGGACGCCTGCGTTCGTTTCCACCTCGAGTTCTACTCTGTCGAATCTCGCTCTATGCGAGTTTCACTTGTCTCTGCGACGTTCGCAAGTGTTTCCCGCTTCCGCGAGGACCTGTAAACACGAAAAAATCAAACACAAACAAATTAAATGTTTCAAAGAGTTACGCAGCGGGAAACTATCTACGGCTCGAAAAGGGCAAGTTGCCCACGCCCTTGGTTGAAGGGGATCATTCTAGGGTGCATAACGTGCCCTTGGCGACAGTGCGACGTCACATCCGGGATGCGCTTTTCCAGGGCACGAGACCAGGTAAGGACCCTTAGACGGTGAATTCGAGCATGACCATGCCCTCGCTACAAGCTAACCGTACACGATGCCACTAACGACTGTAACCTTCACTTCATCGTGCGACACGTCATGTTGACGTCACGTCCGCCGTGGACGCGCCCTTATCCGCAAGGACTCCCATCCCACGGAACCACGAAACCCGACAAGCATCCGTGCAGCTGCTTCAGAGTGAATTCAGCCGGGCCACTTTATCACATATGGACAATTTTCGACGACACTGATGAAGTTCTTCAGACGTTCTTCGTTCTTTCGGACGTCGGTGCGATGGGATGGGTAAGCAGCGACGGACAGTAGTAATTCGTTATTCAAGGAGGGCCTGAAGTCGAGAAGAGGATAATGATGACAGAATGGAAAAATTCCTGGACGCGTGCTGCATTCTAATTGGTTTTCTTCGCCCATTTCGTGCATCACTTGGTTGCAGCTCACGGTCTTGTTCATAACTTTTTTTTAGTAAGTATAGAGTCGTACCGATGTTCTACTGGAGGCTGTTCACGGTAAAAGTGGGCAGTTCGCGTTTCTGAAAGCTCTGTTTAAGATCTACTCGTACACGCACTATGTATTCTGCCGCCATTCGGCCTGATCACAATATTCAGGAGCCGGTCGAGTAAAACAGTAAAATTATTAGAAAATTAAAATTGTACAAATTTGCTAATGTTTACTCATATATTAAATATACACACACATATGCAAGTGTATATATAGGCCATATATATATACAATTACAGAAAGAAAAATTAATTATTACAGTGTTTATAAATGTCTACCTAACACTTATAATGCAACGTTAAGACATGGGCCTACTTCCCCACCGTCGTTACCAACTTTACTTAGCGCATGCCAGTCAGTGTGCTCATTTAAATACATGCAGGTAGGGTCAGTGACATTTTTCAAAGGTTGATTTATTTCAAAAGTGCTCAATTACCCGTGAACAGCCTGCAACGGATAATATTCTGATGGTCACGGGTGTTTTTCTATATTTTCTTGATTGTAATTGCATTCTCGTCCGATCACAGATTTATATTTTTATTTTATCACTCAAACACTGATGAGTGACGATTAGAAATGTACCTGTTTCCCAGGGCTAAAAGTAAATAATAAAATATTGGTGCTATTTTTTTTTTTTTTTTA
>NQII01000748.1:899540-926578 GCA_002778355.1 Clitarchus hookeri
GGGGGGGGGGGGGATGTTCACAATTCCTACGCCCCCCCTTTTTTTTTCTCATTTTTAGCTATAGCCTCAGCTGTTGGTACACTCAGGGAGGCCCCGTGGCCTCTGCCGCAATGCACGCCTCTTTTGAATGACTTCCCTTCCATATAGGAGTATGAGGCCAAGACCTGAGACGCAACCATCTCCCGTACCAACCTCGGACGTACACTTAATACTTAGGAGGGCTGAACACCAACTCTCTCTCTCACAGCAGTAGTTAGGCTTCCAGACATCGCGAAACACGAAGGGGCCGCGGTGGTGTAGTGGTCAGACTACTCGCCTCCCACCTAGGCGAACCGGGCTCAGTTCCCGGCGTGGTCGACCCCCCGGATTTTCGCAATGGGTAATCGTGCCGGACGATGCCGCTGGTCGGCGGGTTTCCTCGGCGATCTACCGATTCCCTCTCACGTTTTGCATTCCGACGCTGCTCCGCGCTCACCTCGCCTCGCCCTCATCGGCTCTCGAGACCTCGATGTCAAGAGCCGCCCGAATCTCTTCACTCGCTCACCGTGTGGCCGACGGCAATGTAAATTGTAAATATGTCGGAAGAATACACAACGAGGAGATAAGTAGATCTTCAGCAGGGCTTCCGGAAGTGCTCACTCGTACGTGAACATCCTGCAGAGGGGATGTGGAGCAGAGTGCGCATACGAACTGCCCAGCAACCATTCTACGCGACCCAACATTTGGAATTGTCAAAAACAAACGCCAGAACACTTTTTATGTACACAAGTGCTGTGAAACGTTCATCCGACCTTCTGATGCAAATAGAAGTTCGTCTGTCGAAAAAACGAAATCAGACAAAAATGCCCATCACTGCTAAACATGTATGTGACTTTGGCAGCTGTGTTGGTGATGCGTTGAGTTAATGCTGTTGGCATGCGCAGAAGACAGAGCTGCAGTATGTAATCACAATAGCGCTGCACGAAGGGGTGATGTTCATTTCCTTAACAGCGGCCGAGTGCGGTTGGGCGAGAGCTGCTCCGTACGTACATATTACCTGTCGGAAAAATTTAAGTCACGTCGCCGGCATTTAACAGCGCGGTGGTAGAGAATGATGTTATCAGCTTGGTGTGTATAGCATCAGCAGTGTCACGTGGGTTCCCCTCCCCCAGCGACGAGCGATCTGGAGAGCCCTCCCCTACACTGCCACTCTTAACTTCCCTCCCTCAAAGCTGCGCCAAGATTATTTTCTCATTTGAAATATACTATAGTTCTACTAGTACCATATGAAATTTTCTTGTGCTCTGAACGAGCTTCGGTATGTCACATCGTGCTATTGTGACTCCAGCATTATTTACTGACAAACGTAGGTTTGTTTAAATTCTTCCTTTCCCTTAACTTTACTATAACGCCATCTAGAGTCTCTATTTTTGCTAGAAGGTTAAGTTAGCCTCCATTAAAGGTCCTCCCTATTTGCCATTCGAGTCTCACCATAAGCTGCTGTGCCTGTTATATTAAAAAAAAAAAAAAAAAACTATCGAAGATTTTACTGTCAATATTTTTTTCAAAACAGAGATAGAAGTCGATGTTTTGTTGCCTATTCATAAAATTTGGTTATTGAAACACAAATGTGGTCGTTTGATAAGTGTCAGTCGGCGAAAATCGCTTTATATATCCTTCTCTTTACGACATTCGTATGTGTAAAAAGAGTGTCTTAAACTGTAGTGACAAAGCTGTATCTTTTCTGAACAGATTACTCTATTAGAGTCACATAGCCACCGTTTAAAATTTTGAAGAAACAGAACACACGCGAAATTTGTTTGTGCTGTTCTCCATCGCCGACGAAATGATTCCTTATGACCGCACGTGACCTTGAGGCATTTAACGTTGTTTACTAGGTATTCTCCTTGAAGAAAGCATGCAGTTGGGGGGGAGGTTTCTGAAGTTCCTTATTTAATTATTACAATTTTTATGAACCTACCGCGCTACATCACGTATCTTCGTGATGAAGAACTGCGGGAGGCAGCTCGACAAAATGCGAGGGTCTGGAACGAGCCGAGGCGAATCAGTTCGCTGCGCGCGCACGGGATCGAAGCACTTCCACCCGGCGCGCGTGTGGCCGAGAATGCCCATTTCTCGTCCTGCCACGTACAAGTATTTTTCATCTTTTTTATACGAGCGCGCCGTGGGAACAAACTGAAACAATTCATCTCGGAGGAGCGAATCTTGAAGCCGCTGCTACTCGTACGCTCCCGGCTGGGAATATGACGTAACCCGACTTAATTTTTTTTTAACTAACTACTCTAAAACTAAGTGTTATGTGAGCCCGCGGTAGGGACGGGAGTTAAGTGCGTCTCAGGGCTAATCCCCATACGCCTACAAGGAAGGGAGAATCATGCAAGGAGACATGCATCGCGGCAAAGACGGATTGGGCTGCCATGGCCAGATTGTGGCCATGACAACCTCCCTAAGGGTACTTATAGCTAAACTAAATTTAGAAGAGAAAGGGGAAAACCGGCATAGTCACCGTAAANTGCAAGGAGACATGCATCGCGGCAAAGAGGGATTGGGCTGCCATGGCCAGATTGTGGCCATGACAACCTCCCTAAGGGTACTTATAGCTAAACTAAATTTAGAAGAGAAAGGGGAAAACCGGCATAGTCACCGTAAAAAAACCCTTTCGACAGGAAAGAATTAAAAAATTGCTTCATGCATTATCATGTTTAACAGAAAATGCTACAGGAGACAGAGGGATAGGAATCATGCTCTTTATTATGGTAGGAAAAGTGCTAGTAGAGAGAGGGCGGGTCATCTTTCTTTAGATTGGCGCTGGTTTAACCAGAGTAACACTTGCGCATCACTCTGGTGGGGGGAGGAGCGCAATGGGGCAGGTCCTCCTCCCCCCCCCCGACTAATCGTTCNAGGTCGGTTTACAAGTTGCCGTGTGGCATTTTCATATTGTGCATACGGTTTTTAGAGAAGTCAAAGAATGCGTGATCTTTTTAAAAGTAAGTTAATTTTGTTACATCGGACGCCTGAGGGGCGTACCCGGGTTCGTGAGGGATGGAGATCGTAATAAAAGTAAAATAACTAAATTCAATAATTATATTTATTTTCAATGCTACAAACAGTCAAACATCTGTTATTTACCAGTCTGAAGTCCTATTTTCTCTTATTATTCTTTTTGAGAGCGATTTTTAATTACTATCTCCATTTCAAGTCTTTATCACAGTCTTTACTCTTGTTAATGTCCTTTAAACTGCTCCAATTATGTCCACACGTTTAGTTAAAACTGTCTATTTCCATCGTCCCTAATGTCTCTTCACTCACGCATGCAGTCTACAGTCCTGCAGATAAGTCCTACGCCGCTTCGAAATCGCCTAACTGTCGCTTAAGGTCGCACGAGACGCCAAACTCTCGGCTCTTAATCACCCCTTCCTCAGATGCCCGCATGTGGTATTTATACTTGAGGTAGGTGCCGTCTAGAATGTTCTCGGCAATCCAAGTTGTTCTGGGAAAGGTAATGGTGATGGTGATGATGATGACATTCCTGCGTGATAAATGTGTGCGTGTACGGTGGCGTCCTTTATGATAGGCCGCTCGCTTCGTCTAATGTTACAAACTTGACCTCCAGCTCTCAGCACCTTCCCACGCGAAGGAAATATTAGTTGCCTGTATTGGCGTATACTGTAGATCTAAAATATCTATTGTTCCTGTAATATTAATACAACGAAGTGTAGGGTCATCTCCGAAACGNATATAGTCTATCTGCGGTTTCTTCACACTTTTTGAACCAAACCTTTGAAAAATGACCCCATGTATGACGCGTTCGGCTGTTAACATAAAACTACCACGGTTAAATTTAACTTTTACTCATATTTTATCGGGGGCCGCGGAGGTGTGGTAGTCAGACTACCCGCCTCCCACCTAAGCGAACCTGGTTCGATTTCCGGCGGGGTCACTCCCGGATTTTTCGCGGATGTGGAATCGTGCCGGCTGATGCCGCTGGTCAGCGGGTTTTCTCAGGGATCTCCAGTTCACCCCAACCTTGCATTCTTGCGCTGCGCCGTCCTCACCTCACTTCACCCTCATCGGCACTCAAGGCGTCGTTATTAAGAGCCTCCCAAATCTCTCCACTCCACTTCCAGCTGTCCCGCAAAAATAGCAATTTTTTATTTTGAGAATATTTTAGTAACAAATGAGTACTTTATGTGTTTTCTTTCCCTTGTATTACTCTTCGTATACCACAAACTACGATTGTCTTTTACTTGTAGTTGACGTACAACAGGTCACATGACCAGCGTAGAAGGACCAAATAGGCTCTTTAGTTCCGTGCAACTTGCATCGTCTTGCTCGGGAAAAAATAAGACATGCTCTGTCTCATCACGCGCAAGGTGTGCCTTGCACACGAAATTGTGCAAGATATTTTAGCGCAAATTTTATACCCATCATGCGTCGTGTGAAACCTGCTTTAGAGTAGTCGCATCTGTATCGACAATGTTACGATAACTTGAACATGCCTTAATTCAACGGCCCGCCTGAACACGCCATCACTCATGAGATGAGCAGTAATCAGGACAGCCAGTTGCCGCAGTCGGGACTCATACTGCGCAGACCCCGGTGAGCAGGAATGCCCTCCACCAGCCAGGGAGTGGGGCCATGTTGCGTTATGCCACGCCGATACGAGGACAATGCAGAGCGGTGGCAGAGATCTGTCCCCATTTGACGCCGACTGAGATGGACGTCACAAGAAGCCTGCTGTGCCGACCGCAGTAACTCGTCATACTTCATCAGCCTTCGGATACTTCTCAAGGTGGGACAATCACAATGTACTAACGTGGCTGTCAGTAAGATTTGTGGATGTAGTTAAATTAACAAGGCTCCCCCGACCTTATAGTATTTTATGTACTCTCCAGATGTTTTATTATATAGCCATATAGTAACCTATAACTTCTATATTTATTTACCTCACATGCTCTACCGCCGTGAGATTCCCCCATCCTAAACCACAATAAAAACAAAGTAAAAGAAGTTCTCTATGGCAGCGACCTGCGAGAGGTCAACGTTGTGTGGTCACTTCTCTGGGGGCGGACTGTATCTCCTCAGTTCGGAGACGGAGTGGGTTGTCGCCCGGGGAGTTGGCCCGCCTCCCCTCCCACCCGAGCCCACCAATACTTTTTCTTCTTCAGACGGTGCCCGCCTCACCTCGTTAGTCGGCACCTGTCAAATAAATAACTTCTTCCTCCCTGCCCCCTCTAAATCCACCTTCGAGGAACCCGCTTTCACACGACCACCTCAACTTTTGTCTGCCCCCCCTCCCTTTTCCTCCTCCAACTCAACCACTTCTCCAAAGTTCTGTGTTTCCAATACCTCCGACACGCTCCACGAACACGCACCGTCAGTGGCGTTGTGGGGATGTAATGCAAAGGAGGAGATGTTTCTCGACGGCTGTATACCCCGCGCTAGAGTGAAATCCAAATGAGAAAATAATGCGTAGAAGTCGAAAACGAGTCGGGAGGGTCCATTGCCGCTGCAAGAAGGGGGTGGGGTTGTTCAGTTCGGTAGTGACAGCGGCCGAGAGCTGTTCCGCGCGTGTATATAAAAAACGCGAGTCACGCGGCGAGGTAGTAGAGAGCGATGTTATCAGATTGGTGTGTACATCTCCAGCAATGTCACGTAGTTTCCCTCCTACCAGCGGCAAGCGTTAGGGAGAGCGGTAGTAGAGAGCGATGTTATCAGATTGGTGTGTACATCTCCAGCAATGTCACGTAGTTTCCCTCCTACCAGCGGCAAGCGTTAGGGAGAGCGGTAGTAGAGAGCGATGTTATCAGATTGGTGTGTACATCTCCAGCAATGTCACGTAGTTTCCCTCCTACCAGCGGCAAGCGTTAGGGAGAGCGGTAGTAGAGAGCGATGTTATCAGATTGGTGTGTACATCTCCAGCAATGTCACGTAGTTTCCCTCCTACCAGCGGCAAGCGTTAGGGAGAGCGGTAGTAGAGAGCGATGTTATCAGATTGGTGTGTACATCTCCAGCAATGTCACGTAGTTTCCCTCCTACCAGCGGCAAGCGTTAGGGAGAGCGGTAGTAGAGAGCGATGTTATCAGATTGGTGTGTACATCTCCAGCAATGTCACGTAGTTTCCCTCCTACCAGCGGCAAGCGTTAGGGAGAGCGGTAGTAGAGAGCGATGTTATCAGATTGGTGTGTACATCTCCAGCAATGTCACGTAGTTTCCCTCCTACCAGCGGCAAGCGTTAGGGAGAGCGGTAGTAGAGAGCGATGTTATCAGATTGGTGTGTACATCTCCAGCAATGTCACGTAGTTTCCCTCCTACCAGCGGCAAGCGTTAGGGAGAGCGGTAGTAGAGAGCGATGTTATCAGATTGGTGTGTACATCTCCAGCAATGTCACGTAGTTTCCCTCCTACCAGCGGCAAGCGTTAGGGAGAGCGGTAGTAGAGAGCGATGTTATCAGATTGGTGTGTACATCTCCAGCAATGTCACGTAGTTTCCCTCCTACCAGCGGCAAGCGTTAGGGAGAGCGGTAGTAGAGAGCGATGTTATCAGATTGGTGTGTACATCTCCAGCAATGTCACGTAGTTTCCCTCCTACCAGCGGCAAGCGTTAGGGAGAGCGGTAGTAGAGAGCGATGTTATCAGATTGGTGTGTACATCTCCAGCAATGTCACGTAGTTTCCCTCCTACCAGCGGCAAGCGTTAGGGAGAGCGGTAGTAGAGAGCGATGTTATCAGATTGGTGTGTACATCTCCAGCAATGTCACGTAGTTTCCCTCCTACCAGCGGCAAGCGTTAGGGAGAGCGGTAGTAGAGAGCGATGTTATCAGATTGGTGTGTACATCTCCAGCAATGTCACGTAGTTTCCCTCCTACCAGCGGCAAGCGTTAGGGAGAGCGGTAGTAGAGAGCGATGTTATCAGATTGGTGTGTACATCTCCAGCAATGTCACGTAGTTTCCCTCCTACCAGCGGCAAGCGTTAGGGAGAGCGGTAGTAGAGAGCGATGTTATCAGATTGGTGTGTACATCTCCAGCAATGTCACGTAGTTTCCCTCCTACCAGCGGCAAGCGTTAGGGAGAGCGGTAGTAGAGAGCGATGTTATCAGATTGGTGTGTACATCTCCAGCAATGTCNGGGAGAAGGATACAGTTTTATCACAGACTTACTTAAGATTCAGATTCAATTGCCATGTTGAATTCTGCATTTTCGTGCCACAACTTTCTTTTTAGTGAAATAACTCAACATTTCTTGCCATAGCACGTTTCCATTCACCAAATTATTGCTTCAGACGTAGTCGCCAAATTTTATCCACGCATTATCTAATAATTGCGTAAATGCAAGAACCGGTTGATAATTTAAAAATAACGCTGTACTAATTACGTCGTAATTGCATTACAAAAGTTCATAATGTGTGTTTGTTCTTCAGTGTATTGTAAATTGCAAGAGAAGTATCCGTAGTTGTAATTTCGAAATAAATGTCCCTGAACAACTGAAAGCCGCTAGGAACCAGTAACCCAAGAATGGCGTGTGAGGCCCAGTCTTATGAATACAGACGCTAAACAGAAAATAACGTTTTTAACCACTGCCCGGCTGATGACCATTACTGGTCTATTTATGAAATATTTTCTGAACTAATTCACATCTCTCCAGGGCTGTGTTCGAATTCAGTTCAATTTTCCCTCGATCATTTGCCCGTGATCCCTGTCCGTTTTCACGAGCCCTTGTTCCCTTCATGAGAAATATTTATTTGTGTATTGGAGGCTTTTGTTCGTCTCCACTTCGAGTTTTATTCTGTCGAATTTTACTCTACCCTAGTTTCATTTATTTTTGTGACAGTAGTAAGTGTTTTCCACGGCATTGCAGAGTTGTTAACACAAAACAAAGGAAATAATTCAAACATTTGCGCATCGGAAAACGATCTAGGGCTCGATGGAAAGTGACTCATGTCAAGGGGACATTCTAGGGTGCATAATGTGTCCTTGCTGTGAATTTGAACAGCAGCAATGCGACGTCACATCCGAGACACACATCTGCATGAATTAACTGACGGAAAAAGGAAAATTTTATTGGACACCGGAGTGTGAAATTGCTTTCAATAGACTAAAGGAAATTCTGATATCTCCCGCAGTACTTGGCTTCCCAAGTAGAGAGGGTGAATTCATTCTAGATACTGATGCTAGTGATGTAGATATCGGGGCTGTGTTGTCTCAGATTCAGGATAGAAAGGATGGAAAGGCCATTGGAATACTTCAGTAAGGTGCTACACAAGCCTGAGAGGAATGACTGTTAGACATGGTGGGAACTTCTGGCAGTGGTGAAGGCACATTTTAACCCGTATCTTTATGGCAGACACTTCATCCTAAGAACTGATAATGCTTCATTACGCTAACTGTTAAATTTCACGAACCCCAAAGGTCAAATAGCTGGTGACCCAGGAGACCATGCGAATCACTCTGTCATCATTGTGAATGCCAGGAGGAAAAGGGTGGTGTATCGTGGAAAGCAAGGAGGACAAGATTTCAAGGCCCTGTATCTTGCGATGGGTCAACTAAATGGGACGATAGGGACATAAAAGATGTTCAGCTAAGTAACCTCATCTTGTATCCAATATTGCAGGGGGCATACTGAACACAGTGGAGTTCCCTTGTTCTAAAGAATGGTGTGTTTTACAGGAACTGGGAAAGAAGTTATGGGAAACAAAAAGTCTTTTACAATTGCTCCTACCATAGTGCCGAATCCCAGAAGTGCTAAGGGAATAAGAGAACTGCACAACACATCAGCGGGTGGTCACTTCGATGTAAATAAGACCCTCGACAGAGTTAGAATTAGATTATATTGGCTGCATTGTCGGGAGGATGTTGAGAAGTGGTGCCGTTTTTGTGATGCATGTACCGCGAGGAAGGGTCCAAGGATTAAGGAACGAGGTCCCCTTCAGAAGTACGATGCTGGGGCCCCATTTGAGAGGATGGCAGTGGACATTCCAGGACCACTACCAGTCACTGAGAGGGGGAATCGGAACCTTCTTGTAGCACAAGACTATTTCATAAATTGGCCCGAGGTTATACTGGTGCCAAAACAAGAGGCTGGCACGGTAGCTGATGCACTTGTAGAGCATGTTTTCTCTAGGTTTGCACTTGAGCTCCATTCTGATCAAGGACGAAATTTTGGAGTAACTCTTTCCCAAGAGGTAACATGGATTTTAGGAATGAAGAAAACTCGTACCACAGCGTAACACTTTGAGTCGGATGGGATGGTCGAGAGGCTAAATCGTACCCTGGAACAGTATCTGGCGATCTGCGTAGAAAACAACCAGAAATATTGAGACTCCAAGGTAGCCTTATTTCACCTGGCATATATTTCGGCAATCCACGAGTTTGCAAGGATAACACCTTCAAGGATGCTGTTTGGGAGAGAGCTCCGCCTTCCCTGGTGACCTGCTGTTCGGACCTCCAGTGGAAGAAGAAGCAGCCACCCCAGAATATGCCATTAAACTACGTAAAAAGTTAGCAGTCATTCATGAGTTTGCTCGGAGGCACCTTAAAATTAATAGTGACACAATGAAAACACGATATGACCGGAGAATGCTTGAAGAGACTTTTCAAGGATGACAGCTGGTGTGGTTGTACAACCCTCAGATGCGGAAGGGATATAGTTCCAAGCTACAGAAACTGTGGGAAGGCCCATACAGAATTCTTAAACGGATAAATGTTGTGGTCTGCCGGATTTGTCGACAGGACTCTCGGGTGAAGCGTAAGGTTGTCCACATCGACCGACTGGCGCTGTACGAATGTCCAGATCTTGAAGAGTCTGTTCGGGATGAACAGACTTAAGGAGGGGGCAGTGTTACGCGCTGTAGCTCGCACTGGTCGCGAGCTCCCGTTACGTGCGCGTGGACTTGGCTTTGTGGGGAGTGACCCACCTCGACCCCCCATCCCCTGGCAAACCAGCTCGCTGCCCCGTCGCTCGCCTGGGGGGATTGGGGGGGGGGCAGATGATTGACAGCGGCGACCCGGCTGGAGGAGATGTGGGGGAGGAGGAAGGGCTGACGTCACAGCCCTTCCTCCTCCCCCTCCTCACCCCTGCTGGAGAATGCGATGTGTTTAAAGGACGCGCAAGATTATTCTGGGAACTAGGACCCTCGGCGCAACGCAGCATTTAGATAAATTTCTGGGTGATGGTCTACAAATATTGCAGTGGTCTAAGGGTTGGGAGTCTGTGGCGAAAGCCATCTGGCTAAGTGCGGTAGGCGAAGTAAAGTGCGGTGAGAGACGGACGACGACGGGAGATTGCGAGACAACGGCGGACGAGGTGTTCGTGGTGTGAATGGATGAGAGGGCGTGAAACGCGACGAGTGAAGGCTACTGTGCGTGAGGGAGCTCAGAGAACTCTAGAACATTGCGGACTTGTGGGACCTGGACTAAACTGAGGTGGGACTGAATGAACATGTAATACGGATTTTATTGTAAGTATTGGAGCGGTCAAATATGGACTTATAATTTATAAAAATAATGGAATAGGTCTTGATAACTGTCTATTGGGACTGATTTTTTAACATTTAAGTACATTAATTTCCTTGAGGTAATTGTAAATTGTATTGATTGAATTCATTAATAGTAAACAGCAAGTGATATCAATTTATTGTGAGAGTATGGGCCGAGAAAATTTTGTTTTTAGTTATTGTAAATAAAATTTAGAAACTATAACTAACTCTTTTATTTAATTAAGACCTCCATCCCTTAACGAAGCTGGTTTAGCGCACTGACTTTGAGAGAACTTGTAGCAGTATGTTGGAACGCCGTCCACCAATGAAGGCCTGCTAACCTACTCGCCAGTCAGCACCCCAGCTACAGGGATACTTTCGCAGCATGCAGTAGCCAATCAGACACAAGGCCCTTTCCCAGAGCCTCGCGCATCCTACCAGAGAACGGGTGCGCCCGCATCAAAGAAACCGCCATTGCTTTACGCCTCGTGTGTTCCAGCTTGATGTTACCTACGGCATAATCTCAACACTGAAAAAACAACTTCCTTATAAAACACTATTTCCCTACCATGTAGAATAACTCAGCTTAACTCGCTTCCTGTGAAAATTCAATTTTTTATACGAGTCGAGCTATTTCGCCTACGGAAAACCAGATAACTGTTTTAATAATTATGAGTCTACTGCTATGCTAACTGGACTAGTTTGTGGCTGCGAGGAAACCTCATTTCGCTACCGCTTATGCAATCTGAGGAAAATAATTTTATTCTGGCAGGGACTAGTGTCGCACGCCATTCTACTTATTTCAGCTTATTTTCATCTCCTTATAAATCATAATTTTTACTATTACCAAGTCAGTAATATTCAGAGTTGCTGCCCTACCAACTGTCTCGAGGATATAATTTTTTTTTCTGGTACGTTTTGCGTATTCCAAGTGAAAGTAAATTTCCATGAATTATTCTCTGCGGGCGGTTATTTCGTTTTGTCATTGAGTGGATAGTGTGCAAGTCCTTTCTGGTTGGTTTTGAGAGACAAAATTTTCTTCGTAGTAAGTAGCTCAGCGTTGTATGTGCAGTATTAATTGTAACCTTNTAATAATTATGAGTCTACTGCTATGCTAACTGGACTAGTTTGTGGCTGCGAGGAAACCTCATTTCGCTACCGCTTATGCAATCTGAGGAAAATAATTTTATTCTGGCAGGGACTAGTGTCGCACGCCATTCTACTTATTTCAGCTTATTTTCATCTCCTTATAAATCATAATTTTTACTATTACCAAGTCAGTAATATTCAGAGTTGCTGCCCTACCAACTGTCTCGAGGATATAATTTTTTTTTCTGGTGCGTTTTGCGTATTCCAAGTGAAAGTAAATTTCCATGAATTATTCTCTGCGGGCGGTTATTTCGTTTTGTCATTGAGTGATTAGTGTGCATGTCCTTTCTGGTTGGTTTTGAGAGACAACATTTTCTTCGTAGTAAATAGCTCAGCATTGTATGTATAGTATTAATTGTGACCTTCAGTGTGAAGTTTTGTGTTTTGTGTAATCCGGTCACTACCCTACGTAAAACACGGAGCCCCCCCCCCTTTTTTTTTCACGCGTTGCTGTATTACACACACACACACACAAAACCTACGCGGCGGTACTATCATGCAAATTGTATATTACCTATTACAATTACACACGTGCAGTTAAACACCACTCACAGAAAAGCAGTACAGTGTGTATTTTTATAACATCGTAAATAATTTAAGAAATTAAATTTATCTCTTTCATTTTTAGAAGACATCCATCCCTTGCGTACTTGGATACGCCGTAAACAATTTGTAACAGTATTTTTTTGTATAAAGTTACTTACACTCTTACCTTGACACACTTAGAATTGAGCCAAATCAGTTAAAACAGTGAAATTTGAGCTACTAATAATCAGTGCCAGATAACTAATTAACATGGTGGCTCAATTTCACTGATTTATTTGTGTTTCCCACTGAATGTAAATAATTCCACCGCCATAAGTCATTTGTTCCCAGTTAATTTGCTTGATTCGCCAGTCGGCCAGTAGCTTATAAACTCGCATCCGGTGAATGTTATTTCGCGTATTGGTATCACTGATTCGGGCTTAGAGTGTATCATTGATATGTCACGAAACAATAAAAATATTTTTAAAGTCCAGCAAAAAATAATTGCCTCTAGAATGGCGGTAACCACTGCCTGTCCCTTGACCTGACCTGAACTGCAACGGAGACTGTTGATCAGAAGCCCGGTATAAGATAACGGAGAGGCGAGGACGGGGAGTGGCAAGGACGGGGAGAGGCAAGGACGGGGAGAGGCAAGGACGGGGAGTGGCAAGGACGGGGAGAGGCAAGGACGGGGAGAGGCAAGGACGGGGAGTGGCAAGGACGGGGAGAGGCAAGGACGGGGAGAGGCAAGGACGGGGAGTGGCAAGGACGGGGAGAGGCAAGGACGGGGAGAGGCAAGGACGGGGAGTGGCAAGGACGGGGAGAGGCAAGGACGGGGAGAGGCAAGGACGGGGAGTGGCAAGGACGGGGAGAGGCAAGGACGGGGAGAGGCAAGGACGGGGAGTGGCAAGGACGGGGAGAGGCAAGGACGGGGAGAGGCAAGGACGGGGAGTGGCAAGGACGGGGAGAGGCAAGGACGGGGAGAGGCAAGGACGGGGAGTGGCAAGGACGGGGAGAGGCAAGGACGGGGAGAGGCAAGGACGGGGAGTGGCAAGGACGGGGAGAGGCAAGGACGGGGAGAGGCAAGGACGGGGAGTGGCAAGGACGGGGAGAGGCAAGGACGGGGAGAGGCAAGGACGGGGAGTGGCAAGGACGGGGAGAGGCAAGGACGGGGAGAGGCAAGGACGGGGAGTGGCAAGGACGGGGAGAGGCAAGGACGGGGAGAGGCAAGGACGGGGAGTGGCAAGGACGGGGAGAGGCAAGGACGGGGAGAGGCAAGGACGGGGAGTGGCAAGGACGGGGAGAGGCAAGGACGGGGAGAGGCAAGGACGGGGAGTGGCAAGGACGGGGAGAGGCAAGGACGGGGAGAGGCAAGGACGGGGAGTGGCAAGGACGGGGAGAGGCAAGGACGGGGAGAGGCAAGGACGGGGAGTGGCAAGGACGGGGAGAGGCAAGGACGGGGAGAGGCAAGGACGGGGAGAGGCAAGGACGGGGAGAGGCAAGGACGGGTGGCGAATAGCCGGCGCCGGGGAAGAAGAACGAAACTGCACGCGGGGGAGGGAGTGTTGCGTGGTTACGTAACACGTGGCTTTCCCCGCTAAGGCATTGTTGCCACCACGCGCCGGCCAGAAAACAAAGCAGCGTCGAAGAGGTGGCTGCACTGCTCGGCCACAGAACAGCGCGGTATACGGAGACCAACCTACTACCGCAATGAGAAAATACATCTCACCAGCGCTTACAGCTGCAGTAAAATGAAACTAAATTAGAAAAATAAGTGCTCTTGTAGATAGGTATAGTGACCCGGATTTTTTTTTCGCGTACTTAAGATTTCCTTTTTCAGTTGACTTTCAGTTATTAAACTGCGGCGTGCCTCTGTGTCGAGCGACTGTAGCCTCGCACGGCCATTGGTGTCAGGTGTGTGGTACCGTCGGGGCGAAGGTCGACGACGATGATCAGCAACTGTAGCATGCGAGCATCTGGAGAGTAGAGAATAAGACTAACCGGCTGGACTGAGGAAGTGTGAGTGCATTAGTGAGTGGCACACATCTGGAATTATGTTGATGTAAGGCAATGTACATTGTGATCGTATTCAGTACGTGTAATTGTAATTACAACTCAAAATATTACGATGCACTTTACGTGGGTAATAAGACCTTCTGATGCGATATTGTCTTCGTGCACAATCAGCAACCTCAAAAACCTATAAACATCAAGTTACGTAGAAATTGAATAACGTTTTGAACTTTGCGCATTTCAATTCCGCCATTTTGGATCCGCCATCTTGTTTTTTACAATTTTGAATTTGGAATCGTAATCAGCAACCTCAAAAACATATAAATATCAAGTTTCATTCAATTTCATTGTTGTTATCATATTATGACAAGTTTTTCGTGCTTTTGCCCCACTGTGCGGCGTTCCAAAACGTTACTCTGCGAGTAAACTTTTCTATCTGGCTGTCACAAAATACTTTGAGTAAATGATTTACTCGCTCTCGGCAATGCCCCAAAATTGCAGAGCAATTAATATGAGCATCTTTCCAGAGTAAAACTTTTTACATGCACTATTCCAGCGAGTAACGAAGGGTAAAATGAAAATGGCGGAAAGTTTAGTAGAATTAAACAAATTGAAAGGAAATGTGGACATTCTGTTTACATACATNGTAAAATGAAAATGGCGGAAAGTTTAGTAGAATTAAACAAATTGAAAGGAAATGTGGACATTCTGTTTACATACATACATGGGAAAAATTACGAACGACGAGTGATAAAATTCGTATTTTATTTAAAAGTTAACATTTACAAAATTTATATTTTAGACTTACTGATCATGATTAATTTATCGCAAGTAAAGCTGTTTATGTACATAACTGATATTTTGATAAAGAAAGAATTTTGGGGACAGGGACAAATATATTTTGGGATTTACATTGGTCGCTTAATCAGTAAACACAGAATGCTGTTTACATCATGCTCGTTCCAAAACCACGTTTACTCTTACTTTCCTCAGCTTTCGCTCTCTGTTACTTTACTCTACTCTCGGAGTAACGTTTCAGAACGCCACTCTGAGTAGAATGATTCTTACCACCGCGTAGCAAATCCATCTCCAGAGCCGCTGACTGAGGCCGTTACATGTCCCCAGGACTTGTTGCATCGCAAGTTACTTGAAATCCTGCCAACGACTTGTTACTGTCCGAGGTCAAAAATGTTCTCTCGAAAAGGGAGGGAAATTCATCCATTTTATTACTATTTTTTTCCCTTGTGAAAGTTTCAGAAAACTCAAGCGGAAGGATTGGAATTTTGATGTTTTCGTCGCGGATACCTGCACGCATGGGATCAGCACACAACTCTATTTTTTTTCGGAAACAAGCAAGCATAAAAAAAGAAACAGGATTTTATGACTAGAGCCCCGTAAATTTCGCGGATTCATTTGGCAACAAGCTAGACTGCACTTACCTACGTGTACTCGAGCCTAAGTTAATTATTCATTGGCTGATGCTCCAGTTTTACCCCAGACCATTTAGCACAGGATTTGTTCCTTATTTCCTCGCAGGTCAGTCATTGGCTTAAATTCGTTCAGGCTGTGGCTTACGAACAGCGTTCCAGTCACAAAGAAAAGTCGAATGTACATGTAATTGAAGTCTGGCTTGGCCTGAAATTAATCTGCGAAATTTCCGGGTCTCTCTAGTTATGGCTTAGACTACTAACGGAGTTCCATAGCTCTCCGGTAGATGGCATTACTTCCGACAGACACAGTAAACAGTCAGCATGCTTGAAACTTCGTGAAGTGGAGTGGAGATATTTAGAGGGCTCTTAAAATCGAGGTGGTGAGAGCCAATGAGGGTGAATTGAGGTGAGCAGGGAGCAGCGCCGGAATGAGGGGGCGGGGGAAACGGGAGATACCAGAGCAAAACCCGCCGACCAGCGCCATCGTCCAACACGATTCCCACATGCGAAAATCCTGGAGTGACCCCCTGGGAATCGAACCCGAACAGGGTGGGAGGCGAGTAGTCTAACCACTACTATGGCCTGTCTCATTCATATAAGTTGGCGAGATTTTGACAGTTAGACGAAAGTAGTGCCAATGTTTACTTTTCGTTTATGTATCCTTTCGCCATCAACTGGTGCGTCAAGTGGCGACTGTATATTTATGTTATTTAAACGCTGTCAGCTAATCCACTTTCCATTGCAATGCCAAAATTTCTTTTTAGGTATTTATACTCTCACATTTGCCTAAAAGATTTGTAGGTTTTAAAAGTAAAAACAGAAAACATTGCAATAAATTGAAATATTTGTTACCTTTTTTTTANCTAAAAGATTTGTAGGTTTTAAAAGTAAAAACAGAAAACATTGCAATAAATTGAAATATTTGTTACCTTTTTTTTATTTATTACAGACAACGAATTTGGGTTAACATTTGCGAGACGGTAATTGTAGTTCTTATCACACTTTGGATGTTACAGCTAATATGTTAAGACTGGAAATAAAGTAATACGGGAAACTTCCTTGACAACGCACTTTTCATTCCCCAACAAACTTACCAACGATTTTTGCATTGCAGTTATTCTGCTATTACTGATACTAAGCNAACGCACTTTTCATTCCCCAACAAACTTACCAACGATTTTTGCATTGCAGTTATTCTGCTATTACTGATACTAAGCAGCTTGAGCTAGAAATATGTGGCGTGGAATAACGTAAGGATTCTTCAAAACTACCCATGCGCATCCCATTAAATTCTTAGTTTTATTAATACAGAATAGTAAAAACACGAAAACANACGCACTTTTCATTCCCCAACAAACTTACCAACGATTTTTGCATTGCAGTTATTCTGCTATTACTGATACTAAGCGGCTTTAGTTAGAAATATGTGGCGTGGAATAACGTAAGAATTCTTCAAAACTACCCATGCGCATCCCATTAAATTCTTAGTTTTATTAATACAGAATAGTAAAAACACGAAAACANATTCTTCAAAACTACCCATGCGCATCCCATTAAATTCTTAGTTTTATTAATACAGAATAGTAAAAACACGAAAACAACAAAAGTTTAGGTTTGCGGGAGAACTGGTTGTAGTTCGGGATCTGGGTGACAGATAGCGTGGAAGGGCGTGTTGTAACAGATGGCGTGGTAGAGCTTGTTGTAAAGTACCTCAACAGGTAGCAGCACTTTGACTTGCCTCTTGATTTTGTCTTAAAAGTTTACTCTTCTCCTTTTATTAGCTCAAAACGACAAAAGTTTGAAATATATTTCGTCAAATTATTTGAAAAAATTATTTAACTATACCCTCCGATATTTCTGTAGGCTTTTGGNTATATTTCGTCAAATTATTTGAAAAAATTATTTAACTATACCCTCCGATATTTCTGTAGGCTTTTGGAATTAATAGCAAGCATGTATAGAAGATGTGGAGAGTGGTGGTACGACATAAAAATAACTTCNTCTGTAGGCTTTTGGAATTAATAGCAAGCATGTATAGAAGATGTGGAGAGTGGTGGTACGACATAAAAATAACTTTCAATGTTTGAAGTTGCATTTCATTTGAATACGGACCGTTTTAATGTCCGTTTCATTTTGAACACATGTAAATTACTNCAATGTTTGAAGTTGCATTTCATTTGAATACGGACCGTTTTAATGTCCGTTTCATTTTGAACACATGTAAATTACTACTTTAGCACGAAGTTTAGTCTGTAACACTAATAACAGCTGGTTTGTGAACACTTAAAATAAAACGTATTAAATCATCTAGGAACTCTTTATTATCCGCATATTTTCTGCTTTTTTGATGTGCGTCGGCAGTGCAGTCAGAATAGCCAATGTAATATTAATTTTCATTCGTTCATGCATCAGCTGATACAGGATTTTGTAAATGGCACGTTGTTTGTTGCGTATATATCAAGTGCCACTTACTGACTGTCAAAATCTCACCAACTTATATGAGACATGCCATACACCATAGCCCCCTGCCCCCTCCTTTTTCCCAGAATTCTTGAGTAGTTTTCCCAACAACTTGAGTTGAAGTCAGCATTTTTACGTAATCACTGAACTGAGCCATCCGTCATCAATGAACTGATTAACTAAATTAATTGTAGCGCTTATATTCTTCTAATTATTTTTGCTTACCTTAACTCTCTATAATGGCACTTTTGAGATCGACCTCTTGATGCAAGTCGTAGAATCTTTAGTACGTATTTTAATATTCTTTTGAGTGTAATATTTATACTTTTCGAAAATTGGTTCACAATATCCAGTGTTATAAATAACTAATTAGGACTATATTTTTTATTATTCTTCAATTTTATTGTTGAAAGAATTCCCGGAAACCTTATGAGGTTTTCACGGAACCCTAGGGCCGTGTCCACATTCAGGCATGGTGTACTTGCATTTTTGCATACTTTACTTACCCTTGGCACCCAACTTGATGAANTATACTTTTCGAAAATTGGTTCACAATATCCAGTGTTATAAATAACTAATTAGGACTATATTTTTTATTATTCTTAAATTTTATTGTTGAAAGAATTCCCGGAAACCTTATGAGGTTTTCACGGAACCCTAAGGCCGTGTCCACATTCAGGCATGGTGTACTTGCATTTTTGCATACTTTACTTACCCTTGGCACCCAACTTGATGAANGGCCGTGTCCACATTCAGGCATGGTGTACTTGCATTTTTGCATACTTTACTTACCCTTGGCACCCAACTTGATGAATTTGGACAGGCAGTTTTGTTGGCTTCGGCAACAGCTATTAGCCAGCTTATAACTTACAATGCACGTGTATTTTGGCGAAGAACTTGATAATTGACGAAAGTTATAGAATTAAAATAAATCAAGGATTTAATAATATTTCAATTTTATTTACTTAACATTTATTGTAATTCTGATTGTATGCGAGTTTGCAATTTTGATTTCTTGTTTTACCTAAGATTTTTTAATTTTCGACGTAGGCCTAATTACAAATGTATTGTTTAGACCTTTTTTTAAGGTCCACCTTCCGATGATTAACTTCGTTCAAAATTATTTGTCTACGAAGTAATGATGGTCCCATGTTAGTCTTTAAATTAAATAATTATGTTGAAAATCAATTGCAACCTACAAATTGCTTCTCAAAATGGCGGCACGTATACCGCAAGGGCACGACAGGCCCTAAGCCAAGTGCGTTGGGTGAGGGCGGGCCCCCTAAATATCTTTTGGTTCCTACTAAATTTTAATTTAATAAATTATTTAATTTAATGTGAAAAGCCCGTAACACTATGGTCTGGGAGAAATTACACCAGTAATAGTTTACACAAAACAATGCTCATATCAATCTCTTCATATTGGTTTTTCTTTGGCGTTGTTTTAAAAAAAGTTTACAAGATCAAAGCTAGTGTATTTTTTGTCTATTCTTACTGATTCCCAAAACGTTTATAAACATAATATAAAATGTGTTGAATAATTTATATTTTATTAAAATATGATGAATTATCTTTCAGTTATTAACTCTATGTTAATTATAGGATGTGAAAACTACTCTCCAATTAAAATATTTCTGTTCTCACAAACTCTCTCTCTCTCTCTCTCTCTCTCGCTCTACACACTCTCAGGGAGGCCAACCATTGGCCCACCTCTGTTATCTGGTGCCCCCCCCCCCTTCTCTAAGATGTAAGCCTGGCTACGGACTTGGAGCGATAGGTATACGTCTTTGTTAAAGGCTGTTCACGATAAAGTTAGCATTTTTGAAATCAGCCTTTGGAAAATGTCACTGCCCCTGCCTGCATATATTTTAACGGGTACACTAACAGTTATGCGCCCAGTTAAGTTGGTAACAACGGAGGGAAAGATATTCTATGTCTATGTCTTAACTTTGAACTAAACATTTGCGAATACCGAAATTATTTCGTTTACTTTCTGTTTCTTTAAATACACGTGAGAGTAAGAATAAGCAACTTAGTGAAATACTTACTTCTATAATAGTATCATAGTTTCACTTGATCGANATACACGTGAGAGTAAGAATAAGCAACTTAGTGAAATACTTACTTCTATAATAGTATCATAGTTTCACTTGATCGACGCATGAATAAGGTGATAGGGCCCATGGCAATGTTAATTTTACATGCGGCGGAAGAAAAAAAGATCCATACAAATAGATCCAAAGCAGGGCTTTCGGAAGTGCTCATTTTTACCGTGAACAGCATATACTTGCATATTTCGCTTGCAATTCGGACAGCACTGGTGATGTCACTTCCGGGGACTGGTTCTCACGAGTAAGGTTTATTCTACTCAGGTTGGGAAGCTCAATGCTTTCAGTTTGGCAAATAAAATTTTTCTCCTCTAGGTAAGCGCTAGTGTCGCATNTAATGCTTTCAGTTTGGCAAATAAAATTTTTCTCCGCTAGGTAAGCGCTAGTGTCGCATATGTACAAAATTTTTTTTTTATATTTTATAAATGAAAAAACAAAATAATTGCAATAATTACAAATCAAATCTAAAATAAGTTTGTAACTAAGTAAAATCTTACTCTTTTTATTATTCGCGTGGCTTAAAATTTTAATTATCAGTGACCTCTTTGAAACACTGCGCACCTAGCGGCGAAAATTNCGGACAGCACTGGTGATGTCACTTCCGGGGACTGGTTCTCACGAGTAAGGTTTATTCTACTCAGGTTGGGAAGCTCAATGCTTTCAGTTTGGCAAATAAAATTTTTCTCCTCTAGGTAAGCGCTAGTGTCGCATATGTACAGACTTTTTTTATTTTTATATTTTATAAATGAAAAAACAAAATAATTGCAATAATTACAAATCAAATCTAAAATAAGTTTGTAACTAAGTAAAATCTTACTCTTTTATTATTCGCGTGGCTTAAAATTTTAATTATCAGTGACCTCTTTGAAACACTGCGCACCTAGCGGCGAAAATTTTCACTACGCCAAACTCTTCCGTAAGAAAACTCGTTTTGTTCCAAACCTGAGTGGAATTAACCTTATCACGAGCATTATCGGAACACAGTTTGGGAATCGCTGTAATCTCGCAAGGCAGCTCGCACTCTACGTAGGCGGGTGTCTTGATTCGAAGTGACGAGCGTTTCCATTTCCCCTCGTCGTCCCGCCCCTACTAAGTGCCAACAATAGCTATAACAAAGCATAGGAAGCGGGCAGCGCGACTTCTTTACGAGGCCCGTCCAGCCTGCGCAGGACGGACGCGCGCACAAAACACAACAAAGAAGCTGCACGTAGTCCCAGGGGGTATAGAGCGCGCGCGCCGCTGACCTGGACGCGTGTGTGCGCATGCGCGTAGCCCACGTGCAACAAGCAGTGCTGCCAACTTCGCTATAAATAATTGTGCTAACACAAAAAAAATAATACTTCTCAGGCATTTCTATGGTGTAGTAACATTAATAATGTTGTGACAAAGTTACTTACTGTTAACCATTAGCAAAGTCTTATATTCCTGTAAAGCAAACATGCTGTTGAAGTGTTAATGTTGCCTCGTTGTATCACGGTAAAATTAACAGGAAGAACAAAATATTTTGTGTTACTGCGACTTAAAAGAAATGTCCAACCAACGCAAGGTTACACTGATTTGGCGTTGTAAAGATGGCGGCTAGTTCACTGTAGTGGACGGCGATAAACTTGTAAAATGAAACCACAGTATTTAAATTTTAAAGCACAATATTAATACTAAATGCAGTTTGGACCAACTCTCAAGTCTTGCAAAGCGATTTACGTGTGCTAAATGTGTATATATTCTTAGAGCATGAAGTATTTCCACATAACGAAAGAAAACTGGAGTTTTTTTTTTTTTTAATTCTACTCAATACCTCCAATATGGATCAAAATCATATATGTTACGTAGAGTAGTTGCTAGGGCGCCGGGTTCCGTGAAGATGAGTGTAACTAGCACTCAGGGCATGGGTTCGATTCCCCTGCCTGCCGTCGTTCTTTATTTCTTTCGTTTGCAACATTTCTTTTGGTAACAAAATAATTGAACTTTATTTGTTTTACACTGCACAAATGTTAACATCAACGCTACACAAAATTTATTTTGCCGCAACATAAACACCACCTTATTGTCGCCAATACTGTAAGGAGGTAATGTGGTCACAAAAGTACTTAATGTTACAATAACGTTAATAGCTTAACATTATATTACATTAACAGCAACATTAGTTACTGATGGCTCACATATAACAAAAAATTAATGATGTAGTAACATTAATACTGTTGCCACAACATTAGACTTTTTTCTGCGTGCACACTAAAAAATGTATGCTAATTTGGAGAATGATATGCTACATTAAAAAAAAATACGTAAAGTTATACATGTTAACCCTTTCATTTCCAACAATAATTTATAATTTTTGGTGTTGCAAGTTCAAAAAATTTCATATGCGTGCTGTACTTAAGCTAGCTAAGAACTTAATTCGTTATAACCAATAATCTGTAGGATTTGTGCTCAGTGATGAGTGATCTGCACCAATCATAACTCAGAGCTGTAGCACGGTTTACGGACCAGTTATACAGGATGATTCTAAAAGTATGGGACAAACTCTGAGGGGTGGTAGAGCTCACTAAAACAAACAATTATTGTATAGGAATATATGGGCGGAAGTGACGCGTTGAGGCACAAACACAAACATAACACATGACATGCAAAACATTGTTTATTTACAACGTCGCCTCTAAATGCCTTTTTATCGAGTCTCGATTTGTTCCTGTGGGGACATTTGGAAGCCCTCATTTACGAGACTCCAGTTGATTCCATTGAAGACCTCGTCGCTCGACTATCCTGTGCGGCTGCACGCGTGCGTGAAATACCCGACGTTATTTAAATCTGTTTGTCAATCACTCCACCGACTCCACCAAGCTTGAATTACTGTCGGCGGTAGACAATTTTGAGCAATTATTATAAACATTGCTGTAAAAAAGGCACTTAGCGGCGACGTTGTAAATAAACAATGTGTTGCATTTCATGTGTTATTTTTGTGTTTGTGATTCAACGCGTCACTTCCGCCCATATATTTCTATACAATAATTGTTTGTTTTAGTGAGTTCTACCACCCCTCAATGTTTGTCTCATGATTTTAGAATCATCCTGTATACAGTGAAGGTACTTGAACACGCAGCCTTGCAGTGTACAATTCCGGTCAAATACAAGCTCTCTGTGAAACATGTTGACGATTGTCTACAATGGGCATGAAAGGGTTAAGGTAAAATATTTTTATTTGTAATACGTTAATCTTTTTTTTTTATACGTTCATGCGCTATAATATTTATATATTTTTTAATATCCATGCATTGCTATGGAAGAGATTCATCCTCTGCATCACTATTGTCGGCAGAAATTGGTCCCGTTTCAGAAGTCAGGGTACTGGCACTGGGATGCGCGGATTCCTTCATCGTATAAGCCATCATAATTTTGCTCCTACGGTATTCAGACTTCTTCTTTGCATGCCTTACTGCAAATGTCCCATTAACTGTGGAAGTGATAATGTGGTTGCGCTATATACAAAAATTATGCTACTCGTGCGTAGCATAAACTGCCTTATCACGCTACATGCCACAGCAACCCCGAGTTGTGCTACACTTTAAAACATAAATGTAAATTAACACAGACCAATTTTTGGTAATTTTACATTTTTTATGAGTAATTTGTAAAAAACAACTACATAGTAATTGTAATTTTACACAATTCTATGTAAAATTAGTTTTACAATGTACATGCTATTTTACTCATTTTTAGGGCGAATTTACTTGTACGTAGAGTAAAAAAAAAACATTGACATATGTAGGTGTAAAATTACCCAGACCTAATGGAAACATAGCTGCCACATACATTATGTGAAAAATTACACGATTTTTTTTTACAGTGTGCATGCAGCATAATCATGCTACGGTTGGTAACGCGGGCCTGAGGACCTCTCTTGGTCCTCAGGTATAGAAACCACCCTTCCCTGCATCACCGAAATATCTGCACGTAGCCCTCTTCGCGAGGGGGTAGGGGGGTTGTTTTCGAACGCCAGAAAAGATCGCCAAAGGGCGCACCCCTGAGGAAGTGAAAACACTTGGAAGGGGAGAAAGGGTTGGAAAGGCACGAGGTGGAAACACAAAAGAAGAGGGGGTGGTTTTTGGTGACCGGCGGGGGTGGGGAAGGTGAGTTTCGGAAGGGTTGCTCGCGGGGGTTGTTTGCCTCGATATGAGGAAAAACATCGTCCACCCCTTGCGTGTGGACGCCTGCAATCCTTCCCCGCCCACCACACCCCCTGTGACAACCCTTTCAGATCTCCGGCCACAAGAGCCACGGCAGATGTCGGAGGGACTCCCTTCTCGCGGGGTGAAAAACCTGAGAAAACAACCCCCAGGGAGGGTGCTTCATGTTATCCGCTCCATTCTGGTATATTGCACCAGGGGCGTTTCTTTTTTCTACCTGGCCGCACATCCCATACCAGCAAATCTGTCGAACATGTTTTCGAATACAAGGTTTTTTTGCTTTAGATATTGTTACAATTTCCCAAAGTCTCTGAGCATAGCCAGGATCTTCAAGGAATGGAGGTCTTAATAAAATAAAATACGTCATGATAATATTTCCTAACTGATTTATAAACAATTCACAAAATAAATCAGAACTTCACTAATGGCTATCACTTGCTATTTGCAGCTAATATTTACACAATCGTCCGTCACCTAACAGAAATTAATACAATCCCGGTGTTTTTTTACGAATCAGCACCCACATTTTAATGATGAAGTGGGATGTTATTAACAACCACATTTTCACAGGTGTAAGGTCTCCGTTCTACAAAACACTATTCACCAATTTGTTGATAAAATCTCAAGTAGTTCCTGATTTTTGTAACGAAAATCATTACAAAACTCGATTTTCGAGAGTACATTACTCCCTTGATAACCACTTTAAGAAAAGGTGGTTAATACGTTTTAGTGTTATATTTTCGTCAGGAATAACCTGCTGAAGTTCGTCGGTGATTTTTTAGTAACAAGTTGTATATTTCATATCTGACATTTCCAGTATTAGAATCAAATTTGCATCACACATTCACTCGTTCTCAACATGGTCCAGTCCAGATATCACCATCCTCTCATGTCTAGAATGTTCTGGAGCATCCTGAGCACCCCCACACTCAGTCGGCCCTCCACTCATCGGATACATCGCCCTATGCAGCACTCGCGCACGCTCGTTCGCAGTCGCCACACACACACACAAACACAAACACACTCATAGATAATGGGGGATCTGGCACAAGCTGCAGGCCTCGGAGGTCGGATGGACATGGCATCTGGCAGTGGACCAGTAGACTGACCTTTTGACCTAGATTTTTGACCCTGACTTCAACATTTCTTTCCCTGAAGAACTTTCAAAATTCGCGAAATTTCCTTTGAAATTTTCCCGAATTTCCCTTCAAAACTGCAAAATTTCTTGCAAAAAAGTTTTCTTACACAAATTTTTATTAGTCACTCAGTCTAAAAAATAGCATGACCTTGTTTCCAGAATGTTCCAGTTCATGCTCTGTCATTCTGCCTTGATACTTCATGCTCTATCATTCCATGCCACCATCTCGTTTCTAGAATTTTCCAGTTCATGCTCTGACATTCCAAGTCAACATCAGCCATCTTGTTTCAAGAATCTTCCAGTTCATGCTCTATCATTACATGTCAACATCAACCATCCTGTTTCAGGAATTGTCTAATTCAGCACCCTCTCATCCTACTTTATGCTGTCAATCCACCTTGTTACAAGCATATTCTTACGACCTATGCTAAACGCACCCTTGCTAATTACACCAAGTACAGTATGTCTATATCCGACTCCCACAAACTTATAGGCATAGTTAGCAATAATTTCTGAACTGATTAGTTGCCAAATTAATATCCTAGACATCGCCCTTGATGTCGATGAGAGCGCTTAGGCCAATTATGCTTTGAGCCATCTTATAAGAATAGTAAGCCATTAATCCCGAACTGTTTAAGATATAGCCACCAAATTCATATATTTGGCATCGCCCCTGATGTCTATGAGGGTGGTTAGGTCACTTATGCCGTAAGCCATATTGTAAGCGTAAGTAGCCATAATTTCCGAACTGTTTAAGATATGCCCACCAAATTCATATCATAGGCATCACCCCTGACGACAAAAAGAGTGATGGGTTCGAGTATACTTTAAGCCCTCTTATCAGCATAGTTGGCCACCATTTCCCATCCACCGAAGCTATAGTAAACAAATTCATAACAGAGGCATCACCCCCGACGACGAAAATGTCCGCAGGGTCAGATATACCCTAAGCCCACTTATAAGCATAATTCGCTGTCATTTCCGAACTGTTTAAAGTATAGTCATCAAATTCATAACATAGGCATCACTCCTGATGACGAATAGGGCGGTAGATACTCTCTAATATGACGTAAAACACTTTCAATTATTAGCAAATTTTTAGTTACAGCAGTCTTTGTCGGTTATTGTTGGGCGGTGACTACAGGCGTAAGTTTACTTTTTCTGTCAACAGATGCCGGGGTAAGTATTTAATTTTCTCGCCAACAGATGTCGCGCTCGGATAGCTCTAAGTTTATAAACCACAAATAAAAATATTTAACGTCACTGTCTCACACGTTAATTATATTTCAATTAAATATATAATTTTAGGTAGGTATTTACGTCTGCATGGACATAATTAGGCCTACTAAATAAATGTTACGTAACGATTTTCAGTGCATTCGATTATTCTGCGACGTCACAGAATTTCGATATGCTTTGAGGTTTAACGAGACGAATACCGCAGTGCGGTTCTTAATCACTAAATTAGCTTTCAATTTCGTTATGTCTCTGAAGTGTAAAGACTGCTGTCGGAGAGTTCGTGTGCAGCGCGCTGGTCTCTTGATTTTGATTTTCCAGCC
>NQII01000748.1:935402-954447 GCA_002778355.1 Clitarchus hookeri
TTCTCCCTCTCTACCTTTCTCTGATGCGGGAGGCGGGGGACCACGTATTGAAAACTGCTGTGAAGGAGAAAAGACCGTTACTTCTACACACCCGCTACGTTCCCACACGCAAAGAGTGCTGGATGTGTGTGCGTGTATATATATATATATATATATAGAGAGAGAGAGAGAGAGAGAGAGAGAGAGAGAGACCGTACCTGTGTTCCAATTCCCTGCAACATAACCTCTTTCACTTGCCCTTTATGTATGATACGAAGACGAGTAAAGCCAGAGAGAAAATACACATATAGCCTATGGTTATAAAATAGCCTAATTCGATGAAGCTAGTAGGCAATTTGTCCTGTGCTTGTGTGACAATAACTTGATAGTAAAATGAAACAGTTGTGATAAATACTTAAGCCTTTCCCAAGTCAACATAAGCACAATATTATCAGGTCCCTAGAACTCCTAAGCACTAAAGTGAGTGAAGAAATTTGGGCGGCTCTTAACAGCGAGGTCTTGAGAACCGACCTAAACGCTAAAGGTTACAAGTCCTAATTAGGTATTAGGACATTGTATTCAATGCTACTTTCAGAGAGTAGAGCACATCATCACATAGTGTGATCAACCACAAAAAAAAATTAATGATACAACATAAAACATACCGTGCTAATCATTCACCCAGTTCTGTCAATGTCCGCAATGGTAACAAATTTAAGGTATGATACCAAATCCCTACCTAATCTGCAGAGTATTAAAAATACACCCAGAAGCATATCATATTTGAAAACTAAAATATATATATATATTTTTAAAAATTAATTATTCATTTAACTATTATTATTTCATTTTTACACCATAGAATACTAAACTACCAACGTCTATAACAGAATAACTCTATGTGTGGGCGTTAAATCCTATTAATTATTTACCCTCTTTATAAGATAAATAAAACGTGGCATTATTGCACGAGTCTCTGAAGAGAAATCAAATATGGCGTTATTTCCCCAACATTCACATTGTAGTATTTTCGGAAACGATAGGAATGTTCTCTTCCAAAAGGAAATGATTATTCCAGTCAAGTCCAAAATCTTGTTTATGGCATAGAAATTGCCTGAAATGGTGCTAAAAAATTTTGCTCTCTTATTTATTTACAGTCCCTCTCAAAAACACACACACACGCACGCACAAGACCCTTGAAATGAAACTACTGTTGGAAGATGGAAGATAATAACGGGTGGTTGTTTTTGGGAACGGTGATTTTATTACAGGAAAAAAACATACCACAACATAGAACAGTCTTCCTGGAAATCCAATGTAAGATTCGAAACGAGTTGTTATCCGCCAGGCGTATTNTGGTTGTTTTTGGGAACGGTGATTTTATTACAGGAAAGATACATACCACAACATAGAACAGTCTTCCTGGAAATCCAATGTAAGATTCGAAACGAGTTGTTATCCGCCAGGCGTATTATTCCACTAACTTACCCTATTGTATTTACACGTGCGGAATTTTAACGGTGTCAAGAGGAGTTTCCAAGCAAATTTACCCGCGAAAACGTTGTACGGCTGAATCCCGATTCTGTTCAGCGGATGTTTTCGGAATGATGTTTACACAGTGCCTATAGCTGTGGCTCAAGTCATCTTCGGCGGCTGCAGTAGGTATAACCTGTTCACAGTTACAGACATGCTGATTCACGCTGCTATCCTGGTAACACCTGGTGGCCTAGCGAACTGACGTATCTTCCCACCTGACACTATAACACCACAGGATATAGGCAGTTCGTGGTAAGTGAGCACTTTTTTTAAAGGTACTCTCAGCAAGCATCATAACCAAAAAATTATATTTAACGGTGGCCTCAGACGTAGGATTTTGAGACCTGTAAAATGTATACACTGTTCATTAGTCACGTGGCAATATTTACACTGAAGAGAGAAAAAAACTGGTACACCTGCCTAATATCGTGTAGGGGCCCCCGAGCACGCAGAAGTGTCGCAAGACGACGTGGCATGGACTCGACTAACTTCTGAAGGTATGCAGGAGGCATTTCATACCATGAATCCTGCAGGGCAGTGCACAAATCCAATCTGCGCCAATTTGAGAAAGGGTTGTACGTCTGTCACGTATAATGATTCTCGTCAGTCGTCGTTTGTCCCGTTCTTTCGCGATATTTTTCCGGCCGCAGCGATGTCGTAGATGTGATGTTTTACCGGATTCCCGATATTCACGGTACACTCGTGAAATGGTCGTAAGCGAACACCCAAATGTTATCGCTACCTCGGAGATGCTATGTCCCATCTCTCGTGCGCCGACTATAACACCACGTTCAAACTCACTTAAATCTTGATAACCTGCCATTGTAGCAGCAGTAACCGATCTAGTTGCCGACCGCATCGCGTTACTCTGATTGGTTCCATACCTCTGTTATTTGCTTACGCACGCCTATACCATTTTTTTTTTTTTTTTTTTTTTTTGCTCTTCAGTGTATATTAACAATTGGCGAAAGGATAGGCGTACAAATAAGTCGAAAGTAACTTTTAAGCACGCCCTTAAAAAAAGTGCTCACTTCACCGTGAACCACGGATACTTAAAGAGTAGAGAAGTAGAGAAGTGAAACGACAGCTTATTTCGCTAACTCCAGTCGCACAACACATTAATACGGCGGAACGCCGTTCGTCAATTTGCCTCTGGCAACCTACCTCGCCAGCCGGCAGCCCAACAAATGGGGAATCTTTCGCAGCACGTGGTATAACCAATCAGGGACAAGCCCACGTCCCCAGAACTTCGTTCACCCAATCAGCGAATGGGCAAACCCACATCAAAGAAACCACCACTCCATTTCACTCCTATATACTTGCCTACTCTGTGGCCTCGCCGCCGAGTCGTTGGTTAACCAAAACCAAAGATAATAATCATTGTTCAGAGAGGCTAGTCCTACCATTGGAAATAAAATACTGCAATTATACAGAACGTTCGAGAACTCGGTGCCCAAACTCCGGACGTAGTTTCTTTGGACCAACATCAATACAAAAGACCTGTACAGTTATAACCGGAAACGTATTTGTATATCAAAGAATTGTGTTCGAAGTTGCGGAGTGCAACACCTGCAGAACAAGGCGATGCTATCATGCACGCAGGACAAGTTGCATAGGTCGTAGGCGCGCGGTACTAAATTATTACATACGCATTACGCAGTGTCGCGCGCCTACTTCCTATGCTACTTGCCCTGCATGCGTGATCGCACAGCCTTGTTCTCCAGGCGTTGCACGCCTTAACTTTGACAAAATTAAATTATAAAAAAATACTGTTAGGCGCTGTTGTAGCTCGCACCGGCCGCGAGATCTCCGTTATGCGTGGTCCGGTACTGGGGGGGGGGGGCATCTCGTCACACCTCCCCTTGCTGCCTCGTCGACCTAAATATGTTATGTACCACGAGCATTTCATAGGCTACTTGTGTTAATATAAAAGTACCTAATTTTTGGTTAAATTAATTTTTTACTTATTGTTTTATCATTAATAATTATGATATTTCGTTTATTACTAATATCAATAAAGACAGAGTGAAATTAGGTGTGTTGGTAATGCCTAGTAAGAAATAGTTCTTACGCAAAATATTATTACACCGATTGCACACGAATGCGGTGCGTTTGGCCATCTGGTGTAATTTTCTGACCTTTGTTTTGCATAAGGCGGAGGAATATTCTGGAAGTAGAACTTTAGCAGGGCTTCAGGAAAGTTGGAAGTAATCGTAAATGGACTAGGCCTATACCTATGGGACTTACGTCAAGCTTCACCCGCCATATTGGATCTGACTTTCCTTGGTTAATTATGTTTTTAAACATGGACTTTCCGAAGAGAGGTCTGTATTAAACTAGCTATTGACCTTACCCTGTAATACATGCATAACAACTGAACTATGGATCCATAATTAGCTATGTCACAATACCAGTCCTGCTCAAATTTGGCAGAATCGATATTGTGACATAACTATGAGCTCGTAATTTGGTTTTTAAGCCTATACTTAAGGGTAAGGTCACCAATAACTAGTTCACGATTGCCGTACGTTTAGAATTTTTTTTTTACTTTAAACACATTAAAACGGAGAAAAACAAAGAAACCAACACGATGCGTGGAATTACACCTTAAGCAACAACACTATTATTTTATTGAAGAAATGTCTGTAGCAAAGTTTAATACAGGCTCCTAACGTATAGTTTCGTTCGTATGTCCGTGTAGTTAGTTTCTTTCGTTGCATACATTTTATATATTTTACGTATACAATAGTACATAGATATTGGCAAAATAATGCAAATGAGCGTGTCTCAAGATGCAGCAGTCTTTAAAAGTCGTTTTTAATTATGTTAAGGGACTCCGGAATAATTTATACAGCATGCACGGTATTTCGAAAGTGCAATTCCATCCTCGTGATTTCATCCTGGGGCGTGATTTCTTTTCGTACATAGAGGGGCCGCAGTGGCTGAGCGGTAAGCCTGCTCACCTCCCACCAAGGCGAACCGGGTTCAATCCCCAGCCAGTTCACTGGATTTTCGCATGTGGGAATCGTGCCGGACGATGCCGCTGGTTGGCCGGTTTTCTCGGGTATCTCCCGTTTCCCCCCGCCGTTTCATTCTGGCACTGCTCCATTCTCACCTCAATCACCCTCATCGGCTCTCAAGAACTCGCTGGAGAGCCGTCCAAATCTCTTCACTCACTCATTTTTCGTACGTAAACAAACTGGGGACAAGTTTTAATAGTTCCTTNGGAGAGCCGTCCAAATCTCTTCACTCACTCATTTTTCGTACGTAAACAAACTGGGGACAAGTTTTAATAGTTCCTTTAAAAAAAAAAACATGTTGCAAGGAAGTTTAAGCGTAATTTCAAACATGCTGGAAGACACTTCAAGCGCTAGGTANTTAAAAAAAAAAACATGTTGCAAGGAAGTTTAAGCGTAATTTCAAACATGCTGGAAGACACTTCAAGCGCTAGGTAGCCGACCGCCTTGAGGATCGACTAAATCACTGATGAACTCGTGAGATGCACTTGTTTTACCTCGTGGAGACCGAGGAGTATATGGTTATGTAACCTCCGCCATAGCGCGGTATCTGAACACTGAACTCCGCTCGTTTTATGTACTCTGTAGCTACGGAAGACGCCTCAAGATTTTGAAATGCGATACGACCCTCTCGAACTGCCCAGGCAGCAAGGACTTCTGAAAAAAATATAATTCCGTAGTCGCTAATTATCGCATCGATCATATCATATACGCCCCTGCGCCCTGCTGAACGAAACCGTGAAATTATAACTCTGGCTATTTATCGATACGTTGTATCGTTTTCCAGAAGAGGCGCATAGTATCGCATGAGTAGAGGGAATTTATCTGGACCTAGTACCTACCGGTTTGAACTGAATGACTGGGCCGTATTTTCTTCCTACTCACGAGGAAAGACGAAAAATGATGTCGAGACTCATCTGATATCTCAATGTTTTTTTTTTTNGTATTTTCTTCCTACTCACGAGGAAAGACGAAAAATGATGTCGAGACTCATCTGATATCTCAATGTTTTTTTTTTTCTCTTTCTTTTGACGGCACCTTTGTTGCTGCGCTGTTCGCGTATTTGCTTTCTGATCTCGCAGAACCGCTCACTTTCGTTGCAAGACCTACATTCAAGCAGAAGTGAATCTCGAGATCAGAATAAGTGTAAACACAGTTATGGGCTACATACAGTCAATTCACCGTTACTTCCAACTTTTGTGAAGCCCTGCTTGAGTTCTACTTTCAAGCTATTTCTCCGCCTCACGCAAACAAAGCTTGACCGAGTGTCCAAATTTCACGAAAGGGGCAACACACCGCATTCGTGCGCACTCAGTGTAATAATATTTCGCATGAGAACTGTTTCTTACTAGGCGTTACCAACACACATGTTTTCCCTCTGAATTTATTCACATTAATTATAAATAAAATATTGTAATTTGTTGATAAATGTAAGTAAAAACTAAATTCAACCAATCGAAAGGCACTTTGTGTTAACACGAGTATGTAAGGCTTCTGACAGATGACGTAGCCTACTTAGGAAACAACCAACTTGTTATAAATGGGGAGATATTTCAAAGGTTTGATTCAAACTCACAACCCATAACCTTCGTCTTCTCAGGTCATTACGCCTCATTCACGGTTCTTTCGCACTTTTTGAATCAAACCTTTGAAAAATCACCCCATGTATAACGTACTTGGTTGTTTCATATCATAAGCATTTAATACTTCTGTTAAAAAAAAACCCTTGTTATTTATTTAATTGAACTTTTACTAATATTTTATTAATACATTTAAATATATAATTTATAATTAATATTANGTATTTTCTTCCTACTCACGAGGAAAGACGAAAAATGATGTCGAGACTCATCTGATATCTCAATGTTTTTTTTTTCTCTTTCTTTTGACGGCACCTTTGTTGCTGCGCTGTTCACGTATTTGCTTTCTGATCTCGCAGAACCGCTCACTTTCGTTGCAAGACCTACATTCAAGCAGAAGTGAATCTCGAGATCAGAATAAGTGTAAACACAGCTATGGGCTACATACAGTCAATTCACCGTTACTTCCAACTTTTGTGAAGCCCTGCTTGAGTTCTACTTTCAAGCTATTTCTCCGCCTCACGCAAACAAAGATTGACCGAGTGTCCAAATTTCACGAAAGGGGCAACACACCGCATTCGTGCGCACTCAGTGTAATAATATTTCGCATGAGAACTGTTTCTTACTAGGCATTACCACACACACATGTTTTCCCTCTGAATTTATTCACATTAATTATCAATTAAATATTGTAATTTGTTGATAAATGTAAGTAAAAACTAAATTCAACCAATCGAAAGGCACTTTGTGTTAACACGAGTATGTAAGGCTTCTGACAGATGACGTAGCCTACTTAGGAAACAACCAACTTGTTATAAATGGGGAGATATTTCAAAGGTTTGATTCAAACTCACAACCCATAGCCTTCGTCTTCTCAGGTCATTACGCCTCATTCACGGTTTCTTAGCACTTTTTGAATCAAACCTTTGAAAAATCACCCCATGTATAACGTACTTGGTTGTTTCATATCATAAGCATTTAATACTTCTGTTAAAAAAAAACCCTTGTTATTTATTTAATTGAACTTTTACTAATATTTTATTAATACATTTAAATATATAATTTATAATTAATATTAATTTAAACAGTGGAAAATATATGTGTTGGTAACGTCTAGTAATAAATAGTTATAATGCAAGATATAATTACACTGAGGGCGCACGAATGCGGTGCTTTGTCCCTTTGGTGTAATTTTCTATTCTCGGTTTCAGCTGTGGTGGCATGGGGTGGAGTAATATCCTGGAAGTAGAACTTCTGCAGGATTTCAGAAAAGTTGAAAGTTACCGTGAATGGACTATATTCTTGAGTTCTGTAAGCCGTCACAGTTAGTACTAAGATACAACACTGAAACCATAACATTACCCGAGACTGAAACTGTCAAAGAGGCGTGCGTGCTGTACACGAGGCGTGTTCAAAAAATAAGGTGACTGGTTATTTTGTGACTTTGTCTCGATAAATATTTATGTATTCATCAATATATATTTTGTCCCCTTCAAAGTAATCCCCCTCAGATATAATACACTTGTGCCAGCGCTTTTTGCCAATCCCCGAAGCCCTTATGATATGCGCATTTTGGTATGGCATTGAAGTCTCCCAGGTCTTTATCTCCTCAATCGTGGCAAAACCTCTGTCCTTTCATGGGTCTCTTCAGTTTTGTGAACAGGAACAAGTCGCAGGGGGCCACGTCCGGCGAATACGGTGGCTGAGGCATGATTACGGTGTTGTTAATAATACGGATTTTTTGATCCGTTGTTTGCGATAGCAAAAATCGCCAAGCACACCAAAACACGTCTAACCTTTATATCTGTCACAAACAAACTAACTATGTAAAATGGCTGATAATGCCAACGTATTTTGGGGACACGTGTACCAACATAACAATAAAAACAATCGATAATCGAATGTACGTAGCCCTCGAAATTTACAAAGTCACCTTATTTTTTGAACACACCTCGTATTCTTATAGTTTAGAAAAACATCCCTTCTTTACTATACTATAGAAACATGTATTGAAACTGAGGAACGCCTATGCCAGTGTGTTTACACAGCCCGCTAACTCAGGAACATTGTTACTTGAACTGCCTTGCAACCGGCTGAGTGACTTTGCACAGTCGTTTATCACCGGAACGAAACGAACAAACTGAAACTATAAATGTTCTCGCACTCAACTAATGTCGAATTGCATCAACAACAGAGATTGTTTATTTTTGTACAACGATGCCTGCATGTGCCCATTTCCTTGAATGGCAACTGGCTGACAAGACCATTAGCATTCGCCTTAGAACACAGCGGTGCGGCCAAAGTCTTATGAGCGACTAAACAACAACAGGAAATTAAACTTGAACACACTAGTAAGGAGATCCATTCCTCTCCCCGAAACGATGTGATATTATTTTTAATTTATGTTAGCCTTAAAATTAACATAAATTTACACACATACACACCAATTGGGAAATATGTATTAGGCCGTTTATTTCAACTAAACGCGGCTACAGAGGTTGAGCAAAACTGCACTAAAGTTGCTTTTTTTTTTCTTTTTCAACCGGATGTGACGTCAGATCAATTAAAAATTATCAATATGTGCAGCCAGAATTATTCCAGGGCTTCAGGAGGTATGACTGGTATAGTGAAAATACACACGCGTGAATTGAGATATATCTGTTATTAATGTAATATTTAATGTTCAATTTTTACTATTTTGGCAGAAAATGTNACACGCGTGAATTGAGATATATCTGTTATTAATGTAATATTTAATGTTCAATTTTTACTATTTTGGCAGAAAATGTTAGTTGAAATTAATGTGAATTTAAACGGAGTTTACTCAAAGATTTCAGAAGAAATTTTTTATTAGATCTACTGAACAATAAATAAGCGGCTTATAATAAAGATAAGGTTATGTCTGTTAGGAATGTCGAACCCTATACCCATGCTTTTGAAGATTACAGGGTTCGTTACGTGATAGTGTTAAATTATGCCGCTCCTCGTCCTTTCATTTGTCCCGTGCCGCCCAGACATGCGAAGCGTGCTTCTCAAGGGCATCACCGGTAACGGAAGAGGGGCAGATATGTTTTCAAATGAGCCGCGACGAAACACTGGACGCGTGCCGGCTCAGTGTTCCAAGGACATCATCCGTAGGCGAAGGCAGATTTACAGACAGCTGCTGCTGCCGCGACGAGCCTATCGGGACTCGTGCCGCCTCCCGTTCTTGGGGGATCTAATTATTCGGGTTATCGTTGCAATAATGTTCTGATCATCGCCATTGTCTCCCTCGGGACGGCTCGGGTTACGAGGAACCTTCTGGATCGGGCCAGCTGATCTATATAAGCCGCTGCGACTGCCTGCGAGTTGAGAGTCCGGGGCCTTGTGCGACCTTGAGCGGCAGGTGTGCAGAACCCGTCGGCGACAGCGTCCAGAGTAGTGAAGTCTGCGGGCTACGAGCATCGGTACAGCGGTAAGCGAGACTGACTGGCGGGACTGTAGGACTGGATGCGTGGAAAGACATTTGAAATGATGGCAATAGACAGTTGGATTGAATATGTGTAAATAACAAATGCGGTTTAAGTGATTGCAACAAGTATAAAGACGGCGATAAGGACTTTAATGAGAACCGAGATTGGCATGAAATATCGCTCTCGCTGAGAATATTAAGGGCAGCCCTAAATATTGTAAATAATATTTGTGTGTATTTTTATACCATTGCAAATAACTGAAATTTATTTATCTTATTTTAATTTAGACTTCATCCCACGCGAACTCGGACACGCCCCTAGCAACTTGTAACAATACGATTCATTATTGCTAAAAGTGCATCATGATAAAAATAAACTAATAAAGTTCAATCGTGCTCTCGAAACGAAGACCAGCGTATTTCGTCCTCATAAAAGGGCGGGCGTGTTGAAAATCAGATTGTAAACAGACATCTTTGTCACCGTTGACCACGTGACCTTAACAGTTGTGCTGACGATGGTCGACTGAAAGTTGGCGACATGTGCAGCAAATTAACACTGAGTCCCGCCATCACTCTATTTTCTGGTGCGAAGGTTCCTCTAAACAAGATTACGAATTAGCTTTTCCCTGTTTTACGGAAAATTATACAAAATTTTACATTTTCATATGGAATACTATTAAAAGCAAGCTCTTTGCAAATAGTTGCACGGAAATTTTTAAATTATTATTACTTTAGCTATTGCGTGATAAATTAATGCTGATTTGTTTTGTTTGCAATGATGTAACTATTTCATCGATATAATTGGGATGTCTTGAATTATCTTAAAAGGCTGTGTGAGTGAGTGAGCGAAGAGATTCGGGCAGCTCTTAACATCGAGGTCTTGAGAGCCGATGAGGGTGAAGTGTGGTGAGGATGGAGCTGCGCCGGAAAAGGACAGCGGAAAGGGAGATCCCCGAGAAAACCCGCCGACCAGTGGCATCATCCGGGACGATCCTCACTTGCGAAAAATCTGGAAGTGAACCGGCCGGGGATGGAACCCGGTTCGCCTTGGTGGGAGGCGAGCAGGCTAACCTATGAGTCACCGTGGGCCCCTTAATGGCTGTGGAAAGGTGACGAATTGCGCGAATTCCCAACAGATAAAATTCAGAAACTCCAAATATTTAATGCATTGTTACATGGACGCCTGCGAGGCGTATCCGACTTCGTGAGGGTAGAGGTCGTAATAAAAATAAAAGAAATGTATTCAATAATTATATTTATTCTCAATGCTACAATCAGTCAAACATCTGTTATTTACCAGTCTGAACGTCCTATTAACTCTTATCATTCTTATTGAGCGCAATATTTAATTACTATCTCCATTTCAGTGAAAGTCTTTATCACAGTCTTTACTCTTGCTAACGTCCTTAAACTGCTCCAATTATTTCCTCACATTTAATTAAAACTGTATATTTCCATTGTCCCTAATGTCTTTTCACTCACGCATCCAGTCCACAGTCCCGCAGATCAGTCCCACTCTTCACTGCGCACAAGCTCACCGACGCACTCTCGCAGGTCGCTGCAGTCGTCCCTCGCCGCTCCGGAATCGCCTAACTGTCGCTTAAGATCGCACGAGACGCCAAACTCTCGGCTCTTAATCACTCCTTCCCCAGAGGCCCGCATTAGGTACTTACAATTCAGGTAGGTACTGTCTAGAACGTTCTCGGTAATCCAAGTTGTTCTGGGAAAGGTAATCGCTAGGACGACGACATTCATGCGTGATAAATTGAGAGATATGAGCTTCTCAGGGTCAGCGAGGCGCGACTCTGCGATAAGTTTATCGGCGTGTGCGGCGGTGTCCTTTATGATAGGCCGCTCGCTTAGTCTAACGTTACAGACTTGACCTCCAGCTCTCGGCGCCTTCCCCCGCGAAGGAAACACCGAGCGGAGACATGCAACAGTATTTTGATGAAGTTGGATTTATTGACAACATATTTGAATTCAGATAGCTGATACAGTATACGGATTTCGTTTTAAAAATTACCAACTTTCTGCGAAACATTTAGGACGTAAACCAATAAATCACGAAACATAACAAAATCATTGACTTAAAATTAACGAAATAATATTATAACTATACTATGCTATGATATTTAAATTTATATATCGTAAAGAAATATACTTTTTTTAAAACAACAATTTTTTGACAAAAGCATTGAAAAAAAAAAAATTTTAATTGCTAAGTTTTTAAAGTTTGGACTTTGTGGTCTCTATACATTATTATTTTTTTAAAAAAAGTTATTTTTTTTTATTTGAAAACTACATTGTAGCACATTTTGCTGAATGTGGTGGTTTGGCTAATTAAACTATAATTCAATAAGACAACCCAATCTAAATATATTAAGTAGTTCAAATTCAATTTTTGTATTGTACTTCGGAAATCCATACACAGCAAGAACTTTTCCACATGCCCTAGTTGTCATTCGGGTCTGATTGTAAGCAGTTGTATATATTATAATTAAAAAAACAAAAAAAAAACATGGAACATCTTAATGTTACACCTTTCTTCAGGACAGAAATGAAAGTCGTTATTTTGTTGGCAATTTANAAGTTGTATATATTATAATTAAAAAAACAAAAAAAACATGGAACATCTTAATGTTACACCTTTCTTCAGGACAGAAATGAAAGTCGTTATTTTGTTGGCAATTTATAAATTTTGTTATTGAAACAAACGTAATCGTTGAAAAGTTTCAAAGTCAGCAAACATTGATGTAAATAGCTCTCTGTTAACGATATTTTTTCTTCACTAAAACAGTGTTTTGAACTATATCAACATTGCTGTAAGTTTTCTGAACATATTGCTTATAGACACCTCTTAAATTTCTAAGGAAACAGAAANGATTGCTTATAGACACCTCTTAAATTTCTAAGGAAACAGAAAACACGTGAAGATTGTTTACACTATTTTCCATCGCCCGTTACTGCGTCTCCTTAAAACCGGATGTGACCATGGGTCTTTTAAAAATTTTTACTACTGAGTTCCCTTACCTTCGTTGGCAGTAATGTAGCTGAATTACATTGGGATATTTTTTTGGTTATCTGAAGAGTTTTTTTAAATTTCATTTATTTGACACTTTGACTGCGACCATACTTTTCGTAAAATGTATGTTTCGGTCAAGGCGTTTTTATTTAATTTATCGCTTTAAATTAACGAGATACAGAAAATGAGCATATTTTGTAAAATAAAAAACCTGTATNGTTTTTATTTAATTTATCGCTTTAAATTAACGAGATACAGAAAATGAGCATATTTTGTAAAATAAAAAACCTGTATGGAAGATGTTACAAAGTCACGTGAGTATATGTGATGCACGTGACCAGAATAAAAACACAGCTGTGCTTCATATACACTGAAGAGCCAAAAAAACCGGTATAGACTGGTATAGGCGTGCGTATGCAAATAACAGAGGCATGGAACCAATCAGAGTAACGCGACGCGGTCGGCNGGTATAGACTGGTATAGGCGTGCGTATGCAAATAACAGAGGCATGGAACCAATCAGAGTAACGCGACGCGGTCGGCAGCTAGATCGGTTACTGCTGCTGCAATGGCAGGTTAACAAGATTTAAGTGAGTTTGAACGCGGTGTTATAGTCGGCNGCGGCGAGGGCGGGTACCGTGGGAACTGGCCGCGACCTCTCCGGGACCTTGGGGTGAGAGATGCGTATCGCCCGGCGCAACGCGGTCATCACGACCGGAGTTATAGGATGGTGTGAGTATGGCCGGGGGAGGGAGGGGATAGTTCTTTCTTTCCCTTCCCCTCTCATCTTTTCACCTTACTTATTCCTCGCGAGCTCAGGGCCATTGTTATTCCCGCGCCAGGNGGCGGCACGCGAGCGGGCCTACTGCCTGCAGGGACTGTACCCCCGCCGCGCCGTACAGTCGCACGCACAAACACAGAGGCGGCGAGGGCGGGTACCGTGGGAACTGGCCGCGACCTCTCCGGGACCTTGGGGTGAGAGATGCGTATCGCCCGGCGCAACGCGGTCATCACGACCGGAGTTATAGGATGGTGTGAGTATGGCCGGGGGAGGGAGGGGATAGTTCTTTCTTTCCCTTCCCCTCTCATCTTTTCACCTTACTTATTCCTCGCGAGCTCAGGGCCATTGTTATTCCCGCGCCAGGTAACCCCGCCACGAGTCCGCCCGCTCACTCACCCCGCTTCGCTTCTTCACTTCGGCTCGCTAGGCCGGGTTCACTACGTCTCATAATCATGGTAGTCATCCAACTACCCTCGTCTCCACTTGGACCTGCCAGGGTGGGTTCAGCAACACACCTCCTTGTGACAAGTCATCCGGCTGCCTTCGTCTCCAACTGGGCCTGCCGGGACGGATTCCGCAACACGAGACCCCCGACTGATAAGTCATCCAGCTGCACTCGTTACCACTAGGACCTGTCAGGACGAGCCTTGTAACAGTGATCCAGTTGCCCTCGTCTTCACTAGAGAGGGCTTAGTAGCAAGACAGTGTATAGTTTATAGTGGTACAATCATTCACTGTCCTTGTATTTATGCTGTCTCGCCAGAAAGCGAAGGGGACAGTACTAACAGCCCGCGTAGTGCTATAGTTACCCAGCTACCATCCTCTCTGTCTTGGCTTGCCGGTACTGGTTGACGAATATTGGACTGCTTGTGGTACAGTCGCCTAGCTACTTTCAGTGTTTTTTTTTTCAAGAATATTTCCAATAGGTNGGCTTGCCGGTACTGGTTGACGAATATTGGACTGCTTGTGGTACAGTCGCCTAGCTACTTTCAGTGTTTTTTTTTTTTTTCAAGAATATTTCCAATAGGTAGAGACCTGAAAAAATCGCGGTTTCATTTCGGGACAAGCTAGAATTCAAAATCTCGTACGTTTGTATTGCTTATTCTATCGGCCCACCCGTTAGTTTACACCTCCTGGACAACTCTGAGCAAATAACAAACACACAAGAAAATGCAAACCGAATCACCGTCTTCCGCTTGTAAAACAATCAACCAATGAACAGTGATATTTGCATGATTTTACATACGACAATGGAGCATAGCCCACAGGTAATTGAACTCGTGAATTTTTCAGGTCTCTACCAATAGGGCTTCGCNAGCCCGCGTAGTGCTATAGTTACCCAGCTACCATCCTCTCTGTCTTGGCTTGCCGGTACTGGTTGACGAATATTGGACTGCTTGTGGTACAGTCGCCTAGCTACTTTCAGTGTTTTTTTTTTCAAGAATATTTCCAATAGGTAGAGACCTGAAAAAATCGCGGTTTCATTTCGGGACAAGCTAGAATTCAAAACCTCGTACGTTTGTATTGCTTATTCTATCGGCCCACCCGTTAGTTTACACCTCCTGGACAACTCTGAGCAAATAACAAACACACAAGAAAATGCAAACCGAATCACCGTATTCCGCTTGTAAAACAATCAACCAATGAACAGTGATATTTGCATGATTTTACATACGACAATGGAGCATAGCCCACAGGTAATTGAACTCGTGAATTTTTCAGGTCTCTACCAATAGGGCTTCACCCATTCCTCAAGAGATCGACTTCTGCTTCCGGAGAGATTTCATTACATAAGTTTTCAAATTTGTGGAAAATTAATNCCCATTCCTCAAGAGATCGACTTCTGCTTCCGGAGAGATTTCATTACATAAGTTTTCAAATTTGTGGAAAATTAATTTCTGGATTAAATCTGAGAATCCATATTACTGAGGAAAACGTGCCATCCATAGATTTGTGGCATGTACATACACAATAAATCATTGATATAAAACGACCATTGTACTTACAATACTTGGTTCTCAAAATGACATTTCAACACCGTTGGGAGATAGGTGGGGCGGGGGTTAAATAAAATAAATGATAAGAAGTTACTGTGAAAAATAGAAACTTTATAACCGCCTGATGCAAGTTACACAAGACATTGGCTAGGTGGCATGAGTTTGATGGAGTTTGTCATCCTAATTTATTGTAAAACTACTTAACATTATACTATGAGGTCTGGCTACAAAAGGCACCCAATAGAAATTTACAACTATTATTACAAGTGTCAATTTCTTCATTGTATTCAGATTTTTTTCCAGGGTGAAAATGACTAAAACGTGTGTTTTCAGTGCCATTTTAGTTGATAAATTTTTTTTATCATAGAGACGTTGAGCATAACTTAACCGTCGTAAAATAAGAGCACCACCTCTTAAATCTCAGAATGTTTGCCCATCGCATGATTGCAAGTCCCTTGTGCATAAAGTCGATGAAGTAGGTATTTCATGCACGTGTCGATGTGGTTATCACTGCTAGCTTGCACCAGCTTCTTAAACACGGATACAACCTCCCAGGTACGCAGAGCCGATAAGTGAACGTACGTGTGTGGACGAGCCCGCCTAGGCCGCCGGGAGTGTACACGAGGCGAGCGAGGCTACTATACCACTCTACCGCGTCCCGGCAACCCTTTCCTTGTCACGGCGTGCCGGAGACAACACAAGCCGGGCCGGCCAGTGGCAAAAACAGGATGTTTGCGGTGTGGCGAGGTTTTACCTGGCGCTGCAGGCCCTGGCCTCCTCCCCCGCCACAGTGGCGGCTTCTGGTCGTACTGCTGGGGGAGGGACGAGAGCTAGAGGTGGGTTGTTAAAGCTATTCTCTGTACCTGCTCCAAACTGCTACAGTTACAAACTTGTATCTGATACGAAGTATCTGATACTTTCTGTATCAGCTACAGAAATTCTCACGGACTAAGGATGAGGTAGACAGCTTATTCGTCTTCTGCGCATGTGCCGAACATTTACCTACCCCAAAATAACACAACTATCAAAGTCGCATGGTCAACAGTAATGAAAGTGTTTGTTTATATCTTAATTTTTAAATGACAAGCACTATGATATGAATGAAATACTGNTGGTCAACAGTAATGAAAGTGTTTGTTTATATCTTAATTTTTAAATGACAAGCACTATGATATGAATGAAATACTGTTAACATTTTGAATTTAAACAAACTGCATTAAAAATTGGTTATACGAAGTTTAAAATCATCTCAAAAAATTTGTTTACAAATCAGTTTTCTAACCTAAGATCCAAACCATGCCGTTTTCGCTAGTCGTGTTGGCAGAATAGCAGTTCAATGTTGGGGTCACGGAGATTGTTTGTGCGCAGACAGCGGGATCGCTCTACCTCATCTTTAGTCCATGGGAATTCTCGAACTTGCGGAGTTGAAGCGGTATTGAAGAGTGGATATCGCACAGCCCTACTATNTGGTCAACAGTAATGAAAGTGTTTGTTTATATCTTAATTTTTAAATGACAAGCACTATGATATGAATGAAATACTTTTAACATTTTGAATTTAAACAAACTGCATTAAAAATTGGTTATACGAAGTTTAAAATCATCTCAAAAAATTTGTTTACAAATCAGTTTTCTAACCTAAGATCCAAACCATGCCGTTTTCGCTAGTCGTGTTGGCAGAATAGCAGTTCAATGTTAGGGTCACGGAGATTGTTTGTGCGCAGACAGCGGGATCGCTCTACCTCGTCTTTAGTCCATGGGAATTCTCGAACTTGCGGAGTTGAAGCGGTATTGAAGAGTGGATATCGCACAGCCCTACTATNTCTTTAGTCCATGGGAATTCTCGAACTTGCGGAGTTGAAGCGGTATTGAAGAGTGGATATCGCACAGCCCTACTATTCACGGCGAAGCAGTAGCGTAAGTCCGGAAAGGGTGTGTGTCTGATTGAGTGAAGAGGTTTTGGTGGCTCTTAATTGCGAGGTCTTGAGAGCCGATGAAGGTAATCGAGGTGAGTATGGAGCAGCGTCGGAATGAAAGGGCGAGGGAAACGGGAGATCCCCGAGCAGCGGCCGAGTCCGCATGATTCCCACATGCGAACATTCGGTGACCCGGCCAGGGATTGAACCCAGTTCGCCTTGGTGGGAGGCGAGCAGCTTAACTGCCCAGTCACCGCGGCACCGAGGGAGGGGGTAAGGGGGTATCAAGAGCCTCACGTCTAACCTGATTATCAATTATTAAGCTTTGAATTATGAAAAAATATATGTTATTGCCGTGAACCATGATTATTTTATTATACTGCTACATAACACGCCTGCGGGGCCTATCCGAGTTCGTGAGGGATGGAGGTATTAATAAAAATAAAATAATTAAATTCAATAGTTATGCTTATTCTCAATGCTACAAACAGTCAAACATCTGTTATTTGCCAGTCTGAGCGTCCGCCCTTCCGCTTGGTGCAGCACGATCGCTTGCTTCAGCCAATCAGAACGTACTAATTCGGCACCTGCGCCATATTTGCAAACTGCAGTTCTTTGAAAGAGGGCTCGCTTTCCCGTTTGCGAATATAGCTTATGTAGGGTATTACTCACGAAGAAATTGCCGGGCACATACTTTGTCACGAGTCGGGAGCACCCGGAGGAAACCCATCCACCTCGTGACGGTGACCAACGCCTCTTACTCCGTCCATAACATTCATATCAATGTAATGAACTCTTTAAACCTTACGAAGATAGCAAATACGTTGGAAACTCAAGTAAAAGAAACCATCCTACAGAAACAAATTACAAGATAGACTTCCCCTAGTTGTCAGAAATAAAAAATAGAAATGAACTTCTGTTTTTAATTATATAAATGCGGGCTGATATTATTTTTTTTCTTGCAAAATGCCTTAAAATTTACCAATACAAAATGTATAAAAGATTATAAAAAACAATTTAAACAGATNGAACTTCTGTTTTTAATTATATAAATGCGGGCTGATATTTTTTTTTCTTGCAAAATGCCTTAAAATTTACCAATACAAAATGTATAAAAGATTATAAAAAACAATTTAAACAGATCGAAACGATTAAGACTGAAATTACAAAACAGAATTATCTCAGCTTATATAAAATTACAATTAACTGCCAAAAAGACAATATTTATAATAAATTGTACATAAAATGAAACATATCCTAACTAGTGTTCCCCTCTATGAAGCCCACCCCATCTTCTCTTTCGACCAGATTTTTATTTTTTTTAACTAATTACTCTAAAACTAAGTGTTATGTGAGCCCCGCGGTAGGGACGGGAGTTAAGTGCGTCTCAGGGCTAAGCCCCATACGCCTACAAGGAAGGGAGAATCATGCAAGGAGACATGCATCACGGCAAAGAGGGATTGGGCTGCCACGGCCAGATTGTGGCCATGAGAACCTCCCTAAGTGTACTTATAGCTAAACTATAATTAGAAGAGAAAGGGAAAAACCGGCATAGTCACCGTGAAAACCCCCTTGACAGGAAATAATTAAAAATTGTTTCATGCATTATAATGTTTATCAGAAAATGCTACAGGAGACAGAGGATAGGAATCATGCTCTTTATTAGTTAATAGGGAAAGTGCTAGTAGAGAGGGGGCGGGTCAATTTTCTTTAAATTGGCGCTGGGTTTAACCAGAGTAACACTTGCACATCACTCAGGTGGGGGGAG
>NQII01000748.1:956094-981121 GCA_002778355.1 Clitarchus hookeri
CCCCCTCCCTCGCTCACACCCTATGACCACCCCTCTCCCCCTCATCACCCATCACTCCCTCATCACCCATCACCTCCCTCACCCCCACAACCTCCCTCACCACCATAACTTCCTTCACCCCACACCACCCACTTATCTACCCTCAAAATTCTATAAATCGAATAACATATAACATTTACATCACACTGCAATTGGCTTTAGATGAATAAAAAATACTTCAAAAATCAAGTGTAAAGCCGCTAGGGTATCTTTGGTGTGAAAAGCACGTCCTTTAGGGTCTATGCCCACTGATTTTTTAAAAACAATTTTGCGCAGTGCAAAAATACGGTAAAAAACTTTTCATACTTTGCCGTTCGCACACACGAATTTATCATACCCCTCGCGAGTCAAGTCCAACCTACCAGTAGTGGTGGAAGGCACGCTGGCTATATCACACCATTCACACTCGAGCACCATTAAATGCATTCGCGCATTTTCTATGTGACACTTCACATTACTGATGTGATCGATGCCGTATTGGGCGTATGGCATGACAGATGCAAGATGGTGAATGTGGTCTTCCCACGACTTTGAACAGATGACAACATTGTCTAGGCAGCGAGTGTTAAGTCGCCTACCACACCATTCAGTACTTGAATCATTATGACATGGAATGTGGGTGGTGTGTATCTCGAGCCGTAAGACATTGCATTAAATTGAAATCGCCTTCTATTTGGTGCATTGAATGTGGTCTTTTGCCTATTCTCTCGCTTCACTGGGACCTGCCAGTAGCCACTGCACAGATCCAGGGATGACATGACTTTGACTTTCCCTAGCACATTGAGGGTATCTGCCACTGATAAAGGGAGGTGGACTGCTTGTGGTGACCAGATTGATTGGTCTGTAATCGACACAAAAGTGAGAGGTGCCAACTTTTTTCGGATCAGTGTAATGGAGGCACTGCAGTGGCTTTCAGTGGTTTCGACTACAGCCTCCACTGGCATCTTATGTATTTGTCCCCTATAATCTTGCTCTGGTGGCTAAGGTAACTACACGGTGGTGTGAAAATTGANACTGGCATCTTATGTATTTGTCCCCTATAATCTTGCTCTGGTGGCTAAGGTAACTACACGGTGGTGTGAAAATTGATTGGTCATGCTCTATTTATATTGCACACTCCATTATGCTAGTACATCATAGCAGATATGCAGTTGTGAACATATCATGTCGTTCATCCAGCACTCTCTGTACTTCATCATGGTGAACAAGCAGTACCTCGTAGTCCAGGCCATCAAGCTTGATGCTGGGCACATTCTATAGTAGGATCACGATTGGAAGAGACTTTCTTGAAGCCCTGCTAAAGATCTACTTTCAAGCCCATTTCGTATCCTTCCGCCAAAGGTAAACAAACATTGCCATGTGACTGCCATGTGGCAGTCACATGGCAATGTTTACATTCCACTGTGTGTGTGTACATGTGTTCGTACATGCATGTACCCATTATAAAAGTCATGTGTATATTATTAATGGATATTCCACAAGCGTAAAGTTTTTAATCTTGAGAATTTCACACAAAAGAATATGCGATGCCAGCGAAAAACATTTCATTCTATAAACCCAAAATGCGAGTATTTTGAAGAATTGATAGTTATTGTCTATTTACAATCGATTGTTAGTGACTTTCGATAAATTCCCGTACATCGAAGGCAAGATCGTCAGTATTGGTCAAAATTGCTACAGGCGTTTAAATGGTGTGGTGGTAGACTGAGTCGGATGTTTTGTGCAATTGTAAAACGTTATTTAAAAATGGTTGTGACAGTTTTCGACAGGACGGCAGAGTTTGCGAGTGAAGGATTCTACATCTTCGACAATGTGAAAACAATTCTTATGTGCAAATACTGCAACATTAGAATAGAATGGCAAAGGAAAGACACATGCACGAAACACATAAAAACAAAAGGAATCAGTACAATGAGAAAATGAGCACAAATTAAAATAATACGTTATTAAAAACCAAATAATAAAGAGCGGATATTAGTAAAACAAGACAAATAAATGAATTATTATAGGTCAAACAAGATAATCGCACAAATTCTCTGGCACGTGTGTCAACAACGCAAGGACTACGAAGGTTAGTAAACAAATTGCCGCGTTANCACAAATTCTCTGGTATGTGTGTCAACTACACCCCACCAACAACACAGGAACGAAGGTAAGATTAGTAAACAAATGGCCGCATTACTTTCACCTTGAGCGTGATCATGTGACTATGCAAGAAACGTTGAAATCTAAATNACTGGCATCTTATGTATTTGTCCCCTATAATCTTGCTCTGGTGGCTAAGGTAACTACACGGTGGTGTGAAAATTGGTTGGTCATGCTCTATTTATATTGCACACTCCATTATGATAGTACATCATAGCAGATATGCAGTTGTGAACATATCATGTCGTTCATCCAGCACTCTCTGTACTTCATCATGGTGAACAAGCAGTACCTCGTAGTCCAGGCCATCAAGCTTGATGCTGGGCACATTCTATAGTAGGATCACGATTGGAAGAGACTTTCTTGAAGCCCTGCTAAAGATCTACTTTCAAGCCCATTTCGTATCCTTCCGCCAAAGGTAAACAAACATTGCCATGTGACTGCCATGTGGCAGTCACATGGCAATGTTTACATGCAATGTTTACATTCCACTGTGTGTGTGTACATGTGTTCGTACATGCATGCACCCATTATAAAAGTCATGTGTATATTATTAATGGATATTCCACAAGCGTAAAGTTTTTAATCTTGAGAATTTCACACAAAAGAATATGCGATGCCAGCGAAAAACATTTCATTCTATAAACCCAAAATGCGAGTATTTTGAAGAATTGATAGTTATTGTCTATTTACAATCGTTTGTTAGTGACTTTCGATAAATTCCCGTACATCGAAGGCAAGATCGTCAGTATTGGTCAAAATTGCTACAGGCGTTTAAATGGTGTGGTGGTAGACTGAGTCGGATGTTTCGCGCAATTGTAAAACGTTATTTAAAAATGGTTGTGACAGTTTTCGACAGGACGGCAGAGTTTGCGAGTGAAGGGTTCTACATCTTCGACAATGTGAAAACAATTCTTATGTGCAAATACTGCAACGTTAGAATAGAATGGCAAAGGAAAGACACATGCACGAAACACATAAAAACAAAAGGAATCAGTACAATGAGAAAATGAGCACAAATTAAAATAATACGTTATTAAAAACCAAATAATAAAGAGCGGATATTAGTAAAACAAGACAAATAAATGAATTATTATAGGTGAAACACGATAATCATACAAATTCTCTGGCATGTGTGTCAAATACACCCCACCAACAACACAGGAACGAAGGTAAGATTAGTAAACAAATGGCCGCATTACTTTCACCTTGAGCATGATTATGTGACTATGCAAGAAACGTTGAAATCTAAATATGTTAGCATCACATCATTAGTAATTGGCATAATAAGATACAAGTCTTTTCGACACCCATTTGTAAGCGATAAATTAACAATTACGTTAAAACTTTGGAACTATTTCCTCTCTTTGTGCTGGCAACCTAACGGCATAACTGTATCCGCACTCGCCGCTGTTTGTAATGCTATATGCATGTCGCTAACGGCTTGTGTGTTTTTTCATAGGTTGATTTTCAAAAGTTTCTTCCAGTCGTGAACCGACTGTAGCTAGTGTGGAGATCTAGGTTGTAGACTGTTCCATGCTCTCTAGTGCCAAAATGAATTCTCCTAACTGCTAGTTCAACGATCGTATTTTGGTTGGGTAGCCATTGGAGACTGAGAATTGCATCCTGACATAGTTCATCAATGATGAGTGCTACTTTGGTTGTCTCGAGATCGCATATGTGGACTGTGATGTTGGCCTCTGCCATGGTTTCCCTGCTATTCGTAGTTGCTGCTAACTAAACTGCTTCATTGTGAGGCTGCAGAGCTCTCACGTCAACAACAAACCTTGGCCTGACGAAGTTGTGGGATGCGACCGTGTCAATAAGTGCATAGCAGTTCACATTGTTTATACACACTTGAATGCATATGAACTTGCATGTGGATGTTTGCTGGCTTGCGAGGCATTGCTGTTTTAGTGTCTGTTCTGATGGCAAGGTATGGGTTATCTTTTCGGGATGGAAGGGGGGAGGCGATGTTCAGCTGACCTGCCCATTCTGTCCATTCCCCGATGGCAGCAGACATTCCTTCGTGTTTGGAGCCGTATCCTACTTTCCAANCTGACCTGCCCATTCTGTCCATTCCCCGATGGCAGCAGACATTCCTTCGTGTTTGGAGCCGTATCCTACTTTCCAACATGACAGTCTCTCACTATGCCAGTAATACTGCTGTCCTGGGCTGTTTATGTATTGATAAGACAGCCTTATTGTCTTATCTCATATTCACTAGAAAATTATTGTTGTGATGGGTTCTGTTTGTACTGGTGGTGACTTATGTATTACGTGTATAGTGTCCTTGCAGATTGTGTCACGGTTAACACTGTTTTCGNTGTTTGTACTGGTGGTGACTTATGTATTACGTGTATAGTGTCCTTGCAGATTGTGTCACGGTTAACACTGTTTTCGTTGTTCGACTTGTTGCCACCCTAACTTATTTACTGGTCTCCGCTGTACATTATCTTGATGGCCTTCGCATGTTAACATGGTTTCACACATGCTGTCCTCCAAATGATTATGGAATGCATGAAGGCATCTAATGAGCTATGAATTAGCGAGGACAATGTGCTATGGTACTCATGCAGTACTGTGTCGGCTACTACTTCGAATACTTCAGTCACCATCAGATGTGGATGGTACTGACCTAGGAAAACGTCCTATGCTCCCTCAGATTGTCTGTCATGATTTGCACACCACCTGTTCACCACCACAATGCAACAACTCATCAACTGCAGTGGCCAAATCAAGCACACCACAACATTAGTGCAATGTTCCATTAGGCAATGTTAGTTAGGGCAGTGGTTATTGTGCCTGGCACACCTCTCCTGGGGATTTGGATCCATCTGGTGAGATGCCGACCATTAGTTCAGAGAATGTTCCAGCAATACTTCCACAACTAATGGCAGAGCAATGATTAATTCAAATAATTAATTAAATAAATAAACTCATGGATGTTAAATAGCACAAGGTGACAGCCCTTGCAATGTTTTCAGTTTTCATTATAATTTTCCTTTAAATCAATAAACCCTGCAACTTCCAGAAGTTTATGTAATAATTTCCATAACCGTGTTGTATTTCTGTGTTCGAGTGTTTTGTGTCTACTTTGATTAATTTCTAAGCATTGTACTATTGTCTTTATTCAACATTATTTTATTTATTTACAGCAAGGTACATTGGCATTCTACACTGTTATAGAATTCTAGAGGTACATGGCCACCTTCCTATAGGCAACCGTGTATCCGGCTTGCAAGTTAGTCACATCTCGGCTCTCGCAGAGGTCACACAGTTCATCGCCTGTCCGGGTACACTCAACTGTTGTTACTACCAACCACTAACGTGCCGTGGCTATTATTTCTGGAACCATTTACCTACTGTGCTCGGAGACACCACCTCACTTCCCCGGGAATAGCATTTCCCGGAGAAGCATACATTTTCCACTAAATTCACGAGTATGTGTGCAGTCCGTCGGCCCACACCTTTTCAGCGCAGCCTACCTGACGTGCTTAGACCGTGGACTTGTTTCACTTTGCTTCAGGTAACTCAGCAGAGTCTGTAAGTCTTAGTGAGTAAGAAAAACATGCGAGTTACTTATTTTACACTGTGTATTCTGTCTGAGCACTGCCTGTCTGGCATTTAGGGGCACAAGTCCCTAACAACCCAACTAAGTTCTACCTTAAGTTGAACCCTAATTTAACCCTTAATTTCTATGCACGAAAATATAGTTCAGTCGTATAGGGATTACAAGATTGCCCTGCACTATGTAAGTATTGTACAAGACTTTGTCAAAGAGGAATTTAAAGTATGCCAAACTCTATTTTTTTGCCTTTTGTTTTCAGATCTGGCCACTTATCAGCATGTCAGGAGCTGAACCCACCAACGAGCACACCCAAGGTTCTTTCGTGTTTTGTTTTAGTCCTAATAACTATAAGTTATCATTATATCAGTGTGTAAATGGCATGTGGAGTGGCCTCACTACTCCATATTTAATTCAACGACAGTATCAACCTNGCATAAGTACGAACGAGCCCAAATAATATGTTTCGTTCATTAATTGAAAAACGCTCAAAACTTCCAGCTGATGACCTGTTTCAAAATCAAAACAATATATCATTACCATAGACTACATAAGATGTAAATCCATGTGTTTTATAACGTGAAGTTCCTATTGGCTGTTAACTATGACGTTTCCATGACGTCACTAAAGTATGTGTATCTTCGGTACATGATCGGTCTTCCTCGCGAAAAGGACGAGACAAGCCTTTACTTTGGTAAGGAAAGGTACGACTAGACTTTTTGGATCTTTGCTCGATACTTAAGTAAAGGAGCGAAGTCATTCTTATGCCTTCCTTCTGGAAGGAAGCCTTGAAGAACAAGAAAAGGAAGATCTCTGCATACGGCCCTTAGTTTCTATGCACGAAAATATAGTTCAGTCGTATAGGGATTACAAGCTAGCCCTGCACTATGTAAGTATTGTACAAGACTGTGTCAAAGAGGAATTTAAAGTATGCCAAACTCTATTTTTTTGCCTTTTGTTTTCAGATCTGGCCACTTATCAGCATGTCAGGAGCTGAACCCACCAACAAGCACACCCAAGGTTCTTTCGTGTTTTGTTTTAGTCCTAATAACTATAAGTGATCATTATATCAGTGTGTAAATGGCATGTGGAGTGGCCTCACTACTCCATATTTAATTCAACGACAGTATCAACCTNATCATTATATCAGTGTGTAAATGGCATGTGGAGTGGCCTCACTACTCCATATTTAATTCAACGACAGTATCAACCTCATTTACACATCACAACGGGTATGCGTGGCATTATTAGGCAGACCGCTTGGGTGTCAGGCCGCACTGACACTACTCGCACATGCACACATGGGAATGCAACACATGAAGAGGGGGCTCACAAAGGGGGTTGCTGGAGTTCTGTAGATGTTGTGGCACCCTCGCTGCAATCTGTTTTCCCAGTGGCAGCTATTAGGGGGGTGGGGGGTTATTTGGTGATTGAGATCGGCCCGAATTAATGTGCCCTCAAAAGTTACCTCTTGAGGACATTAATATGGGATGGTCACCTGACTCTGGCAGTGCCTCGGACTTCGTGCAGGTAGGGTGCACTCCTAGTACATCACGCCGAGGCAGGAGTCACGGAGCTGTAACTGCTACATAGGGCCGACTCCTCGAGTAGAGGGCACGTCACTGCTGCGCAGTTGAAGCAGAACGAACGGTTTTAGGGGCAGAAGGATGTGACACCCAACAAATTCTTATTCTTTATGTAGGTTATATTAAATACATCTTGGGAGTTTTTACACTACTATATTTATTTTAAGATAAATTAAATTACGGCATTTTCTTCATAGACTAAAGATGAGGAAGACAGCTTATTCCACTTCTGCGCATTTACCCAATATTGGCCTACCCGAAAGGAACAGTACTGTCAAAGTCACATGGCCAACAGTGATGAAATTGTTTGTTTATTTTTTATTTTTCAAATGACAATCACTATTATAATAATAAAACACTTTTACCAATTTGAATTATTCAAACTGCATTACAAATTGGTTAGAGGAGTTATAAAAACATCTGAAGCAATTGTTTTCCAAACAGTATTGTAACGTCAAATCTAATCCATGCGGTTTTTGCTAGTGATATTGGTAGAAAGTCAGTTCAATATTCGGACACAGAGATGGTTTATGCACAGCAAGACACACTGATTTACTTCATCTTTAAGGNAGAAAGTCAGTTCAATATTCGGACACAGAGATGGTTTATGCACAGCAAGACACACTGATTTACTTCATCTTTAAGCCCCTGGTACAATTGAAAACTTTAACACATAACTTTACGTTTGAATTCCAACTTATTGTTCCTTATTCAATGTGACTCAATGGAACAGTCACTATATTATACAANATAACTTTACGTTTGAATTCCAACTTATTGTTCCTTATTCAATGTGACTCAATGGAACAGTCACTATATTATACAAAGTTCGTCCAAAATGGAATAAATGGCAAACGAATATAAAGTGTGTTTTTGTATAAAAATCAACTTTTAAAATGAATTTTAAGCTTATTGTTTAAAAAAAATATACGTAAACCCATTCCTGGATGATCTCTGACTTTATAATTGTATTGCGTTTTGTCGGTTTTGTCAAAAGAAAAGAAAAAGTAAAGTCAAATGTAACGTTTTCTATTATGTAAGGGCCTAGGTCTATAAGCGAGATCGGTCTAACTCGTCTTTAGGTAATGATTTTATTGCATAAAAAATATAAAATTGCACTATACAAGATCTTGGGTACAAGCTTATGACCTTAGTAATTATTTGTGGGTTTATGTGTGCGTGATTTTGTGTGTGTGTGTGTGTGTATATATATATATACGTTTATATGTATTTATGTTCCATTAGTGCTACCTGGTGGCTAAATGTTTAGTTGCGTAACTAGAAGTATTGTGCTTCCGTGCGTTGTGTGTTCTGCTGTGTTTATTTTATTTTTTCTATATCGTCAGCTGGTCTAAAAATGGGTTAGTAACGTCAGTGAGTCAACGAGGAAACTTGGTACAGAATATAACATTTACTCAGAACTATAGCTTCTCCGGATTGTTTTGTATTGTATAATGTTTGATACTGTGGAATAAATGGATAACGTCATCTGCACAGTTCNTAGCTTCTCCGGATTGTTTTGTATTGTATAATGTTTGATACTGTGGAATAAATGGATAACGTCATCTGCACAGTTCCTTGGTTTTTAAGTGCAAGGTATGTAGACTACATAACTTTTTATTTTGTCATCCTGTCGGCCACTGTAGCGATGCGATTGTCTTTTATCGTTGTACAAGTCAGCCTATGTCAGATTTCTAACATTTCCCAGAAAACTTTTAAATTAATGCGTTAGATCTAATTATTTATCGAAATATGACATAGTTATTTTATTTATATTTTGCATGCTGGCGTGACGGGTGTTTGAACGTATGATAATGTAAGCCATGTAACTCTGCTATGTAAAATGTTTCTTAGTTAATTTTTGTAAGAACAAATTACTTTGGAAAAATATAATTTTTGGTGTTAAAAAAAGTTTTTTATTTCGCATGAAAAAAATGGCAATTTAAAATTGAACCGAAGTTCTTTACAAAATAACTAACTTTAAGAAAGTGGTTATATTAAAAAAATAAGTTAAGGAACTAAAAACCGTGGTAATTATTAAGTTTAGGGGTTTTTCTTGAAAATTAAAAAAAAAAATTCAAAATTATGATATATTTCTATTTTACTAATCACGTAGAACATGAATATGCTACGGGCGTTGCTTTAAAATAAGTACAACATATTANATATATTTCTATTTTACTAATCACGTAGAACATGAATATGCTACGGGCGTTGCTTTAAAATAAGTACAACATATTAAAAAAAAATTGAACAAAATTGCAAAATATACCAGTATAGCCAGTTTGTTTACGTTTCTGAAAGAAACGTCCTAGACCAACAAAAGTTGCATTAATGGGGGCTGCACAGCTTACCTTGTTCATATTCAAGAGGGTGTAATGTTAAAATAAGTAGAACATATTAAAAAAACTTGCAAAATATGTTTGTTTACGTCTATTAACGTCAGAGGAATTATACCAGCTCCCTACCTAGATGAGTCAATTTACCTTATTTTGGTGTGTTTTACGGTTCCTTTAAATCCCTACAATCCTACATTCGTAGTTTAGTATAAAACCCAATCATCCTAGGTTAGTGTAAAATCCTACAATCCTAGGTTAGTGTAAAATCCGAAAATTCAATGTTAGTGTAAAACCCAACAATCCTAGGTTGGTTTAAAAATGTAAAATAGTGATTCACCCATAATGGGGTTAGGTTCTGTTAGGTTAGGTGGGCACATATTACAAAATCAGTCGGACGTTAATGCCCCTAGTATATTCGTGTTCTACGTGATTAGTAGAGTGGAAATATATCATAATTTTGAATTTTTTTGTGTTTTTCAGAAAAGCCCCTAAACTTAATAATTACCAAAACCATTTTTCGTAGTCATTCACAATATGGAATTACTTTGAATTTGACTTGAACAGAAAATTTTCATGTGTGTGATAGAATAATGGTACCTAATGGTGTTCCAGGGAGTTGTTTTAAAGAGCAGCACCATGTCTCAGGAGAGTCCCAACGGCTATACCCTGAGTGGAGTGTTGTTGCCGGAGGAGGTAATAATCCACTTGGCCAGCTATGCTGACCCCCAGACGCTCCTGAACTGCCGTCTGGTGTGTCGCGTGTGGCGCGAATTGGTGGACGAGCACGTCTGGAGGCACAAGCTGCAGCGAGAGAAACACAGGTACCTCAGCAGCGATTTCGTCGACACCAGCCAGGATCTGCCGTGGCTCGTGTACTATTCCATCTGCAACAAGGATCCATATGGCAGGAACCTGATCAAGAATCCTTGTGGAGAAGGTATGGCTTGTTTGCTTGTGTTCTGGAATCACACTTATTTTTCATCTTTTATTGTGAATTTGCGAAGTTGCCTGCTGCGCATTTGCCTCATGGCAAAATTTACATCCCATCCTTTCTCAACTTAAACAAATGATCAGCAAAATGGGCTTGGGTAAGGTACTCGTATTTGCAGACTGGGTTTGGCAACTGTTAGAGAAACTTGGGTTGGGAAACTTGAGCGCGTCAACGTCCCTGGGGTCAGGGAGCACACTCAGTGCTGGATTTAATAGGGTGGCGTCTGGAGGATCTGCCGCTGTGCTCTCACTGCACTCTTATATACTGTAGGCCTTGTTGGCCATCAAAGGGGCACAAAGTCGGGCTGTGCGAAAGGGGCGTTTGCAAGCTTACCTCTGGAACTCCTCACCCGGGGCTCTGTCGTGGGCTCTGGTCGTGCCTCCAGGTGATGAGTGGGTAGAGCAACAACTAGGTAGCCTTGAAAATTACTAAACCCTAACTGAAGGGACTTGGGGCACCACGGGGGTTGAAGTGTAGGGATGGGGTGATGCTAGATGGCAAGTGTCTAAGGGAGGTAGAAGGACAACTCTTCGGAGTTTGAAGGGGTGGCTGCAGGTTTCTGTGATGGTTGCTGGAGTACACTAGAGGTTCTCGAAGAGGGTCCTCAAGAGCACATCTGAGGGTAGAGAGCCTTGGCATAACTTGTGTTAAGGCGAGCTACCGGAACAACTGGCATTTCTTCTGGGCACACAGCGTTTTATTCTGCTGGCTGGTGTGGAGATATAAATAAAAGGTAAATGTAAAGAATAACAGCTTTTCCGAAAATAAAAATAAAAATTCCGAAAAGTGGTATATTATGACTACTAATTACACAGAACACGAATTTACTAGGGGCATTAACGTATTATGCTCACAAACCACAAAAACGATAGTGGGGAGGGCTATGAAGATCAGGGAAATTGTGGGGTAAAATCACTAAAAAATACACCCACATAAAATACAAAAACACCTCAATTTAACATTTGTCCATCCAATTTCGTAATATGTGCACTTATCTAACCCCACAACGAGTGAATCACTATTTTACATTTTTAATCTAACCTAGGATTTTAGGGTTTTAAAGTAACAGTAAAACATATCGGAAGTAAATGAATTAACTCTTCTAGGTAGGCGGCGGGTACAAATTTTCTGTCCTAAGCCAATTCAACTACCGTCGTACATGACTTGCACCTTACCTCACTCGATAAAACGCCATGATCTACTAAAACGTCCAAGTAACACCCGCCACATAGACGACACTGTCACTCGCAGAAGCACTCGTACTTGCACCCCCCNGCACGGTTGTATTCGGAAGTTACAACTCACGAGCGCAACAACACACACCACTCTTCACAAACCGCACTGTCTCGCATCTAAACTGCAATTAACATACTGTAATGCCTACACATCCATAGCCAATAAGGTGACTGCCGATTCACACTTGTTTACGTTACTACAGTATTACAGGACTAAACATCATGGCTTCTGACGTAAACATAGCGGCCGAACTCCTAGTATATTATCTATTTTATTTTAGACGTTCTGCTTATTTTATCATTACGCCCTCCTAAATATGAAAAAGGTAAGGTGTGCAAAAGCCATTAATGCTACTTTTGTTGGTCTAGGACGTCTCCTTCAGAAAAGCCGCTACTCTTGATAATTACCTGAACTACAATAAGTTTAAGCATCAGTTTGGTTTTAGTTTGTAATTAATAAATTTTATCTGTTGTACAAAATTATTGGGAAGTACCGTGCACCAGTTTACTTAAATGTCATGTAATCCTCAGAATTGTTGCTAGTTAATTAAATTTGTTATCCTTTGTGCATGCAAGTTTGTTTAACTTATCTGTGCGATTGTCAAATCAATATATAAATTATTTTGTGCTAACAAGTTTGTTTGTGTTTGCAGAAAAAAATGAGCTTCCACTCAGGTAGCAATTTTTCAAAATGGTAGTTAGTGTATTTGTAAGTACTTTTTTTTATGTAAAGGTAAAGTAACCATTTTTGTTTGAAGTTAACCTTAGACTGGCATAACATGTATACACTGCCAAACAGGCTCCCAGTAATAATACAGGATGAGCACAAAGTCCCATCACCCCCCCCCCAAATGTTTAATGTAGAAACTATACTATCAATACAAATCACAATCAATAAATGCACTTTATTGATGTCATTATGTGTACACAACATCCGTCTGTTCCCCATCTTCTTCACAACACGAAATAATTTGACGCCAGGTTATTTGCGACATTTTTAGCAGCATCGTTGGAGTAACCCATCGGAACTCTTGTCTCACCGCTTCTTTCAAGTCATCAACCGTATCATAACGTTGCTTTGCAACAATGTTCTTGATGAAACCCCAGGGCGAATTGTCACATGTAGTGAGGTCAGGGCATGGAGGCGGCCAGACAAGTGGAGCTGGTAATGCAGGTGATCCACGGGCAATCCAGCGTTCTGGGCACACCTCATTGAGGATATACCTGCGCCGAATTGGCAAAGTGAGGAGACACACCATCGTGCGAATCCAGCGGTCACCTGTGATCCCTCGGTCTTCCAAAAGGGGTATGAACCAGGTCCTTAACATATGAATATATTGATGTTGGTTGACAGTACCGTCAAAGAAATAAAAAACAGCTCACAGCAGTGCGAGTGTGTTATGTTGTATGCATGTCCGTCTTTTGCGGGGATGACGCGACTATGTGTCAACCCTGTGCGGATGGCTCTATGGAAGATTTGGCCATCTGCTGGCCATTTTTGTGGACGTTTTTGTAGTTGGTCGTGTGCAGTTTTCGATGGGAGGTTTCCGGCAAGGTTGAAATTTTAGCCAATCAGAGAGAGGTGGTAAAGTCATTTTGTTTGTTCTGTTTTGAGAAAGTGGGTGCAACTGTTAAACACAAATAAATAGTAAATAGAAAAACTACGAAAATGTTTACTTATTCTACAACAGCATTGTGTGAAAATTATGGTAAACATTTGTGTTTATTTAACACAAAAGCTCCAGTTATAACAAAAAAACTGTTGGGCCCTGTGCATAAATGCATGTACTGAAGTTGTGAGTGTATATTGCTCCTGAACCTCAGTTGCAGAAGTAAAATAATAAAAAATGCACTCTTCTTGTGCGACAACAAGTATCGTTGGGTAGGTTATTCCAAAGTACCTCCATAAGTGCTTGCATGTAGGCTCGGTAGCAGGTCTCGTGGAAGTTTACACCCAAGCTTGTATGGAAAATTTTATCGTGGCTTAAAAGCTTTAATCTTACATATGGTGGAAGTTTACAAAATGATAGCAAAAGTAAAAACTTAGCAGTTCTTTCAAAATGGCTCAATTAATCATGAACAATTTATATGTGTATGTATATGTGGGATATTTATATAAACTTTTGTTGTTATTTTAGTTTGTGTTGATACTGTCCACTTCAGTCACAAACTTTAATTGTTCCCAGACGGCCTTAAAGACTGGAATATTATTCGGGATGGTGGCAACCGTTTGGTCGTGGAGGCTAACCCGATTGGCTGCCATGAAGTGCCGGAAGTTGTTGGCAGTGCGTCATGCTTCGTGACGTCGTTTGGGGATTGCAGCAAGGAACAGTGGATCAACCTTGTTGAGGAGGGAATTCCACCGCACATCATGGACGATGTCCGCCCAGCGATACACGTCTCCGATTGGTGAGCATCAACTCCTCCCTGCAAGACAGCATGTAGTATGTGTCTTTTCGTTGCCTGGTAAAATTATGTTCACAGGACAAGGTTATTATTGATGTTAACGTCTTGAGAGCCAATGAGCTGACCAGCGGTATCGTCCAGTATTATTCCCACTTGCAAAAATCTGGGATTGACCTTGGTTCACCTTGGTGGGAGGCCTCGATGTTAAGAACCGCCCAAATCTCTCCACCACTTCACTCCATTTGTCTGGAGTGAGTGGTTGACAATATTTATATATATTAATATATATATATATATATATATATATATATATTATATATACACACGCACATTAAGGCCTTTTAAGGGGGTCAGAGTAGAAAACATTTTGCATACAAACCCATGTCCGAAAACATATAGTTTCCCCATGTCAAACCAAACACCACCACTTGTGGACACATTCGGAATCTGCTGCTTCAATGAGCGAAGCGGAGTGCCATTCAACGATGACCACCTGATGTCATGTGTCTGCCACCCATCCTGCATGCCATTCACTGCTTGCATCGAGTTGTTATTCTCGTGGCAGTGCCTGCTATTGAACATGGTCAACCACACGTTTGAAGAGTATGCCAATATGATGATAGCGTAAATGCGAAGTGAAGTGTAATGAAAGAGCTGCGTGTCAGCTGCATCAGGCATGTTTACCACACCGCCGGACACCATCGCTCACCATCTTTACCAAAGTTGATTGCTGGCTCCGGGAAACTGTTAAATTCACCGCCAGCAGGGCTGACTGTGGTTCATCAAGGCGGTGCCTCGCACCCTGCCTTGAAGAGGCCGTAATCCAAACAGTTGAAGATGACACGTTGACGAGTACCAGAAGGATTGTGTGTGACTTCACTGTGGATCACAACACTGTCTGGGTTATGATTCATGAGCAACTGATACACCTGTACCCCAGAACCAGAAAGTCTATGCCATGGGTCCAGCAAATTTTGTTTCATGACTTCAGTTCTGTACGTGATTCCTGCACCGTTGTGTGGAGAAACCCTATTTCCCATGATGCATTCTCTTCACGGAGGAAGCCAAATTCACCAGGGAAAGTGTGTTTAATTAAAACAACAGTTATGTGTGGGCAGGGGAAAACCCGCCTGCTACGCACCTCCGTGGCTTTCAGGAATGATATGCCATCAATGTGTGGGCAGGGATTCTGGACGGTCGTGTGATTAGGCCATACTTTCTGCCACTCAACCCACGGGTGGCTCGTACTTGATTTTTCTCCGGAACATGTTGCCCGAGCTCTTGGAAGATCTGTCGTTGAACATCCGGCAAGGCATGTGGTTTCAGCATGATGACGCCACTGCACTTTGCACGTGCTGTCCGCGGTCATCTTGACAAAACGATTCAGGCGACGGTGGATCGGCCGTGGTGACCCAATTGATTGCCCTGCACGTTTGCCGGATTTGTTGCTGCTGGATTATTTCCTGTGGGGCGACATGAAAAGTCTGGTTTACGAGAGGAGGATCTGCTTGCACTGGTTATGGCGGTGGCGGATGTGCGACTACAAGATGTTGTGAGCAAGTGTACCACAACATGGTTCGCAGGTACAGTGTTAGTATCCAAGGGGGGTGGTCGTCACGTAGAGCAGTTCTTGTTAGTAGATGCAGAAGCAATGCAAGAATGACGTATGTACTCAGCTCATCTCATTGACGCAGCAGATGCGGGACATGTCGACGTGTGGTGGTATTTAACTGGTAGTGGGGAAAAGACACGTTTCTGGACATGGGTGCCTACATAAAATGTTTTCTACTCTGTTTCCCCTGCAAGCTATTAATGCGTGTAATATACATTGTGTGTGTGCGCGCGCGTGCGTGTGTGTGTATATATACTTGCATCCCACCAAGGTGAACTCTGCTCAAATACTGCAGGGTCACTTACAGATTTTTACACGTGGGAATCATGCTGGACGATGCCACTGGTCAGCTGGTTTTCTCGGGGATCTCCTGTTTTCCCCGCCCTTGCATTATGGTGCAGCACCATACTCACCTCACTTCACCCTGATCGGCTCTCAAGACTCCAATGTTATAGAGCTGCCCAAACCTGTCCTCTCTCGTACAGCCCTTGACTGTACAGTGCAGTTTTGTGCCAGCATATAAAGTATTGTGTGCTTGCTGGCATAGTAACTAACGACCATGGAGCATCATCCCACTGTCTTTGCTGGCATAGTAACTAACGACCATGGAGCATCATCCCACTGTCTTTGCTGGCATAGTAACTAACGACCATGGAGCATCATCCCACTGTCTTTGCTGGCATAGTAACTAACGACCATGGAGCATCATCCCACTGTCTTTGCTGGCATAGTAACTAACGACCATGGAGCATCATCCCACTGTCTTTGCTGGCATAGTAACTAACGACCATGGAGCATCATCCCACTGTCTTTGCTGGCATAGTAACTAACGACCATGGAGCATCATCCCACTGTCTTTGCTGGCATAGTAACTAACGACCATGGAGCATCATCCCACTGCCTTTGCTCTGCAGGTATGCCAACAGATTTGACTGTGGTGCTGTGTACGAGCTGAAGGTGTCCTTGCGCGGCGCAGATAAAAAGAAGTTGAAAGAACACACCTGCCTCAAGAGGATGATGGATGGTGAAAACATGTCTTGGAAGAAGGTAATTTGTTTCTCAGTATTTTTGTATCTATTTGCATTTCTGGCATTTGTTTTCAAGCCAGTTGATAAACTGTTTGAGATGGCAGTTTCAACTAGAGCTGTGCCGACCTTGATCGGCAAGTGCTGATCTTGCCGATATTTTGCTGTATCGGAGCATTGGCAGATGTCTGATACAGTTGCATAAATATAGTCTATATATATATATATATATATATATATATATATATATATATCTCTGTCCATACATNAAATGGGGTGCGAGTTTTGTGCAAGGAGCAACTCTAATGCAAGTTTTTCAGTTCAGATGTTAAAATAAATTTTTTTTTGTGGAGTTTGTTAAACAAAATCAATTGTGAATGATTTTCTCTATTTTGAAGTTATTGTATTGGCTAAGGATTGGCTAATCTGTAATAGTAATATCTGCAGACCATTGGACCAGCATATCAGCAAAATTTGTGGATCCGCACATCTCTAGTTGCAATATTTATCACCAGTAAATCCAGACTTTTCTGTGTGTCGTGTATAATGAACCTAGTTGCTATGTTACTTTGATTGGATATGATATTGTATTAACATTATTGTATAGTTATCCTTGGGGGTCTTGTTTTCTAAGACTTGGTACCATATTTGGTACTGATATCATCTGCCTGTTCTATTACTAACACAGTAAGTTAACATTGTTATACCGTGAAACCTTTATTTTTATTCTTCTCAAGGCACCGGGAAGAAATGGTGCAAAATGTGGGAAATGTATGCTGTATATTTCTTGGTACTCTGATTTTATGTATGTATTTTATTGATTATTTTGTAATATAAAACCATATACAGGCAAACAAAAATATTCTCCTCCCCTTTTTTTTAAATTGTACTGTTAAAACTTAATTGAGAGCATAAAAAATGAGAGTCAAGAACAAAAGTTCCTTTGCACGCAAAAGAAGCAATATTTGAGGTTATCCAACTCGTCATGGAGTAATAATAATTTGCTAGGGTCTTTAGGACTTCCTGTCCCTGTGCCCATTAGTAAGCAAGTTGCCTGCAGAATTTGGATACTCTTAAAATTAAAGTTATAGTGGTTGATATTGATGTGTTTAAGTTTTGACTGGTGAATTAAAAGCTACTGTCGGAAATTTTAAAGCGTAAAGCTTGCCAGTAAAGTCGTGCGCCTAAGAAGTGCGGATTTTGGTGTGTATGCAAGGCTCGGGGAAGTTTCGTCTCTTGCTGATTGGCCAGCACGACGGTGGTCAGTTTCTGAACCTGCGGTTTTGCCCAAGTGCATAGGGTTTTGGGGGGGGATTTCTTCAGAGGCTGTGAGAGTGAAAAGAAATATGTCAAGGTGTCTGCATGTGGTCTTGAAAGGATAGCGCAAGTTTTTGAATCCTCATTGTTCTGGGCGACCGTCACTCTCGTCACTCGCCTAGGGAAGCTGGTACTTCATTTGGAGGTTCAGCATGAAAACAATAATTCCACAGCAGCATGGAGATGTAGCAGAGTTGATAGCTCACCTGAATAGCAGAGGAACTAATTACAGCCGATTGCATTTTTTTTCAGTTAGATTACTGCATCCAGATCTGTTTCTTACAAGTACTTATCGAAAAAAGATGCCAATGACCATACAATATTTTCAACTTATAACGTCCTTTAGCTGGTGGCAAAAGATGTTAGTTTGGCCAATCGGGCGATTCGTAGTTTTTGATTATTCGTTGCCGTAAACTGAACCAACAGTGTACGAGGGTTGTGCTAAAGTAAAAGCAGAGTTCTAAGTCAAATGTTTTTCTATTTGATCAATTAAAGGTACAAGCCTACAATAATTATGCCATCTTCCTTACACCTACCTTGGGACGTTGCACCTCTGTGCATTGGTAACCAAATATCATACTCTCTATAAACATGTTACATAACAAATACTGCTCAACTGCTAAGAAATTTTACCATCCCTGGAGATGCACCATTGTACTTGACCTCGTTTGCAACAAATATATGCATGCAGTAAGTTTAAGATAGGTTGCCATTTACAACAAGGTCTTAGTGCACTTGTTTGCGAGACAGACTGTATCAGAGTTTTTGAATGTAAAAGTGTTTGGAAAAAAACAGCCGTTTCAACCACTTTAACTTGCAAAATTTTGCACGTTAGAAATGAAAATAGACATTATGAACTAGTATTTCGACAACCATAAGAAGTATAGAGCAGTTTTTAAATAAAATATTTGTTACTGAAGCTCTGCTTAGCATTTGGTATTTTAGATAGAAGACAGCTGTAAATTAAATGTAGAGGATTGTAACGTGACTGCCTAGTACGAGACTTGCAAAGTGAGATCATAGGGTTTTGTATTTTTAATTATTTTNTTCCTTACACCTACCTTGGGACGTTGCACCTCTGTGCATTGGTAACCAAATATCATACTCTCTATAAACATGTTACATAACAAATACTGCTCAACTGCTAAGAAATTTTACCATCCCTGGAGATGCACCATTGTACTTGACCTCGTTTGCAACAAATATATGCATGCGGTAAGTTTAAGATAGGTTGCCATTTACAACAAGGTCTTAGTGCACTTGTTTGCGAGACAGACTGTATCAGAGTTTTTGAATGTAAAAGTGTTTGGAAAAAACAGCCATTTCAACCACTTTAACTTGCAAAATTTTGCACGTTAGAAATGAAAATAGACATTATGAACTAGTATTTCGACAACCNTTTCAACCACTTTAACTTGCAAAATTTTGCACGTTAGAAATGAAAATAGACATTATGAACTAGTATTTCGACAACCATAAGAAGTATAGAGCAGTTTTTAAATAAAATATTTGTTACTGAAGCTCTGCTTAGCATTTGGTATTTTAGATAGAAGACAGCTGTAAATTAAATGTAGAGGATTGTAACGTGACTGCCTAGTACGAGACTTGCAAAGTGAGATCATAGGGTTTTGTATTTTTAATTATTTTTGGCATGCCTCGGCTACCTTTCATGGTATTGCTTCCAAACAAAAAACACTTTGTCCATCTTTACCTGGGCTACATTTCTATAATAAGATTTGTGTAAAATTTTAATAACGTGAAAATTTCAGGTAAAGTAAGAATTTTAGCTGCAACAAAAACACAATCTCTTATTAATTTCTGGGTTTCATTTCCATATTTTCGCATGTGGGAATCGCGCCGGAAAGTGCAGCTGGGCGGCGGGCTTTCTCGGCATCTCCCGTTTCCCCCGCCCTTGCATTCCGGCGCTGCTCCATACTCACCTCGCTTCACCCTCATTGACTCTCAAGACCCCGATGTTAAGAGCCGCCCAAATCTCTTCACTCACTCTCGCTGTCTCAGATGATAACAGCCATCTTCGAAGCAGAATCTCAATTATTTTACTTTTATGTAAATTAATGTTGAGGTATTTTAATATGTAAAGGCCACTTTGCATGATGCTTTTTTTAATATGTTAATATTTTGTCACGCAGCATCAACTAAGAAGAAATCACCCTGTGAGTATAACAAATATTTTACAAACACAAATATTTGCAGTCTGAAAATATAATACATTGGGCGTGAGATGACTGTGATGGTATAAAATTATTGTTCTTTCGGCAAAGTGATAAAATCCACCCCACTACTCTGCTTTGTTGCTTAAAACCTTGAATATTAGTATCATTTAACAGATTCTGTTTCCTTTTTTTCCACCTTAACTTTTAATTAATAAAATACTTCAACNTTGAATATTAGTATCATTTAACAGATTCTGTTTCCTTTTTTTCCACCTTAACTTTTAATTAATAAAATACTTCAAATACATTTTGCAGAAAATCTTTTTCAGATTTACTCATTGCTTATCTTTATTGTGAAATTTCCACAGCTTGCATTTTGCCTGCAACCGAGAGGCTTATGCATGTTTGTTACAATACAAATATTTTATATAAAAAACAGCATTGGTGTGTGAAAGTTCCATACCTATGCAAGGTAACGTCCTTCATACTGTAATACAAAAATCTTTGAGGAGGATCAGGGGCCACAGTGGTAGAGTGGTTAGCCTGCTCGCTTCCCACCAAGGCGAACCGGGTTCAATCCCCATCCGTTTCACTCCCAAATTTTTGCANGAGTGGTTAGCCTGCTCGCTTCCCACCAAGGCGAACCGGGTTCAATCCCCATCCGTTTCACTCCCAAATTTTTGCAAGTGGGAATCGTGCCAGAGGATGATGTTTGTCGGTGGGTTTTTTACGGGGATATCCTGTTTCCCCCGCCCTTGCATCCTGGCGCTACTCCATTGTCACCTCATTTCATCCTCATAGTCTCCCAAGATCTCGTTAAGAGACGCCCAAATCTCTCTCAACATCGTAAATATGCATTTATTTTGCGTGATCGTACTAAATTATGTTAACAGACAGCAATAAAATCCCTGGCATTTCAAAGTTCTCCCTGATTTTCCAATATAACAATTTTAATTTCCTGATGTTTCTAGGTTTTCTAGGATTTCCAAGGTCAGGAGACATCCTGAACTTACAAAAAAGTGCCCCATCCCCTGTTGATCAGTAACACATAATGACAAATCTGTAATTCAAACTGTGGTAAAAATTCCATAAATCCAAGAAGTTGGGTACCGAAGCCCTTAATTTATTTTTTGCTTGTAGGAATGTCACGTATTCCACAATTATCCAGCCGGTGTCCGGTACCTCCACTTCTATCACAGTGGTAGAGACGTCAAGTGTTGGTGGGGTCACTACGGAGCCAAGTTAACCGGTTCCTCCGTTGTGCTTGTGCTCTTACCTGGCGACGACGTTGGTTCTGAAACCTCTTGTGATGAAGACTCTCCGAACATGATACAGCAACTGCCTGCAGAACAACTGTGATCATCTTTGTTTTTCCCAGAAATGTGTGCAGAACAATTAGTTAGGCAGGACTAAATATTTATCATCGTGGCTCTTTTAGTTTTATTTTTTTTAACTTAATTTTGTTTGAATAGATGAGTGCATCTGCAGTGGCATTTACATTACCTGGTGGAAAATATGATTTGTAAATGTGGGACCATTACCATCGGGACTAGGAAAGTAAATATTGGCTGTGAATTTGGTTGCCTGCGTAATTTTAACTTTATTTATGCACCCTTGTTTTCTGTCAATTGTACAAGAACCAAAAATTAATGGCTCTGTTCGTTCATCGGCACAAGAAGAAACAGTGGAAATATGAATCATTCATCTCTGAAGTATAGGAGAGACAAGGAACCTACGCTAATCATAATGTTTAGGTATACATCGAGCTGGTGGCCTCGAGATGTCGGAGGAATNGGAGAGACAAGGAACCTACGCTAATCATAATGTTTAGGTATACATCGAGCTGGTGGCCTCGAGATGTCGGAGGAACCTGTCACGATGCGTGATCAAATACGCAACTTGAATCTGTGGAGAACTGAAGACAAATTTCTTAAATGAGTAACAGCTGTGAAGCTCTTATATGAGAATTGAAGAATATTGTTTATGCTGATTTACNGGAGAGACAAGGAACCTACGCTAATCATAATGTTTAGGTATACATCGAGCTGGTGGCCTCGAGATGTCGGAGGAATCTGTCACGATGCGTGATCAAATACGCAACTTGAATCTGTGGAGAACTTGAGACAAATTTCTTAAATGAGTAACAGCTGTGAAGCTCTTATATGAGAATTGAAGAATATTGTTTATGCTGATTTACNAGACAAATTTCTTAAATGAGTAACAGCTGTGAAGCTCTTATATGAGAATTGAAGAATATTGTTTATGCTGATTTACTGTTTGTAATAACAGAAGATAAGGAGGTTTATGTAGCAAGATCGTTCTTGTTGCATTTTTTGAACACAGGTTACTTTTTCTGCAAGAGACGGATTTACGACTTGAATTGTACACTGCAGAAGTCTTAAGTAATTCCAGGCACTTTCTTTGTTGGAAGTTTTTAATAAACACTGTACGTACATTATGTTCACGAACAACTACTGCTGATAATAGTGTGTGTGTGCGCATCGCATCGCATTGTATGTTGTGAAGCCCGTTGTTTAAGGAAGAATTTTTACAAGCAAATGAGAATTCCAGCAAAATAAATTTTTATCCCAGTACCAAGAATGATTTCATCTGGTATTGGAAAGGTTAATATTCTGGTGTGATGTACTTAAATTTTTAATCGGGAAAACCACTACAAGGTGTGTTCATAGCGACATTGCAATTGCTGAGTATTGTGTTATTTGTTTATTTTCCTGCTTGACGACTCCTTAGCTGTCACTTTAATTGCTTTGTAACTTTCTCAGATTTCTAAACCATAATTTCATGATCTTGAGTTTGTTTCTTTTGAGCATAGGCTCCAGAAGTTGGTATCAGTATCACATTTGGTGGCCATGTTGGTTGATTTGTAGCAGTGAGAAACCTTTTTACTTGCCTGCATATTTCAGTTTTTTTTTTNCATTTGGTGGCCATGTTGGTTGATTTGTAGCAGTGAGAAACCTTTTTACTTGCCTGCATATTTCAGTTTTTTTTTTTCTGATAGGGTACGCTAATTTTCGTGTCATGGTCTTACGATTTTTCTCTATCGTGTAGAGGAGACTTAATACTGCAGGAGATGGTCTAGTTATATAACATTTTATTTATCAAACTNATTTGGTGGCCATGTTGGTTGATTTGTAGCAGTGAGAAACCTTTTTACTTGCCTGCATATTTCAGTTTTTTTTTTCTGATAGGGTACGCTAATTTTCGTGTCATGGTCTTACAATTTTTCTCTATCGTGTAGAGGAGACTTAATACTGCAGGAGATGGTCTAGTTATATAACATTTTATTTATCAAACTTTACTTGGAATTTAAAATAGTGATGCAATTTGTTTCCACAAATTTTTTGGCATGTTTTTATTTCTGAGGACAAAAGAAATTTCATTAGAAATTAATTGATTAGCACTGAAAGTTCTTTGTGTAAGGTGTATGTCTTTTCGATGTATTCTAAAACAAGTTAATTGTATTTCTTGTTTGTAGATAAGTCTTGTATTTCGGAGCTACCCAGCTGGGGTCCGGTACGTCCGCTTCTATCACAAAGGCAAGGACAGTAAATTTTGGGCGGGACACTATGGTGCTAAGTTAACAGGTTCTTCTGTTAAGTTGTCGTTCCTGCAAAGTGGAACTGGCTCTGAAAGTGAAACTTCTGTTGAAGACGTCCAAACTCGTGATGAAAACTCTGATACATCTGACGAATATTCTGTACATTACGAGATAAGTGAGGGAGACTTCTCCATTGAAGAATATTTGTCGTAATGGCTCGCCTCATGTGATTTACTTGTTACGCCATTTGATTGCCTCGAGTGCCACAACATAAACAAAAAAACATTACATTTAACAAAAGAAATGAAATTAATTTCACATCATAAAATCAGAAAAATGTTAATTGTATAATTTGAAGTGTAGTGTAAGCTATAAATCATAAAACCACCGAATAACGCAGAATTTTTTGACAGTGGAGCATTATAGTTTGCATTTGATTGTTTATATATTTTATATTATATACTTTAAGCTAGTCACAGACAGTAGCAATGATGTTGGAAAGAGTTGGCTATCTTGTAAAATGAATTGTCCATACTGATATTTATCATTTTTGTACAGTGTTTATTGTGAATTCTATATGAATGTAGATCTTTATGCATAGCTGTAAATAATATTGCATAGTGTTATAATATATAAAATGTTAATTGTCTTGCATGTAATCATTGAAAATTATTTACTAATGCAAAACATTAAGTATTTTATAGTATTATTATATAAAAATGTAAAAATTTTGTTCAATGTGAATGTGTAAATTTATATGAAACTGTGTTATTCATTGCAGTTTTTACAAATAGAGGAATCTTTATTAAGTACTTTAAAAAGTGTTAATTTTTAGCAAGTTATTCTTGTATTACAACTCTTGTCATGTCCCAACTTGAAAGTGTGCTGACTCTCTCCATGCATGCGCTCTCTCTCTCTCTATCTCTCTCTCTCTCTGTCACACATTCTCTCTCCCTCTTGCACTCTCTCCTTTGTGCGCTCTCTTCCCTCTTGCTCTCTCTCCCTCTTCCCTCTCCCTCTTCCCTTTTGCA
>NQII01000748.1:981217-1008341 GCA_002778355.1 Clitarchus hookeri
CTCTCTCTTTCCCACTCTCTCCCTCTCCCACTCTCTCCCTCTCCCACTCTCTCCCTCTCCCACTCTCTCCCTCTTGAACACACACTCTCTCTCCATCTCGCACTCTCCCGTACACACTTTCTCTCCAGGGACGTATATTCAATGTGTGCTAGGTGTGCGGCACACGCCCTGTTGAAACTATAAGTTTTTGCGGAAAAAAAGTCATGTAATCTTTGTACTTATATTCCAGAAAGCATTAGAGACAATGGGTGGAAATAGTAATGCGTTCTGCTCTTTACCTGTGCAGTAAGAGGAGAGAAACAGAGCTGTAATGTACTAGCAGGGGTTTGAGGGGGAAAAGTGGAAGGATGCGATGGGGAAGCAGTAAGGGGAGAGAGGCAGAGCTGAAGTATTCTGCCAGACCGCAGCCTGCTGTATCAGAATGTGGGCACAGGGTAAGGGAGGGACGTTGCGCACGCAGCCGAAAAGATGAGAGGGGAAGCCTAGAACCCAGTGTCATTCTGGCTGTACGAGACTCGTTGTGTTCTGTCGCCCGGCAGATCGCAGCCTGCTGTATCAGAATGTGGGCACAGGGTAAGGGAGGGACGTTGCGCACGCAGCCGAAAAGATGAGAGGGGAAGCCTAGAACCCAGTGTCATTCTGGCTGTACGAGACTCGTTGTGTTCTGTCGCCCGGCAGATCGCAGCCTGCTGTATCAGAATGTGGGCACAGGGTAAGGGAGGGACGTTGCGCACGCAGCCGAAAAGATGAGAGGGGAAGCCTAGAACCCAGTGTCATTCTGGCTCATGCTCTGAGCAACACAAGACAGCGGGCCGTCTAGCGTCGTGCGTGAAGACGTTTGCTGGAGAGAGATGCATTTCCGTGACTGANTGTACGAGACTCGTTGTGTTCTGTCGCCCGGCAGATCGCAGCTGCGTGAAGACGTTTGCTGGAGAGAGATGCATTTTCGTGACTCACATTCTCCACGGTCGACACCCTGTGTTTAGTTTTTGTTTTTAACTGTGGCAAATTTTTATTGGTGTAAATTGTATTGAAGTGTTTTATTTCCAAAAAAAACTGATAGTTTGTGTTTTTGTCTCATTTCAAAATTGACAATGGAAGAAAATGTGACTGTCAAGCATTTGTTAGAAAAACAGTTTTCCGTGCAATCACTTTAAGAAAAATTAGAAGCAGTTAGGAAAGGTAGGCCAACACCACATTTACCACACCTAATTTCAGGGCATAAGAGCAAGAAAGAACAGTACAGTATGAAAGTTTTGATTGGTTGACGGGTTGTCCTGATTTAAATAAGCTTTCCTGCTATTATCTAAAGAATAATTGGCGCTTAATAAACACGGGTTTTCAGATTTAAATCGTCTGCGAGTCGCTCAACAAAGACATTGAAGACTGCTGTTTTTTCTAATATCGTAATTTAAGCTTGAGAAATTCTTTTGTAACGTGTGTGCCTCCACATATCGGCAGTGAACCCCCATATAAACGCAGCATAAAAACGAATGTGCCGCCTGATACACAGTGTAAAATAAGACCTGAAACTGAGAGTTTTGTGCAGACACAAAAATATTCCACGACCTTGCTCTGGCAGACAGATTAACAATAGCTGTATTTTGTATTTGGCTTTTATTGTGCAAATATATTCAATTTTAGTGTGATTATACACCCAGATGATAATTTCCTATGATTACATGAAGTGGGGATATGAACATATAACTTTCTCTCCCCCTCCCCACCCCTTCTTCTCCATCCTTCTCCACTGCCACTCTAGCACACACTAAGCAAATTGAGATGTGCACCCTCTGTGAGCCTTCTGCATTATTTCTACAATGGGGAAGGTAAGAAATTGTTAAAATAAAACACTGCTTGTGTCTCCAATTCTGCAAAAAAATGTTTGCAGTGTTTTTTTTTTTATTAATATTAACTGTTTTTTTGTGTGGTCAAAAGCTTAACTATAATGTGCAAAGCAGAGTATTTAATATATCATAAATGAATAATTTCTGCAAAAGGGGTGAAGTTCAGCCTTAACTCCAGTACTGTGAGATTTGCATAGAAAATGTTAACATGAAGTGATGCTGGCAGTATTATTGCATTAATGGAAGTTGTTGATCAATCAATCTCCTTTAAGTGATTGTGTTTCCATCGGATACCACCAATCGTCATGCACGTATCCCACATTGTGTAGGTTAACTTTATGAACACTTCCAGGATTTGTTCAAAGAAATCAAACACAGTCTAAAGGTAATAAGCTAGGTTTTTTTTTTCAGTGATTTTTGCATTGAACTTAAATGGTTGAGTTCAACTTTTATTTTTTTAAAAGTCTGAAACTGTATATTAGCGAGTTACAGAAGTTTTTAAGTACTCTTCAATTTACAATGGAACTGAAAGGACCAAGAAACTATGCTGGGGCAAGGCTTATAATCAGACTCCCGTCATGAGTGAACATGTGGTGGTTGTTGCTGTGCCTCCCAGGCAGGATCAGTAAGCTTGGGTTTACCCGTGGCTTGTATTGAATGGAATCAACTCTTTTATGAGAGGCCAAATACATCACACCTGGCCAACCTGGAAAATACACAAGACGAGTTACAGTATACCATGAGTGGCAGTGGAGTAAGTAATGAAGGGGCAATAACACCAAAAAACTCCACACCTGTGTGTAATTCCTGCCACAATATCCGCTTCATAATAAAGGCTGTTCACAGTAAACTGACCACTTTAGAAATAAACCTCTACACTACACATTGGCTTGGAGACTTCCAGTTATTCGTAGTAAATCGATGAAAATATTTTTTGTTTACAATCCTAACATCTCCATGGTTTCACTTTGATTGCGCATGAAGAAAGTGATGAGACACATGACAAAGTTCAGTTTATGTGTGGTGGAAGCATACAAAAATAGGATAAAAGAAGCTCCGTTAATAGGGCTTTCAAAAGGGCTCATTCGACTATGAACAGCCTGTGCCTGCTCTTAATGTGTGTTCATTGCTGGCCGTTTATCTGGAATATATCTAGTTATCCTTTCTTGTAGTCATGTCGTTACCATGGGGTATTGTGGCAATGCCAAAGACCACCCGTTAGGAAAGTTGACGCCTTTTGGGGTGGTCACAGGGCGGCAGGCGGTGCCAGTTGCTGCTGGTGATGATCACAGGGTACGGCGGGATGTTCAGACGGACTTACGCAGTCCCTCTGTGATATGTTGGAAGAGATCCTCGCTCTTGATACTTACATGAAACATACTGTGGTTCTATTCAGGTTGCACCACTTGTCTTAAACTGTAAAAGCTCCGATTTGAGCACCCTGGCTGTTAAGTAAATTACTCTTGCACAGAAACACTTACATCACTAGATAAACACTGTATACGGATTCTCGTCTGCAGCCCGCAAGATATGCAAAACTTCGAAAAATACCCATTTGTGCATTAGAGTGAATAATTGGTGCATTAAGTTTCCCCGGGCGATTCTCCGAGTGTTGAAATATTGAAAGATATATAATTTTGACATTTGGATAAGTTTTGATAACTAAACATTGTAAAATCGATTATATCTAGTTACCTCCTTGTTTTGTATCCTCTGTGCTATGGCCAGTTTTAAACAATGTAAAAATGTGTGTGGGGTGTGTCTCTTTGACTAAAAACTATTAAGTTTAACAAAACTAATTACCTTGTTTATCTTTATAAAATAGGCTCCTTCATCAGGTTATGGGCCCAGGCAAGTGCTCTAATAATATAAACAAGTGTTTATAAAGGTAAAAGACGTTAATTAAGTGAAATTGAGTACCGAATGATAAAGTAAAAAACGTGTGTCACAGTTTCCAAGGATTACGCCGATTTGTCTGCTTACAAGTAAAACCAGGTAAGATGGGCAGCCGTAATAACGACGAATTCAGTAACATAGAGATATTGGAGGGACCCGGAAATTTTGCTTCTTGGCGTTTTGAGCTGAAAATTTTGTTGAATGCAGCTGAAGCCCTTGATGCAATTTCGTATACAGCTCAGCCCAAAGAGAATAGTGATAAAAAGAAGGATGCCAAAGCTCAAAAGGCCATAATAATGTCGATCAGTAAAAAGAAAAAAACAACTGATTATGTCTTGTAAATATGCTGCAGAAATGTACAACAAACTGGTAAGCATATATGAGGGAGATAATGGTATGTTAAAGGATAGCCTACTAGCACAGTATTTTGGTTTCCAGATCAAAGATGTGGCGAGGGGTATTGCTGAGTTGGAAAGCATTGTTACTCAGCTGGGTGACCTCGGTCATCAAATCAAGGATGAGGAACTAACACAGAGAATTATTTCTGCTTTGCCACAGACATTCAGCAACTTTGTCATTTCGTGGGACTCCGCCCCCAAAGCCGAGAGAACCTCGGCCAACTTGATAGCAAGGTTGTTGAAAGCAGAAGGAAAAATTGGCACAGTAAAACCAACCAATGATGTTGTGGCGTTCAAGGCCGCCCGTGATCAAAAACGTGACGTAGTCTGCTACAACTGTAAAATGACAGGTCACTACGCTAGAAATTGTCCTCAAGACGAGGGGGAACGTTGTAAATATTGCAAAAAAAATAACCATGCCTCCAACGACTGCTATTTCCGTCCAAATAACAAAGAAAGTAACAACTACGGGTTCAAGCTCACACATGGTACTGACAAGAAGAAACAACAAAAAACTGGTAAAAAGGTGGCTTTTTTGGTTCATGAAGATGATACCACCAAAACCAGTCATACATGGACAGTTGACTCCGGAAGCTCCAGTCACATGTGCAATAATGATGACTACCTGACCAATGTCGTAAAAATAAATTGTGAGATAAGTACTGCCAAGGATGGAATCAAGATGGTCGCCATCAAAAAGGGTGACATCAGCTTTGAAAACTGTATTTTGAGAGATGTTCTCTATGTTCCCGAACTTTCTACCAACCTTCTTTCAGTGAATAGAATTATTGAATCAGGTGGACTAGTCAATTTTAAAAAGAACAAAGTAGTGATACTAAAGGATAATTTCGAGGTGCACGGATACAAAAACAAGACCAACCTTTTTGAAATAAAACTCATCCACGACAAAGAAAATTCTGCGTTTCTTGCAAAACACGATGAGGAGCGCGCTGTAGAGTGGCACCGTAAGCTTGCACATCTGGGTTTCGCGAACATTACAAAATTGAAGGAAATTAGTGAGGGAATGGAAACACTGAAAATGCCGGATAAGAAGAGAGTATGTGAAGTTTGCTCAAACTCAAAGCAAACCCGTCTTCCATTCAAAAATGCTCGTAAAACCGCTAAGAGACCACTTGAAATTCTTCATTTTGATCTATGTGGGCCAATAGAAGAAACATGGGACAACAAGTCATATTTCCTTGCTGTTCTTGATGATTACACTCATTATTCTGTTGTTGCTCTACTGGAACACAAGTCAGAACTTGATCAAGAACTAAAAAGCATCGTAGCTGAGTTTGAAACAAAATGGAACTCAAAAGTCCACATGCTGCGCTGTGACAACGCGGGAGAAAATTCGTCAAGTGATTTAAAGGAATGGGCAAAGAAAAAAGGAATAAAATTTGACTATTCCCCACCGTACGTTCCAGAACTGAATGGAAAAAGTGAACGCCTAATGAGAAGCCTGATGGAAAAAGTGCGCGCGCTAATTTTTGACTCAGGTCTCCGTAATGAATTTTGGGGCGAAGCTCTCTACGTAAGTACGTATCTCTTGAACCGCAGCCCGACTGTAGCACTATCTAACAAGACTCCACACGAAATGTGGAATGGTGTGCAACCAAACTTAAAAAATCTACAGATTTTCGGATCTCGTGCTTTTGTCCACAAAAAGGGTCACTTGAAGAAACTTGACCAAAGAAGTGATGAGTACATTTTTGTCGGTTACACCACCATGGGCTACCGACTATACGACGAAAAAAATCGTAAAATCATCACATCAAGAGATGTAAAATTCACCGGAGAAAATCATAATATACCCAAAAGAAATTTCCAGTTTGTCTTCTTAAACAACAACAACCAAAAAGAAGATAGTGAAAGTGAAATCAGCTCCGAACACGATTCTAGCAGTGAAATCTATTCGGAAGAAGAAGACAATGACTCAGGCGCTGATGATGAGTCACAATCCAATTACATCCAAGACTCCGAAGATGCTCAAGAACACGATGACTCAAACAATGATCCAGTACAACAATCTTCTGGAATAAGAAGATCTCTACGGAAAGCTCAAGCCCCAACAAAATTAAAAGACTACATTCTGGATTATGATACCGATGACACTATGGATGAGTCAGCTCTACTGTCATACACTGACGCTGTAAATGGCTCTGACAAAAACAAATGGCTTGCTGCGATTCGAGAAGAAAAAGACTCTCTTAAGAAAAATAAAACTTGGAGCATTATTGACAAAACAGGGGTTTTTAAAAAAGGTGTACTAAGCAGTCGGTGGGTATTTCGAGTGAAAGATGATGGCAGGTATAAAGCAAGACTGGTTGTACGGGGATGTCAGCAGCGATTTGGCATCGATTTCAACGAAACCTACAGTGCTGTAGTTGGCAGTGATGCCCTCCGTGTTCTGTTGGCCAATGCAGCCAAACACAACTTGAAAATGAAGACTTTTGATGTGAAGAGTGCCTTTCTTCACGGTTTGATTGAGGAAGACATTTATATGTCTTTGCCAGAAGGCTATGGCAAACATAGCGGCAAAATTTGCAAACTCAACAAAGCTTTATACGGCTTACGCCAAGCCCCAGCTAGTTGGCAAAAACGACTGGTGACTTTTCTTAAGCAACAAGGTCTTGACCCATTAAGAACAGACCACTGCATTTTTGTGAACCAGGATAGATCACTGATCCTGGCGATTCACGTTGATGACGGGCTTTTACTTGGAAAGGATGAAAAGAAAATGAACAAACTGTTAAAAAATCTTGAAAAAGAATTTGAAATAACCACCTTGAACAACCCCACTTCCTATCTTGGTATGGAGTTGGAAAAATCAAATGAAGCCGTCAAAGTCACCCAGAAATCGTTCATAAGAAGTGTTCTAAAAAAGTTCAACATGTCAGAAGCTAAACCGGCACAAACACCCTTGACTGCATACAAACCTGCTGATTTAAAAAAGCCAAACAAACGACCAAATTTCCCGTTTCGCGAAGCAGTGGGAAGCTTGTTGTACCTCTCTACTAAGACCAGACCCGATATAAGTTTCGCCGTGGGATATTGCAGTCGACAAATGGAAAGTCCGGACGAACATGATGTGATCAACCTAAAACGCATCATGCGGTATCTCAAAGGTAGTCTAGACAAGGGAATATCTTATAAATCTGATGGTTCTGAAGATCTGAAGTTGTATTGCGACGCTGATCATGCTGGCGACCCTGCAACTACTAAAAGTACATCTGGTTTCGTGATGTATTACTGCGGCGGACCCATCAGCTGGAGATCAAGAAAGCAACCGACGACAGCAGACAGCAGTACGGAAGCACTTAAGTAGCGTCGACGTCTTTCGACGTTTCTCCACTAGATGTAGTTTGCGTTAATTGAAGAACTCACCCAGAAACCCATCGAAGTTGAGATGCTGATTGACAACTTTTCACGGTAGTTTGATTAGCTTTGACCACATTACTTAGCGTTTAGAAAACATATAGATGTCAAATATCATTTTTACATGAAAAATATGTAGACGGTTTGATGAAGTATAGAGTGACAGGGTGACTTTATGTTTAGCGTCTACACTTAACTAAACCACTTGGACCTACAAAATTTGTACTTTATCAAATGAAATTGATTGACTAAAACTTGTAAAACTGATTTAGATGTAATCAGTGCTTTAAAACAGTGATTTTTGCTGACAGTCTAAGGACTTATCTTCATTTACAAATGTTGTTTATAATAGTTTTCTAATATTGAAGTAATGAGAAATGTAATTATGATAAATGCAAAAATTACGGGGGTGTGTTGAAATATTGAAAGATATATAATTTTGACATTTGGATNTATGATAAATGCAAAAATTACGGGGGTGTGTTGAAATATTGAAAGATATATAATTTTGACATTTGGATAAGTTTTAATAACTAAACATTGTAAAATCGATTATATCTAGTTACCTCCTTGTTTTGTATCCTCTGTGCTATGGCCAGTTTTAAACAATGTAAAAATGTGTGTTGGGTGTGTCTCTTTGACTAAAAACTATTAAGTTTAACAAAACTAATTACCTTGTTTATCTTTATAAATTGGCTCCTTCATCACCGAGAATAAGGGATGGAGTGTCTGGGTGTAGATAGAACAGGTTCCGGTATGTTACATTAGAGTATTGCAGTTAAAGTTGAAGGGACGCGGAGCGCGACATGGTGTGTGCCGACCCCTTGAGACACTCGACGGTGACGGATTCACGAGGTGTGGACTATGGCAGCGTGCGCGTCGCCCCCTGCACCTCTTTCTGTTGAACTAGAACACTTGCGTAAAACGTGAATAAATATATATACATTATATTACATTGTCCATGAACAAATACAATTCAAATGTGGATGGCATAAAATTTACGTGAACCACCTGTCCACGAGCTCCTTGTGCCCAATCTGACAGCCGCAGTCAATCCAACTGCAAACTGCACCAGCTACACCAGGCTGCACCAACCATATCAGGCCAAGAGTGTATAGTGCAGGTCGACAAGAACGGAACTTGCACCTTCTTGCCAAAAGGGATTACGTAACTCAAGAGACCGCCCTACTCATTTATTGCAATAGGTAGACGATCCGAAACAGTGTTTACCCCAAAGTCACAGCCGTTGGGCAGTCTGACAATTGGTATTTGAGTCGTAGTAACTCGCGCAGTAACCTACGACGTGACACACCACCAAGTGGCATCGAAATGCCTTGTAGGCCGAAGCTGAGGTGATAAGCGCCCCAAAGTGTCACCCAGTAGTGTGCAGCATACAAACACACACATTCACAGCTACAGTCAGGGGTGTGTTTTATTGTGTTAACTGCAATTGAGCATGGCATTCCACACCCCTTTGTCCAGGTGGGCTCGTCAATCCCTTCAGGAGACAGCCACCTGGCAACACTGTAGGCAGTGAAATTCAGACACGTCACAGGTAGTGAAATTCAAACACTTCTTACAAGAAAACATCATAATGTATTTAACATGTATGAATATAAGAGCAATTATGTTTTCTAAAAGGGAGATTGCCTATAAAGGCCTCCATCCTTGTCACATGTCATTTAGTGCGGTAACAAACCCCGTCAACTTCACAACTTCAATGTTAATAGATATTTGTTAATAAACGAGGGTGTCACCAATGAGTTAATCTAATTTATACAATTTATCACCGTTGCAATCACATAACATAGTGTTCATGTTATGTTTCATAATTCGCCATTTGACTTCGATTCTCGTCACTCGTGACGGAAGCCGAGGTCACTCGGCCAGTTCGTCTCAGCACTTGGACCAGACCGGCAGCGTTGGTTGCCCGCTCCGCGAACCCCCTTGGTACCATCATTTAGGCTGTTATCACTTCACTGCAATATTAAATTAATTAACCAAAACATTTCTTTTATTTATTTTAAGTACCGAGGGGAGAGCCACCTGCACTCTCCCCAGAGAGCTTAACGCTATCGTGCATCAACATAATACAACGTTTATTTCACGCTAAGGTCACCGACAGGACGTACGTAAGTGCTGCATCTATTTTCATGCATGTTTCACCTGTAAGCAAGCACAGTGAATAAACTGCTTTAAAAGTAAAATGTATGTCAATTAATTGTAGGTTAATACACTAACAATTTTATAGTAAATTTCAGGTGTATGTGATGGCCTACAGTCTCGCCATAAGATATAAATAGTGCAACAGCAAGTACGTGACAACATCATCAACAAACTGATGGATATATCCAGGGCCGTAGACTGAACGACCCTCATTATTAACTTTCCACTGGGTTATGGTGCAGGGAATCCAACACTCAACCAGCCCTGGGTAACCTCGACCACGTCAAATCTTACAGCAACGTAGAAGTCTGGTGTACCTGCACAGCATAGTTTTGCACAACATTACACTGCACTGCACACAACAACAGACCAACTCCAGCCACCTTCCAAATTACAGCAGCGGACAGCAATACTCCAACGAAAACAGAATATACACAATATCCCTGCCGGTATTGCCCTGTAACTCCGTACCACTGGCATAGTGAGTGCCGACAAAAGCTGAAATCAGTATGCAAAACCAGAAATGTTACCAACGTGGCAAATATTGTGTAAACAAGTGACAATGCCACAACACCTATGTAAGTGCAACCACCTACTGTCATAAATTACCAATCAGGACAAGTGTTTACATGTCAGCGAGTGATAGCAACACCACCACATCCAGCATGTGAATTATGATTTATCACGCGATTGCAGTACAGTATGTGTGCCAACCACCGAAGTACGTATGCATAAACAATGCATTGCGAAAAACATTCTGCTCTCTCTCTGCATCCGCGATGCACGCAATCTCAATCTTTGAATCCATTGGCACCTAAACATTCACAACAGAAAATTTGCAAGCGAACCCGTGATAAGTTGCGATTGTTTGTTATATATTAAATTGCCAAAACACTCAGCAAACTCAGCGCACAAGTTGATTGTTTCGAACGGTGTTTACGTCACTCAATCCATAAACTTTGAACCCTGCATGTCAAAATTAAACACCCCTGACTGTAGCTATGAATGCGGTGACTGTGTTTAATGTGTTTGTAAAAATGCTGTACACTACTAGTAACACTTTGGGGCACTTATCACATCAGCTTCGGCCTACAAGCCAGCTTGATGCCACTTAGTGGTGTTTCACGTCGTAGGTCGCTGCGCGAGCTGTTACGACGCAAATACCCATTCCCAGTGTGCCCAACGGTTGTGGCTGGGGTAAACACCATTTCGGATCGCCTACCTATTTATTAAAAGAGTTACCTCTTTTAATAAATGAGTGGGGCGGTCTCTTGAGTTACATAATCCTTGGCAGCAAGAAGGTGGAAGTTCCGTTCTTGTCGACCTGCACTACGCACTCTTGGCCTGATAAGGTTGGTGCGGCCCGGTGTAGCTTGTGTAGTTTATGTGTCTGCGGCATGTCAGAGTGGGCACAAGGAGCCCAGTTTGCACACCGAATTGAATTAAACAATGTTTGTGCAGTGACTTATTTGTATTCACCTATTTTTGGTGGGATGTACGTAGATGTAATACCAAATGAGTTGTTAGAAAGCAATGTCTGTATTGGCTGTGTCGTTTGAAACTGAAAATCCGGAAATATAATTTCAAAGAATTAATTACCTGCAATAAATGTGTACTGCGCATTATTGGCAATCCTTTGTTTGAATACAAAATCCTTATACTTTCATTTAAAAGTGATACGCTTACAAATTCAAACCAAACGAATGGCTTAAGTTACTTTACATTACACTGTCCTACACCGGCTACATCTCTTCAAACACTAGTGTATTTTGTGAAGCACAAAGCTGCCCACACCAACTAATTGAAACACAATGCAAGTATTGTCTCTTCACATACACCTGAGAGAAACGCTGTGCTGTGCAGCTTTGTGTAGATTAGAGAGTTTGTGCCGGTTTGTGCAACTTGGGCAGTTGAGTGAAACGAAGCTACTTTCGTACTACATCATCCTAATAATTTCCAATTATTTAACAAATGAGCATTTAAAATCCTGGACAATAAAAATTTGTTCATTAAATTTAATTACAGCATGAATCATTCATAATTTCTTGGCCAAATATATCTGCAAATATATACAACGTTCACTTTTTATTAAACCATTAAATGTAAATTTCCTTTTGTTATTTCCTCTTTAACGGCCATTTTTGTTGTTATGACGCTGCCGCTGGTGGCTTCTAAAACGCAATTTGCTGACGTGTTTGTTTTACGTTTGGTTTTTTTTTTTTAGATTTATGGTATTTCGGGCTGTATTGACGTAAATCTTAGGGCGGGTCTTCTCTGTGCTGCATTAAACAAAAAGAATAATCACACATATCGCATGGCCGTTATTTGACAGGTAATTGTTTTTTGCAGTCAGTTTATCGAGATAAGAGGTTTGCTCTACTTGAAGAATGCGCGCGCAGCATTACAATTTGGCTATTGGAAGGGTACTAACTTTCTGAAGCAGGACGTTTGTGAACGTTGATTCCAAGACACGCGTTTTTGACGATTCTCGTGGAAAGAATATGTAATGTAGTTTCAGGATTTGGATTCATGTTATTACTTACACCGCATAGCCCACTTGTACACACAAAAAACAAACTATTAGTTTATCGTGCCTGGGTTTGCGTGGTTTAATTGGGTAATAATAATACAACTTGTAGTTGTTTTTTTCGCCCATTGGCAGGCACATTTCGTATTTCACTCCTCCAGACCCTTTGTGTGCTGATTACACACAACTCTTCCTGTTATGCATACCACTCTCGCCGACCTCACAAGCCCGGAGTGCTTTTCCCGCTCTGGTCTCCACTATATCCTCGGAATCTTTCCAGTGTTGACATAACCTCCCTCTGTACGGCCCCTACGTTAGCAGTGCACCTAACCTCCTGTATCCTCCCTCACTGTTCACCATCCTATACCACATAACCAACCTTTCTACTCTTCTCCTGTCCTGCATGTAACTCCATCTCCTCTTCTCCTTTATCATCATTATGGCCTAAAGTTACATACTTCCCCCCCTCCTTATCACCCCCTGCATTCTTCTTTTACCCTTCTCATCTCGCTGCCCGTCTTTGTACCTTCTCCAACTACCTCACCGCCATTTCCACGTAAGGGTCCCATCCTGCGGCTTCATATTACGTCATTGGCCTTACCATCATGCAGTAAGCTTTTTCCATCACCTCGCTGCTGACTCCCTTCAGTACCTTCCCTCACATTCCTAGTGCTTTTCTACCGTTTGCCACCACTCTGTGAACATGCAGCTTCCATCCAAGATCTTCCTGCGACACCATCCCTAGGTACATACTTAAATGTTCTGATGCCTTCGTTATCTCAAATTGCCCCCATCTATTAATGTCACTGCTTTTCACCCTTTTCCTCGTAAAATTAAATATAATCTGTTCACTGTAAATTGAGCAGTTTTGAAAGCCTTACTGAAGACCTGCTTGTATGCGCTTTGTGTCAACTTCCACCATGCGTACAATTAACATTGCAGTGGACCTGTTCACTTTATTTATTCATAAGTCAAGTAAACCTATGCAATTATTAGAAAAATATATATTTATTCAAATTTGCTTATCTTTAAATTTAAAATTTATGATATGCATAAAAACAAAGTAAAAAAATTATTTCAGTATTAAAAAATTTTTACCTCACGCCTTTTAATTCAACGTCACTGCATGGAACTACTTTCTCTCTGCCATTGCCGACTTCATAGGGCGCATGCCACTCAGTGTGCCGGTTAAAATATATGCTGGCAGAGACAAGTGACATTTTTCAAAGGTTGATTTCAAAAGTGCTCGAATAACAATGACCGGCCTGTGCCTTAGGTTTTTGTAATATTGATCTTCAATTTATTAGTCTGTATCCACGTTCGCACTTAGTGAGTATCATCCTTCAGTGTGTTCTCCTTACCTACCTTCGTACACAGCACACGGTCGTCTGCAAACTATGTTATTTCAACTCCTATCCCTAAACCCATACCATTTGCCATACCAGTAAACAGCAAGGGACCCAGTACACTTCCCTGCGGCACCCCTGATGCAAGTGAACTAATTACTATTTTCGCATATATATATGCTACTCACGGTAAAGTAAGCAATTTTTGAAGCCCTCTCATTTGGAATAATATTCAATAAATACATTTCATTGTAGCCTTTTAGGCTGTGCTGCAATCACTGTAGCGTTCCAGTAAGAAAATAACAGTACTATTACCGTGCGAGCCGGAGAAAGTGTTGTCTATAACCACAGGCAGTATGAATACTTAATACGCAACCCATTAGAAACGAGCAGGCCCTACATGTTCACAGATATTTAGATACTGGCTAACCTCATGTAAAAATAAGTTATTATTTAAATGTAAAAAATTGACGTGCAGGGGTTCCAGGGATGCTGATATGGGTCCCCACCTCACCTGGCTTACCCAGGTTAAGGCGAAAACTGCTGGTTAAATTGCCCGGCGCCATAACTCGGTGAGCATGAGTTAGTGAGGGTCGTGCAATCGACGGCCCGTGGCTCTCTGGAGTCCTTTGTCGATTTGGAGTGCTTGCAGATACCGGACTTACCAATAATTGCACGTACCTAGTGGTTTCACTTATTACACCGGCATGGTTGTAGGCCACCGCCCTACTTACACTTTGCTTCATTAGGGTGCAACGCGGAAATACCCTGAGGGGTAAAGTAAATGAAACGCTCATGGTGATTTAAGATGTTTACTTACTGCTTTTATACATATGCATTTACGTGAGTATGTTACAAGTTGATGCGGACCCGGCACTCTGGTCTGCAGGTGATCGATACTGCAGAAGCAGCCTAAGCCATATAAATTATTGAAAGTATGTGTAGCGCGTTTAGTTGTAGTTAAAATGCAGGGAGGCAGACGGTTGTCCCCTTGGCACTGAATACGCAAATGTTCCAGTTATTTAACGTTACTATTGATGATGGTGATTACTACAAAAGTTAAGGGTGCCGAGGGGGTCCGTGCAGAACGAAACTCCCGTGCTGCCGGCTAGGCCGAGTGCTGACGTCAGACTAAAATCAGGACGTCGGCTTCCGTTAATGGTTGCCGAAGCCGGCGCCAAAAATTAAGTGAAAATTGACATGTACTCCCTTAAGGCTAATGAATATTCTACACAATACAATTACCTGTTTTAATAACATGTTGGTGACATCCCCGTGATTAATTAAATGATAATTATATTTGTGACTCTGACATCACGGGGAATGTCACCACACTAGAAACATAAAATAAAAACAATAAGACCTTGATAAGCAGTCTGCTGTGAAATGAGAACACAATTACCCTTTCAAGCATTGAACATAATATTAATTAATGAAATAGCTGGAGTAACTGTAAACTGAGAATGTATTTCAGTTTCTGGTAAATTTCTTAAGTAAAATACAGTTTCTGGTTTTTTTTCGCTGATGGGCGAGTCCAAGTGTTCCAGCTTGGGTGGGCTGGACGAGTTCATCCCTGAAAGGGGTGTTGGTAAACACGCTTGTTTGAGGTTTAAATAAAAGAATGAGACTAATTAATTTGGCTACAGCATTTTGAACACTGTGTACTCCTTTGGGATTTTATTCCCCACTATTTAGCCGCACTTGGGGTCACGTAGCACTATTATTCCGGCCAGCATGCAGGGTGACGTCACGCAAGTTGGAAGGACGCCAGACATCGTGGCGTGAGCTACACCTCCCTCCAATTGCCGGAACACCTGACGGCTGTGGCTTTCGTGGGGATACCGCGTTGGATCGGGATCGCTTGTTATTTTCCGCCAAGAGTTACCTCTTGAGGTAAATAAAGCAAGACGGTCACTTGAGTCGCGTAGTACGCAACGACGAGGCGGGTGTGTTCCGTTCTCGTTGACCCATACCGACTTACCCTCGGCCGAGTGTTCACTTTGGCCCAGTGTCGGTTAGGTGGTAAGTGACTGCTGAGGTACAAGTGGTCACGAGGGAACACGTGGGCACATTAAAAATTTTTTTCTTACAAAATGCATGCTAAATATTGCCACATGTTAACTTTAATTGAACCATATTTATATTAAGCATCAGATTTATACAGAACTAGAAGAGTTCGAAACAAAATTTTTTTCCTAAATGAAGGTCATCTTCTTGATACTTGTTTTCACCACACACACGTTGCATGCGCACAAATGTTCTTTAAAAAGTAACATAAATCGGAAATGTACCTTGCAGTACATTAGCAAACAATTTTTTTGTAACAGATGTTCATTCTACACTGACTTGCGTAGTTGAAAATGCTGAATTGTGATTGGCCGGCATAGACAGCACCGTAAGAAAATATGAAGTTTTCTTTACTGCTTACGGCGATCCGGCGGCCATTCCACCTCGTACAATGTGTTGTGTCATTCGTCGTAAAGAAGTGTGTGTTATTTCCTACTGTGATTGTAGCACAGCCTTTAGACTTTAACTTTTGAGTCCAGTGAAATATATACACTGTGTTTATTACTTATATGGCAATATTTATTTTGAAAATTGGTGGATGGATATAAAATGGCTGATAGAAAAAAGTAACCAGAGCTTCAAAAGTGCACAATAAACACTTAACATACAAAAAAAAGACAAAGACAACACACATTATTAAAGGTAACACTGTATTTAATAGGTATGTTAGCAATGGGAAGGTATTGCTGCATGGACGCCTGAGGGGGCGTATCTAAGTTCTTAAGGGATGGAGGTCTTAATAAAAAATAAAATAACAAAATTTGATTTATAATTTATTCACACATGTTTTATTCACAGCATGAAACTATCTGTCTCCACTATTACTCTTTTTATTTTACAGTGAGCGGAATATTGAATTTCTATTTCAACTATAATTAACGCCCTTCTTAATGTCTCGTTTTGGTTACAGTCAGTTAACTCATACTCATCATTAACACATGTTCAGTCTATCTGCTACCATCATCTGTAATGTCTTTCACTCACGCATCTAGTCCAATAGTCCAGCCTGCCAGCCGCACCCTTCACTACTTGATACTCGCAGTCGCAGACTTCCCTTTCGCTGGACACTTCTCTCGCTGCTCGTCTTCTATCGTTCGAACTCGGCCACTCGTCAACTCCTCGGCTTGGAGGTCTGTCACACTTATATAGCATGCGCCCTGACCATCTGCTTTATTTACTGAATAAGCCAGCTGATGGTGTATATTACCTACATGTTTATATTCGCATGTGTCGCCTTAATATTACAATTTTTAATATAAATATTTTACTGTTATTTGTTAAAAACTAGTCAACAGGATGAATAAAATAGTCACTATATTACATTTAACCACTCAAAATGCTGCAGTTATCAGAATTTATGCTTGCAAACTTACATTACAGCTAGACGTTACTACTGTCCAGTCGTTGAGCAATTCTTAAAATTCATGTCCTGCATAGAATCGAACCAACGCCAGCTGATTACAGTAGTGTACTGTTTTCTTAGGCTTGTAATTTAGGAACAGAACGAGGGATCGAGTATTTATTTTCTTTCGTGTAGGCCAACTGTTGAAAATATTACTGATGTACTGTTTAAACTCAGTGCCTAATAATTCAAGTTGACCATAATAAAATCCTCTAAATTTATCACCATGTGATCTTGTTTCTACCAATCACACCTTGTTTGTTTGTTTTATTGCATCTGTAAGATATTTTTTTTGAATACATAGCTGTACACTCATATTGGACAAGTCAAATAAGTCAAATTACAGTATACAAAGTTTATACACTGGACGTACACACGCATGCACACACGTCAGATTGCACGTATTCACATATCTTTTATTCTTAATGTGACTAATCTTCTTCCGACATGCTGTAGGGCGTCATCGTTTTACTGAGACAGAAGAAAAAGGGTATGAGAAAAACTGGAACAAGAAATTTGTACAATGAAGTGTTATACAGTAATTTATTAATTTTTGTAGTTTAGATATTCATACCAAGGTAGGGCGGCCCTTTCTGGACTAGTTTTAAGTTAACTGAGGCCATGTGTCTTTGTTTGTTCTAGTGCCATGTTTATGAAAGGACTCATTTTTCTGAAATATACTACTGTTTTTGGACACGAATATGAGTACTGAAAACATGTATATCCAGTTTTGTAAATTGTCTACTTCTAAGTCAAGAAACTTAGTCACTGCTGATTCATTAATTTTGTTTCTGTTACTGCTAACATCTGAATTAGTGGTTTTTTCTGTTCTTTGTGAGGAAATTCGTAAGATATATTTTATCTAGGTTGAGATTTAATTTGTTTGCAGTAAACCATGCCTTTAGCTCTGTAAATGTTGTCTGTTTTTTGCATAAGATCATTTACTGAGTCTCCAGAGACTAAGATGCTAGTATCGTCTGCCAATAAAATTGGAGTAATGCCTGGGGTTAAGGCACATGGGAGGTCATTTATGTAAACTAGGAAGAGTAGGGGATCTAATATTGAGCCTTGTGGGACCCCATACTTGATTTTTCCTGGTTCAGAGTAGAATGAAGTAGTTTTTCCTTTGATCAGCGCTTGTCTATAAGTATGTTGTGAATTACACAGTCAAATGCTTTAGTGAGGTCGCAAAATATTCCATTAGATGTCATCCTTTTATAAAGTGCGTTAAGAATGCAATTTGTTAGTTTGAAAATTGCGTCATTTGTTAGGCGTTTTTCCTAAAGCCAAACAGAAAATTTGATAAAATTTTCTGATTCTCAAAATGCTGCAGCAATCTCCTGTAAATTAGTTTTTCAATTACTTTTGAAAAGTAGGTAATAAGTGAGATAGGTCTATCATTGGTTACTTGTGTCTTGTCACCTTGAACAATGGTGTTACCATAGCCCATTTGAGTCTGTCTGGAAACAATGCTGTATTGAAGATAGCATTACAAATATGGCTTAATGGAACACTGAATTCTAAACCACATTGCTTTAGTAACCTACAGCTAATGCCATCGTAGTCACTTGATAATTATGGTTGCAAAGAATTGATTGTTTTCTCCACTTCTTTTCAAGTTGTGATGTAAAAGATATAGCAGGGTATTCAGTACCTTGAAGTATAGGAATGTGCTTTATATATAAGTTTAATATTTTTGTTAATCATGTTTTCTACGACATTTAAGTAGTATTAATTAAATGTATCTGCGACTAATTCAGGGTCTGAGGATATACAGTTGTTTACTTTGAGGTTTACAACTGGACATTGCTCTGTTCTTCCTCTTGTGTTTTTTACAATATTCCATGTAGTTTTATTTTGTTATGAGAATTCTGAATGAGCTTATAGAAAAAATTCTTTTTTGCATATTTTACGGCCTTACTCAGAATGTTGCAGTATTTCCTGTAGCGATTCATTGTGTCGGGGCTGCTGCCTGTTCTGGCGGCCTTGTGCAGTTTTCTTTTGTTTTCGCAGGATATTTTTATTCCTTTGGTAAACCATAAATTTTTCTTTGTGTTTGTATTACTGTAGATCTGTCTGGATGGGAAACATTTTTTCAAAACAATGGAGAACTTTGTTAAGAAATGAGTTGAATTTTTATCATTTACTTCGGTACAAGTATACAATGTTGACCATTGCTCCCTGCTAAGCTCACTTTTGAATAGCAAGACATTTTCCAGGGAAACATTTTGTATTTCCTTATAGGGAATGCTTTTGGAGGTCATTTTTATGGTAATGTTTGTGCATCTTGCGTTTCCACATCCATGACAAGATAACGGTGTCAATGTTGCAGAGAATATGGTATGTACCTGGTTGCAGGGACGTGTTCTGAAGTGAGGAACGATGTGTGGAGAAGGCGTCAATGGCTACACTCTAAGTGGAGTGGTGGTACCAGAGGAGGTGATGGTCCACTTGGCCAGCCTTGCCGACCCCCAGACGCTCCTGAACTGCCGCCTGGTCTGTCGCGTGTGGCGGGACCTGGTGGACACGCAAGTTTGGAGGCACAAACTGCAGCGAGAGAAGCACAAGTACCGTAGTTGCCTGGTCATCGACGCCAACCAGGATCTGCCGTGGATCGTGTATTACTCCATCTTCAGTAAGGATCCGTACGGCAGAAACCTGGTTAAGAATCCTTGTGGAGGAGGTACGGCTGGCTAACTTTCTTTTCTACGTAGCTCTTGTCAGTTTTGCAAAGCATGATGGGCGTGGCATAATCGTGTTTTAACACAGTGTGATTGTGTGTTGACTGGTTTGTTAATACAGAAATCTTTAAGAATCTATAAAATATCAGTGTGTTGTCAGGTTATAACTGGCCAATGACAAGGCAGAGATATCGATTTTATTGTGAGAGGAGTATACTAAACGGCTTATTTTTCATGAAGAGCAAAAATTTTGATTACTGTTATAGAAATATTTGTTACGCTTACATGCACAATAGGCAGTCCTCAACGAGCATTTTGAAATTGTTACGACATTGCAATGCTGCATTTATGCCATTACTTCTTCAATGGACTCGTTTCCTGTTCCATTTCATTGTTGATACTGGCCATTCTCTCACTGACACTGTCCATCCTTTCATTTACGCTGTCCACTTTATTTACACTGACAATTTTCTTGTCCACACAGTCACTTTTCGTGTTCACTAACTTGGTAATGCCTTCTTTTTTCCTTTCTACATTTTCATTTTCTGTGTCAATTTTCGTATCCACAAAATCACCTACATAAAGTTATCTGGTTATTTATATTCGTGTTTACACTTTATAATAATTACCAAGCTAGTAGTGTGAAAGAAAGTGTAAATGAAAGTGTAAATATCCAGATCAGTAATGTAAGCAGGAATGTAACTTTGCAATGTTTTTACAGTTTCATTTACACTTCTTTCAAGTTAGTATTTATACATTTGGCAGACATTTTTTTTGTTAGCTGCACTGCCATTGTTATACAAAACAGTCTTAATTTTTCAGCCAAAAGGTATTGTAATTAAATCTTTTTTTTTTTTAATATCACTGTATACTAGCTTATTGCCTACCGTAATTTACAATGAAGTGGCTCTATCCCACTTTTGACACTAATGTTACAAATTCATTTAGGGGTTTATCCAAGTTCGTGAAGGATGATAAAAATAAAATAACTCAATTAATTAATTAATTAATTAGTAATGGTATGAAAATACACTCAATTATTATTTATTATAATGTTTAATTATCTATATTTATTAGAAACTCACAGTGAGTGCAATATTTAATGCCAATCTGAATTCTTATTAAAGTCCTTGTTACTTTTCTCTATATTGTTTACATTCCCTTAATTCACACTCGTTATTTACACATGTTCAATCCGACTGTGCATTGCTACCATTCCAAATCTCTGGCAGTCACTCATCCAGTTGAATAGTCCCGTTTGTCAGTCTCACTCTCCACTGTACCAATGCTTGCAATCTTCACTCCTGCTGGTCTCTGTCTTCCCACATTGCCTCTTCGCTGGCGCCACACACCTAGTGCTTAAAGCCGTACAAAGTCCTCCAGACTGTCAATGTGAAGGCTCGTTGCACTTATATAGACCAGCTGGCCCAATCCAGACGGTTTCTCGCACCCAGAGTTGTGCAGAGGGAGGCAAGTGCGATGACCAGAAAATTCTCGCAATGATAATCATGGAAATTCAATCCTCAAGGACAGTGGTACAAGCTCAAATATGTTTATCGGGTCGGGGCACGCATCAATCTTCCACGGGTGTCTTGTCTGTGTCTTTGTGCATGCTGTTCTCCGGTTACTAATGATACCAGCGTGCACCAGAGAAGGGAAAGATGAACGGCGCAAAGACAAGAGCAGTTGGCCCGCAATCTATGTACACGCTTCTCCAGATACTGGTGATGCTCTTGAAGCACCGGACATTCTTTGCATGCCTGAAGGGGAGGGAAAGGGAGACGACACAGGAAGGTGGCAGGTAACAATTTGTTACTTCGAAGCATGTATGGAACTGTGGAACTGAATTTCATCCTTGTTATTGTTCGAACCATACCTCATGGCATCGCAGCCAGGCTTGACATTGCCACGTTCTGTGCCTGGATGTGCATCGCACAAAGTAATAAATGTCTGTTACATGTGTCATTTTGTTCTGGTATTTCTTGTTAACTGAAATTTATTAGGACGTTGTCTAAAACTTGGACTACAAAGTACATATCACTGTTAATTAATACATGCTAAGCGAGGGATTTGTGCACGTGTTTGTTTTTGTGTTTGGCTTTGCGATTCTGACAATCGCATGCCATGGTATATCACTGTATTCGAAGATGCAAACCACAGTAAATGCTTGTTATTCAAGTTTTTAAATTAAATTATTGGGGAATATAAATTGTGTGATTTTATTCACAAAGATGTTTGTAAGTTGGCCGGAAGAGAGTACATTCCAACCTAGTGACCAAAAACTAGCATTTTGCTAAAGAAGCATTATTTTAAAGTACGTACTACCATAATGAACGAAGAAGTGACTGCGTGGTAGAAGTTTTCAAACTCGTTAATTCATTCTGCGCACTTTAATTATAATAACGGTACTTCATTGTTTCCAGAAGGCCTTCAAGACTGGAAAGTTCATGGAGATGGTGCAAACTTTTTCTTTGTGGAGGATGAGGTTTCGCCATTTAGTATGGATGACGAAGTCCCAGATGAGGTTGGCAGCACGTCGAGCTTTGTAACGTGCGGGGAGTGCAGCAAGGAACAGTGGATTGACTTGGCTGAACAGGGCATTCCACCTCACGTCATGGATAGTGCCCAGCCAGCGATACACATCTCCGATTGGTGAGCATTAATTTGTAACTGTCTTACAATGTAGAAATGGTATGTTACTCTTATGAACTATGTGTGAAACACTAATAAAAATTAAAAATGAATAAAAGGACAGGAATTCAAGTACTTTCATTGTAGTACTTGTCGACAGGCAAACACACACAATGGACAACACATTTTCCACGTGGTCGTTCGGTCGCAACGTTTCGCTGGCTAAGCCAGCTTCATCAGGCAGCGAGTGTCCTACAACTCGCCGCCTAGGGCGGTCCTACTCTAATGTCGGAAATCGGGTTTAAAAGGCACGGTCATGTGCCTCTCCCTTGAGGGATGGCGTTTACCAGGGAGTAGAGAGAGGTATATGATTCACCCTAGAATTATAACACAGTGGTATAGACTCGGAACGTATTTATTCTCGAGAGAATAAACATGGTGACGTGTACTAACTCCTAGTCTCTCGTGGTTCTCAAGCAACCGGCGGAAGTTACGTTAAGAACAGGTGAAGGGGACCTGTTTGCAAATGGAAAGCTAGAACAACTAAACTAAGGAAGTCCTGAGAATGGCTTTAACCCTAATCGTAGACTAGTGTTGTTGTTGTCCTGAAGGGACTNGGGGGGGGGGGGAAAGAGCATCGTAGAGAAGGTAGGAGCATAGAGCTGTAGCATGGCTGTGGTAGAGCAAGCTGCTGAGCGCACAAGACAACTCACGTTCTGGGGGAGCGTCCTGCCTTTTATCCAACTTGCTTCAGTTCGGGCATCCTTGGTAGGGTTGGCTCCTCCCTTCGTTCGGTGCAGTCCTTGCTGCACTCTGTTGGCGAGGAAATGAAGCAGGATAGTTTTCATGTGTACGGGTGATATCGGCGCTCGCTTAGGGGCAGGCTGGTTTCATTCGGCTGGCTAGGCAAGGGCGATTGACTGACGTGCTGCGGGTGATATCGGTGCTCGCTTAGCGGCAGGTGGTTTCATTCGGCTGGCTAGGCAGGGGCGATTGATTGACGTTCGTGTTTGGTATTACTGGCGAAGCAGGTACGCCTGCCGTATCATTGTGTGTACCAGGTTGGGAGCATGCATACCTGTTGGCTCTGGAGGCAAGCAGACTATGGGTTCGATTCTCCGTTGGGTCGCCGTGACGTTGCACATGATGAGTTGAAGTCGAACAAAATAAAATTGCCAGTTACNGGTTCGATTCTCCGTTGGGTCGCCGTGACGTTGCACATGATGAGTTGAAGTCGAACAAAATAAAATTGCCAGTTACACATCATGCGTCAAGGTGAACTGTGTTTCCAGTGCTCTTGACAAATATTTGGTTGTTGGGTTGATGTTATTGCAATCATCGGCTAGATATGATCCTTGCAGATCTTGATTCATGCCATGTTTTGCGTCTATTATAGTGTGTAAAANGGTTCGATTCTCCGTTGGGTCGCCGTGACGTTGCACATGATGAGTTGAAGTCGAACAAAATAAAATTGCCAGTTATACATCATGCGTCAAGGTGAACTGTGTTTCCAGTGCTCTTGACAAATATTTGGTTGTTGGGTTGATGTTTGTTGCAATCATCGGCTAGATATGATCCTTGCAGATCTTGATTCATGCCATGTTTTGCGTCTATTATAGTGTGTAAAANTTGCAATCATCGGCTAGATATGATCCTTGCAGATCTTGATTCATGCCATGTTTTGCGTCTATTATAGTGTGTAAAATGTTTTTGTGTTTCCAAGTGAAGACATGGACATTTGTGAATTGTCATCTTAACTGTCTGTTTTGCAGGTACTTGGTCCAAATTTACTGTGGTGCTCGGTACACGTTGAAGGTATTACTTTGCGATGCCAATCGAAAGAAGCTGAAGGAACATTGCATGAAGAAGATGATAGTAGATGATTTTGAAATATTGTGGAAAAAGGTACAACTTTTTTGCTTCTCTGTTGTATTACATATTTTTTATAGTGTTCAGGTGTTTGTTTACAGATGGTAGTTCGAGATGATGGTAGTTTCGATCTTTACCATACACATTCTTTAGTGTATTTACTATTCACAATAATTTAAGACTTTTATGCAATTCTTATGTAATGAAGACACATTTTCTATGTTAGGTACTTGAATTGGATCTCATATCTTCACAAAAAAATATGGTGTATATTTATTCTCGTGGCATTGTCTTCTGATGCAAGTGTCATTGTTGTTACAAATTTTGTCTGCCTGCACCATTATATGTTCTTTTGAATAAGCTAGTCACTGTAAAGTGAGCACTTTTTAAAGACCTCTCATTTGGAAAAATAGTCAATAACTATATTTTATTTTAGCCTTAGACGTTAAATTCCAAGTGCAGTGGAATATACACACTGTGTTCATTACGTGCATGGCAATATTTATTTAAAACGGTGATTAAAGGATAAACAATGGCTGAACGGAAAAAGTAACTAGGGCCTCAAAAGTGCTCACTTCACCGTGAACAGCCTATAGTGTAGGTTGCTACATGTATTCCGTGTTCCATACGTGAGTTGCCAATGCATCTTTTTTTTTGTGTGTGTTTGACAGTGGATTTAAAAGTTTATCGCATAATCTTTACACACACACGCACTGTGTGTCACGCACGCTCACACTGTGTGTCACACACACACACACACACACACNCATAATCTTTACACACACACGCACTGTGTGTCACGCACGCTCACACTGTGTGTCACACACACACACACACACACACACAGAGAGAGAGTGTGAGTGTGTGAGAGAAAGAGTGTGTGTGTGAGAGAGAAAGAGTGTGTGTGTGCGTGTGTGTGTGTATATGTGTATGTGTATGTCTGGGCTAAAAGTATCCAAAAGTAACAGCTTACTTTGTGAGAACCACTCATGATAATATAGTAGTGCGATGTGCAGTCAATAGGAAATGTCTTCAAGATTTATTGTTGCCATCTCCCAAGGTTGTGCATGCGTACAGTAATCAGCTGTCCACGTAAAAAACCAATCACATCGGTTGAGATGGGGATGCCACAGGGTAAGGTGCAGTTCGTTTGGTTAACTGAATTGGAATTAGTGGTGCATGTTAAGCAATGTCTCCAAACTGAATGGAATGTGGATCCTCCCACATCCAAACCCATTCTCCAGTGGGTAAGACTTTAAAAGAGATGGGAATTCTGGTTTTAATAAACAGGCAAACATCCATAGGTTCATATGACTCTGTCGTAGGTCTGGTACAATGACGACACTGATCAGACTGCCGAATGTGTGCATTAGTATGTTGNTCCACGTTAAAAACCAATCACATCGGTTGAGATGGGGATGCCACAGGGTAAGGTGCAGTTCGTACTTTGGTTAACTGAATTGGAATTAGTGGTGCATGTTAAGCAATGTCTCCAAACTGAATGGAATGTGGATCCTCCCACATCCAAACCCATTCTCCAGTGGGTAAGACTTTAAAAGAGATGGGAATTCTGGTTTCATAAACAGGCAAACATCCATATGNAAGACTTTAAAAGAGATGGGAATTCTGGTTTTAATAAACAGGCAAACATCCATAGGTTCATATGACTCTGTCGTAGGTCTGGTACAATGACGACACTGATCAGACTGCCGAATGTGTGCATTAGTATGTTGTCAGAAGTCCATGGAGGTCCATTAGACAGGCTAATAATGAAATTTCAATTCATCATTCGACAGTTTACAATGTTGTTCATAAACTGCTTAATTTGCATGCATGCAAACTTCAACTTATTCAACACACTATGCCAAATGATCGCAGTGCAAGAGCAGTTTTCGCTTCCGAGATAATAAACAACATCAAAAACCAGTCAAATTATCTTACGATGGTGAAACGAGCAGCCGGCTTCGGCCATCTCTGCCGCCCTCTCTTTCCATGACCTCTCTGCTACCCCCGGACCCCCNGAGCAGCCGGCTTCGGCCATCTCTGCCGCCCTCTCTTTCCATGACCTCTCTGCTACCCCCGGACCCCCCGTGCTGGCCCTGTACTCTGGGTATATATAGAGCCAGCAGCCCGCAGTTCGAAACTGTCTCATGCAGTTCCATTGTAGGACATTACTGTGCCCGAACACGCCTACCGACATCATCAGCCAACGCTGTCTCATGTGGCTTCAGTAGTAGGACTTTACTCTGCCCGACTGCGCACTGACGTCTTCAGTCATCGCTACCACTAACTGATTGTCATTCATCAGTCTAGATTGCCACGCTGCTCATTAGCTCACTGAAGCCTTCCGCACTTCTCAACTATACAGTAGCTTGTAAAGTTCCCTCTTTGTTACGTTTACATTATATTAAAAATATTACAGCCTCACAGGTGGACGTCATGTTGTAAAGTTCCCGCGGGCTAGTTACGATATATTAATGCAGCCGCACAGGTGTTGTTAACGTTCGGCACTTGTTACTGTCAACTGTTTATGTTGCCACGGCTTGCTCAGGGTAGAAACACGAGACTCAGTTAATTGAACACTAGTTACTTAAGAAAAAAGTTCCATATTAGTTTGATATATATTTATTTATTTAACATTCTGCAACACAGTTCACAGACGCACAGACGGAGTTTCAGTATGCAGAGTACGAACCTTTACCATTAAATGTACTATTGCAGATAACAGTGCCACAGTCGTTTACTTAATGATGTTCTTAAAAAACTGACCCGAAGAAACTTAAAATGCGGCTACCTCCCACACCGGCTGAGAAATGATATATTAAAGTCTAGTTGCCGATGTGGGGGTTCTAGTCCTGCCCGAACGCGGCCTAGGCTAGCATTGCATGATACTTCTCGACTGCGCTGACCTGCCCT
>NQII01000748.1:1008540-1071126 GCA_002778355.1 Clitarchus hookeri
AAACTGCACGTGTCCCGCTCTCAACACGTTATCGATACTGCTGTGCAGTCAACATAAACTAACCTCGTACAACACAAACTTGTTGACGTTGCCTGAAAATGAGCTGGAAGAACTAAAACTTGTTGACGTCGCTGTTAACATCCCGATAAACTAACCTCTAGTTTCGTATAACATTTGTTGACGCATTAAACTGCGCCGAAGGAACTAAAACCTGTCGACGTTGCCCGATCCACAGAAACGAACTAATCTAATTAATGCTGACGTTTCCCCAAAAAACCAAAGTTCGAAACGAAACACAACCGGACTCCTGATAAATCGTAACACGGCAAACATCCTCCCGATAACCTACAAACGCACATGTCTGCAGGATAAACTTATCACGGGAAACGAGCCACCACGGCTTTAAACCTTAACCCGATAAAAATATTAAGAAGCTTTCCAAAGCTTCAAACACACGAAAGAATTTTACACCCGAGTCCCGAAAAATTACGGATATTGCATCATTACAAGCTCCACACTTAAGAGTCACGAGTCTGAGTACCGTACGACTGGGGTCACCCTCACCCCCTGCACCTACAGAGTCCAGGCGTCACTCTGGTTGGCATCCTAGGATCCTGGGCAGGGTACAGGCGGGTTTATGTGTGTTTACTGTTCAGGCAATAAACAGACAATCCTAACTTGGTTGAGTGACCAACCACCGCTCTCTATTCTTCTCTACTTGCTCCCGCAAACTCCTGCTTCGCTTACAGAACCTCTAAAATTCTTGCAGGAGTAGTCACAAGCCACACCCATTGTTCCCAACATAACCTTTTAGGGAGAACCATCTGTAAGTGATGCTTAGATCTATGGCGACGTCCCGCTTTCCTAACACCAGAGCGGTATCCTTCCCTTGGCCATTGCCATCTTCTGTAAGTGCTTGGGTCTGCTGGCGACATCCCACCCACCAAGTTACTAGCAGGAGACCAATAGACAAACCCCTATTAGGGAGCCCCACCTCTTTGTGATGCGTGGATCTATGACGATGCCCCCACCTTCCTGAGTAACATGAGAAAAGATGCCCCTATCCTGCTACTGACATATTTTGCTGGCGATGTCCAGCCCATCAAGTTATTTGCTGGAGACCAGTAGATCAGACCCACCTTCCTCAGTCCACCTGCCTACCCATATTTTGTCTCAGGCCGTGCGTATTACTACGGTACACCCACTGTCCACCTCTCTATACTGTCACCCCACATGCCTCGCCACAGGGCTGAGCGAGATAAAGCAGCCAAACAGGGGTTAGCCCTGATTGGAGGCCTGGAGAATAGTGATCAGGGTGCCAGCTGAGTCTACACGTGGAAGGCAGAGGAAGCTACTCGGCAGAGGGGAACCACCACCTGCTCTACCAGAGGACACAAGAGTTTGCTTTGGCACGTTCCACGTGCTATATCACCACTGCCTCCCACGCCACCAAAGAAGCCAGTAGTTCCAAGTCGGCCCTCGGCGGCCAGATGCCTGAACTTCTAGCTACACCCCATCACGAGTACCAACTAGACCTACACTCTCCAGCGTACCACCTCGTGTTCAACGTTCCGTGATCGACGTTTGAAAACCTGCCAGCTCCACCCCTAATAGAAACCCTGTCAAGTTGATGATGCCTCTTTCCCAGCCGTCTGTGGAGAGGGGGAGAAGCACTGATGCCGGCCAACACTAGAAACGTCCATTAGGTAGGGTGTCAAGTGTAAGCCATTATTTTTGGATACTGGACATCCTATGTGTCTATAAATAAAAGAATAACCGCTATATGTTTAGGGCTATATCACTGTCCAGTTTTCTATGGTTGGTAGTCAGCAGGCTAACAGCTACCACTGGGGCCTCGTACTTCATTATAACCTNTCACTGTCCAGTTTTCTATGGTTGGTAGTCAGCAGGCTAACAGCTACCACTGGGGCCTCGTACTTCATTATAACCTGTTTTTTTTTAAGTTTATGTTTTGATTTCTGAGGGTAGAAACTCTACTATAAATCCGTTGTTGTCGTCTTAACCCGTTCAGACCCAGTGTACACAGTTATGTACATATTCAAATGAAGATTATTTTTGGCCAGTTCCGTAAACCACGAGGCTCAGTGGCCAATGATCCTCCCTGTGTGTAACTGATTTGTAAACTGTGTTACTGGTCTAGGTTACAATTGGTTCATATTGCTACCATCAAACACAAAACCTACTGCTCATTGGTTGTAATAATGAAGCAAGTGTTGTCGACTCAAGTACAACTTGCTTAATAAAATCTGTTGTTTGCAGCCCCTGAAACTGTAAATTGAATTGGGTCTGGAAGTGTTGAAAGATTTTTTGGTGTGTTGAACGTGTGTCTTTGGGATGTATTCTAAGAGAGTTTGTTTACTTTCATGTTTGTAGATAAGTGTTGTATTTCGAAAATATCCAGCTGGGGTCCGGTACATCCGTTTTTATCACAAAGCCGGGGGCAGTAGTTTTTGGGATACGCACACAGCTGCCAAGATGACTGGTTCCTTCGTTACGCTGTCATTTCTGCAAGGCGATACCGATTCCGATAGCGAAACTTTCGACGAAAGCAGCCAAGATCCTCACGAAGATTCCTCGAGCTACGAGTCGTCGAGTGGAGAAGATCTGTGCAACGATGGAGATGTCGTCAGTGTGACACATCTCGTGTAATTTTCTCGTTGCCTTATTTAGTTTGATTGCAACAAGTGCCACAATATAAAATCCGTCAACATGATAGTTAGACTTTTGACATTAATTAAAGATTTAACGTAATTTTACTTGNGTGCCACAATATAAAATCCGTCAACATGATAGTTAGACTTTTGACATTAATTAAAGATTTAACGTAATTTTACTTGATAAAATCCGTAAAATGTGATGTAAAGTGCAATTGAAGTAAGTAAGAATACTGAATATCATGACTGTGAATGGACAGTATTATTGTTGTATTTGATTGTTAATGTATGTTTCGCACATGTCCTGTAGTCCTAGACGACAGTAATAGTGCTGGAGAGTTACAGCACTAAAGAAAGTAACTTTTTGTTTTGACATTTGTTATTTTTGTACAGTGTTTCAGATTTTATCTTCATGATTTTTAACAGTGTGTTGATTGGTATGTGTAGCTGTAATTAGTAATATGCAGTATTGCATAAAAATATTTTAATTAAAGTGTGTATAAACATTCCCAGTTATCTTGTAAGCTATTTCAACAAATATATATTTTATGATGCAAAACACTAGAGATTATGTGAAATAATTTTCATTGTTTTTTTGTTGTCTGTCACAATCATTATGGATCGAAGAATTTTGATTACTCGAGGGATGATTAATTTTTCAAACAGGACACCTTTGAGTACATCTGACAATGTGTAGAAAATTAGCAGAAACAAAATTCATGTACTGGCATCTTCTTGTGTCATGTAATCTGTAAACTGAACTTTACAAATCCTTACACAAACCAAATATACCAGTAATAATCTGATTTGTCTGTATAATGCTGTCCCATTAAGTGATTGCTTGAAGCAGGCTTTTAGTTCAGATGTAAGTCTTCTGTCTGACACATATGTAGCCTGTCATAACAGATTTTAAAGTTAAGATTATGTAATGTAACTGAATGGTCCAAGGATAAGTACGACGGTAGTAAAGATACAAAACTCCATTCTTTTGATGAGTCATGTTAAGTAATATGCCTGTTGTTGCACTAGCAAGTAGGTTCATGTCACACTGTAACACTTATGTTAATCCAGAACATCGCTTACAACACATGCTCTATTCCATCCCCGATTTGCATGAAGGATTTCTGTGGCCTTCGTAGCAGTAAAGGCTGGATCAACAGTAGCACAGTCTTTATTGTGACTGCTCTTGTGCCCGGAATTTATTCAAGTTTGGCGTGTTTTTATAACGTAGTTAAGAGTGTTCGCGGATAGTTCGACACCGTAGATTTAAGGGAAATTTGGGTTATGGGAATGTGGACCCACAACTTCAATCAGGAAATAAATGGAGATCTTCGTGATGTTAGGNGTGCCACAATATAAAATCCGTCAACATGATAGTTAGACTTTTGACATTAATTAAAGATTTAACGTAATTTTACTTCATAAAATCCGTAAAATGTGATGTAAAGTGCAATTGAAGTAAGTAACAATACTGAATATCATGACTGTGAATGGACAGTATTATTGTTGTATTTGATTGTTAATGTATGTTTCGCACGTGTCCTGTAGTCCTAGACGACAGTAATAGTGCTGGAGAGTTACAGCACTAAAGAAAGTAACTTTTTGTTTTGACATTTGTTATTTTTGTACAGTGTTTCAGATTTTATCTACATGATTTTTAACAGTGTGTTGATTGGTATGTGTAGCTGTAATTAGTAATATGCAGTATTGCATAAAAAGATTTTAATTAAAGTGTGTATAAACATTCCCAGTTATCTTGTAAGCTATTTCAACAAAAATATATTTTTATGATGCAAAACACCAGAGATTATGTGAAATAATTTTCATTGTTTTTTGTTGTCTGTCACAATCATTATGGTTCAAAGAATTTTGATTACTTGAGGGATGATTAATTTTTCAAACAGGACACCTTTAAGTACATCTGACAATGTGTAGAAAATTAGCAGAAACAAAATTCATGTACTGGCATCTTCTTGTGTCATGTAATCTGTAAACTGAACTTTACAAATCCTTACACAAACCAAATATACCAGTAATAATCTGATTTGTCTGTATAATGCTGTCCCATTAAGTGATTGCTTGAAGCAGGCTTTTAGTTCAGATGTAAGTCTTCTGTCTGACACATATGTAGCCTGTCATAACAGATTTTAAAGTTAAGATTATGTAATGTAACTGAATGGTCCAAGGATAAGTACGACGGTAGTAAAGATACAAAACTCCATTCTTTTGATGAGTCATGTTAAGTAATATGCCTGTTGTTGCACTAGCAAGTAGGTTCATGTCACACTGTAACACTTATGTTAATCCAGAACATCGCTTACAACACATGCTCTATTCCATCCCCGATTTGCATGAAGGATTTCTGTGGCCTTCGTAGCAGTAAAGGCTGGATCAACAGTAGCACAGTCTTTATTGTGACTGCTCTTGTGCGCGGAATTTATTCAAGTTTGGCGTGTTTTTATAACGTAGTTAAGAGTGTTCGCGGATAGTTAGACACCATAGATTAAAGGGAAATTTGGGTTATGGGAATGTGGACCCACAACTTCAATCAGGAAATAAATGGAGATCTTCGTGATGTTAGGTGACGTGAAATTCTGGAGGTTAGGAAAGGCAGTACATATCTCAGACTGGCAGGGAAGGCAGTTGGCCAGGTTGGGGTCATGCCGGCCACGTTGGGGTCACGCTGGCCACGCGACTAAACTACTTGAACTTGCTAAAACCAAACACAATACTTGCAAATACATGTTTAAATGAAAATTATGTTGACAAATTAACAGTGCAAAATAAACATTTTTGTATTAATTTTTGGATTACTTGATGTCACGTGCATTGCGTTGAAAGCCAAAACAAAACTGGTATTTATTTACGCACTGAAATTATTAAATACATTTTTTTGGTCTATTATTAGAGCTTTGCACACGTCCTGTTTTTAGTAATTAATTTCATGTGATTATGGACTTGCACCATGCTTTTTAGGCATGAAAATTTCTCATACTTTTCGTTGCGTGGGCACAAAATATTTACCCATTTGCCGAATGGGTCTAACGTGCTGGGGGGAAGGGGGGCAAGGTGGTATAGTGGTTAGACTCCTCCTCGCCTTCCACCTAGGCAAACCTAGTTTGATTCCCGGCTGGGGGGGTCACTCCCGGATTTTTGCATGTGGGAATTGTGCTGGACAATGCTGCTGCCCGCGCGGGTTTTCTCTGGGATCTCCCGTTTCCCCTGCCCTTTCATTCCGGCACTGCTCCACACACACACTTTGCTTCATGCTGCTCTGCTCTCAAGACCTTGAAGTTAAGAGCAGTCCAAAACTCTTCACTCACTCTAACCCACCAGGAGGGGTGCAAGATATGGTGAGCACGGCACTACACTGCCGTGGAGCGACACAACGCTGCACTGGAGTGTTTGTAACACTTCATGTGTTGTGCGTGAGGAACGTTTGGTGTGGTCGAGGTGCACGGCGTGACCGACGGTTTGCAGGGCAGGACGTTGTCCTGTATCAAATCCAAGTGCCAGACTAATGCATTTGCGAAAAGGAATCCGTAATATACGCTACGCAGTGACAAAAATTATGTTTAATATGCTTGCCTACAAAGAAATAAACATGACTCAATAGCAACAAAATAAATCAAAGTAAATCCTTAAACACTAAAATGCCTTTAAGGCCTTGTCCACAATAGCTGGTCCGCACGCGCCTTACTGCTGGTTAGTGCGTGTGACCCTCTGACGTCACAGCTCGTGTCCCAACGTCTCGTGTCCCAAGATCATTTGCGAACTTCAACTTTCATCCGTGGACGCGGACATTGCTTGTTTTGTTTACATTTTATTGCGTGCAGTAGGTAAAATTAAATAATGCTGTATTGGTGTTGAAGCGTGAAGATTGAAAATATTTAACATGCTATTTGTTCAATGGCGTAATCTTCAATCTCATAGCCATGAAAACGAAACTTTAATTAATAAAAATACAAAACTATACCGACTAGAGTAAAAAAGTTCAAGTGAAGTTAAATTAAAACAAAAACAAAACTTACTCGCGTAACTGAAATTGGAAAACAAAATAAGCTACAAAATCAATATTTATGAGTAATCGCATACAATTTACTGATGCGCCGATTTGAGTGCACTTTAGTATCAGTATTTGAGAGCTAACTGCACCAAATTTGGTGCACTCTGGTGCCAGTAACTGAAAGCTTAGCTTCGGATGTCGTAATTGTAGACACACACGTTGGGACATGCGTCCGCAGATGAAGTAAGTGCGCGGACCATTCGACCGTGGACGAGCTATTGTGGGCAAGGCCTTAAAGGCGCCAACTATCAATCATTCTAAATATGGTGCTTGGTTCTATATTGCTTTTTTATATCACAAGTATTTATTATTACTACAATAAAAAGAGTATACGACACCTATATGATAAACCAACAAGAATGCTGACATCTCATGAGAATTATAGTACATTTTGAGATGTTAAGGAGAAATATCTGTCATAGTCTTTGTTTAAAAAGTCATACTGAAACTGGTACATAATAAATACACCACTGGCCATTAAAATTGCAGCACGGACGTACCTAAAGGATCCCACATTGGGGGGAATGAATAAAGCAAGGTATTACAATGATGCGATTAGCTTTTCAGCTGAGTGGCACAGCATGTGCGCCAATGTAAATACTGGTAAGTGGAGGTTGGGTAGGCACTGAATGGTAGTGCCATTGTGTTCGCTGCGGTATGTGTGCACAGACAGAGTGATTATGCCGCGCCGAACGCAACGGCATGATGGCATTACTATCACACGAGAACTTTGTAACGTGGGCCCTAATTATATTACTCTTCACTTTCTCGTCAGTGCAACAATGCTTCTTGCATTAAATAAATAAAACGATTTGCTCTGAAGTCAAAACAAAAACTTTTGGTGTATTTTTAAGAGGATGATCACACACAGTGAAGTAGTAAATTCAAAACTTAATTTATTACTAACAAATATATAATTCATTAGTGTGTTCTGTTATTAAATTTTATTAAATTTATCTTTAATTAATAATACTGTGCAATTTTTAGCTCTCCTATGAATTCACAGGAGAAACTCATGCGATACCTATTGCGCACTTTCTAAACTAATACGTAGGCTCTTAAAAAATCGATTGGAAGTTGCACGGGGATGCTCTATAAGATCATAAAATACTGCTAACGGCCAATGTTTTGTACCCTTTTCCACAGAACGATGACCGCTCACTTGATCAAGTGTCTCAACACCTGATTTGGTTGAGTTATAAAACAATACAACTTCCGGTTTCCTTTTTAAGTTGTTTTCTACAGTAACTGTGAATGATTGGTGCTGTGTAGAAAGGAGAATCACAGACATATTTTTTTTTTTGGGAAGATAAGAAAACTGTAGTGTTTTGCCACTGTGCAAATTTGGTGGATTTTTATTCTCTAGTTTTTGAAGGCGACATCTCGTTAGGGATTTCTTTTTTTGGTGAAGAGAGTAGAGTGCATACAAGTTCATTTCCGACAGTTCTTGACCAGGGTCAAAGCTCGTGTAAAAGTTGTCGGTCGTAATGTTCCTTTCACTCGGAGTCAGATGTTGCACCAAACCTAAGAGCGCTCTCTTGCCATGGATTCACTTCCCCTCACGTCACCTCTTTTTCCAGTGTAAATCTGAACATTTACTAGATAACCATGTTCACAGTCCCCAGCACACCAAACGTAATATTGAAGCCATACTTACCTGGCTTGGAAGGAAAGTAGACTTTGAGACAGCATCAACCTCTGCATACACAAAGATGTTTGTCTATAGTAATGTTGCTGGAAGGTATGAATTGATGTTTCACACTGCACAATAAACAAATAAAATATTTCTTGTATAGCTTCAGCCTTATTCCCGGCCCTTTATTTTCTTTCAAGTCTTGTTGCAATCTTCGAAATGAAGGGAACGCAAAATTTCCGGAAATCATACCCGCGACATAGTAGCACGGAAAAGAGGAACACCATATTCAGAATGCCAAAATTTCTCAATACGTTTCCCACGACCCTTTTGTACACCATACATAACCAGCAAACGTGCCTGTCTATATCTAGCCATTCATGTAGTTTTCCAGACATTTTCAGTTCATTTCCTCACTGATTCGTGTACCAAACTATAATATCTACCATTTCATCAGTAATAAACTGTTTGAAGCAATGAGTAGCTGAGTTAACTACAACTGTAGTAGGAATACCTCACTAATCGTATGCTGTGAGATGGTAACCTACGAACTGTTGGTCTTTAATACTGCATTCAATATTTGACGTAGCTTACCGTAAGCTGGGGAGACTTTGTGACGCAGGATTTTTCACTGTTATTTACATTTCCTTCCATTTCAAAGAGGTTATTTGTAATGTTCAGATGTTCAATTGGCACCATTGAATATCTGAAACATCCCACTGAAATAGGGGGAGATTGAAATGTGATTTTTTTTTGTGTCACAAAGTTACCCCCGCGTATGGTACCAATTTTGCATCTTTGTCTTCTCCATCATCATCTTTGTTTCCCTCAGAAATACTATTTTCTTCCAGTTCAACTTCATTCAGACAAATTTCATCATTTTGTTCAATCTGTGTGTCTGTTCCATCATCGTCATCTGCCAATTTTTAGTTTGTCAAGCCACAACATAATGATAATTTGAAAAGGGCAATAAGTTGTCATTGTTTTTCACATAATCGAGCATGGCTGCCCTACACACCTCGTGGTGAATAGTGGACTCATCCACCATGAGCCACCTGCTGTAACCCCACTATGTCGAAAATTAAGGGGGCAATTTAATTAAAAATATGTTCATTCTTAGTGGAAAGTGCCTCAACCACATGAACATCCTAGCAACAGACTAGGAAAGACATCCCTAATGTTCTTAAAAATTGTCTTTATCAATAAATCTAGTGCTAACATATTTGTCTTAGTCACATTAATTGCTCACGCAATAAGTGCAAAGTGTTCTATATGTATTGTTATCAAGGGTAATTGTGTTTATGTTCCAATTTTTCTCTTTATTGACGTGCACTTGTATTTTTCTCAACTTCGAGCACATTGACTGGTGGGTCAAGGCGAGCCTCGCCATGTTGAGTTAGTATGGTCATAGTGCGAGCATGGAACGGACGTATCTCGCACCGTTCCCAGGTGTTAACCAATTTTTGTATCAACCACGTTAGTTTTCAATAGTCATAATCGTTTTTGTCAGGAAGTTAATTTAATTCTTGCGTTGACCCAGGAAAAGCGCCGCCCTCGGCCTGACAGCTCAATCGCGCTGGCGGTTTAAATACCGTAATTTTTCATGTAGGCTGCGTTACTTATTTGCTCAGTGTAGGTTGGTGGCGTACCTGAACTGCAACAAACTATGTAAGTGCCTAGAGGGTTTTCCCATGAGTAAATCAAGTGTTAATAAATGTTTTATTTCACGACCAGCCATCTAACGGCAGCATAACTTATTTTGTGTGTGCTGTACGCCTAGCATCTCCGCAACCACCTACCTCATAACGACCTACTGTGTTTTTCAGGTGTGTGAGATGGCCTGCAGAACAGTCTGTCTTTATTTTGTGGTATCAAAGAGGACCTACACACTCGCTAGGCAGGCATAACAAAGATTAACTAACCACTTTGATGTCATCGTCTCAACAGGATCTCTGGAGAAGCAGAGATCTTATGTCCCATGACCTACGTCACTACTCTCATACTTGTTCTGAGCTGGCGCCCTTACCGCGATAACTCCATCGCAACCCTGAGTCCAACCGCCGGAAGTCGTGTTTCCCTTTCCCCCGCTCCTGAGATCACAGCATCCCATCATGTGGCGCCCTTCCATATGGCCACTTTGTGCCTAAAAATCAGAATTATGCCATTTCTTGTGCCACGTTTCTTACGTCATGTGTCGCCCTCTCGTGTGGCTAAATTTGTACCTGATCATTTTTCCCAAATCACACGTAAAACCTAGCATGCAGCTAAAATGTTCTAGGCTTTCTGTTGCAATGTGTTACTGTGCCACTGATCATGCAGAATGCCATTCGATTAGAAAGTGCTTGCTTGTGAAAGTCGTAGTAGCTTATCATCTTCAGACTGGTACTGTGTGCTCCAGCATCTCATGGGAGGGTTCAGTAGTTACTTCAGCCTATCATATGCGACTCTTGAGAGGTCACTTTGCTGTGCCACACTCGTGACAGTGATTATTTTCTCGTGCAGTTTCTATAATGTCAGATGACACAGAAAACTACCTATTACATACATTTCTGAGCATTGCTGGTTGCATACATTTTGCCTGCAAAAGACTTCATTGCTTTACTTTGCAGTGTTCAGGGCTCCTGTGTCACTACAGCAAATGAGACAATTGTACTTCATTACTGTTGTTATTTACCTATTTACATTTTAATTACTGGAATTCCTTTTTCTTCCTATTCTGAAAATACCTTATTTTGTTTGGCAGTAATAGAGACACTTCTGGGATTGTATAAAATCTACCATTTGATATTTCGTAAAAAATTTTGATTATTTAAATGTCTTTACTTCTTGTTTGACATGTGCCTACCGTAATACATATAAAAATATTGGTGTGGTAAGTATGCCAAGTTTTTTTTACACAGGAATTTGTCCTGTAAGGCAGAAAAAAAAATGTCTTCTATACTGCTGTAATTAAAGTTACNTGTCCCAGAGCTTCATACACCCGAAAGAATTTTACACCCGAGTCCCGAAAAATTCAGAATATTGCGTCATTACAAGCTGATCATATGCGACTCTGAGAGGTCACTTTGCTGTGCAGTTTCTATAATGTCAGATGACACAGAAAACTACCTATTACATACATTTCTGAGCAATGTTGGTTGCATACATTTTGCCTGCAAAAGACTTCATTGCTTTACTTTGCCGTGTTCAGGGCTCCTGTGTCACTACAGCAAATGAGACAATTGTACTTCATTACTGTTGTTATTTACCTATTTACATTTTAATTACTGGAATTCCTTTTTCTTCCTATTCTGAAAATACCTTATTTTGTTTGGCAGTAATAGAGACACTTCTGGGATTGTATAAAATCTACCATTTGATATTTCGTAAAAAATTTTGATTATTTAAATGTCTTTACTACTTGTTTGACATGTGCCTACCGTAATACATATTAAAATATTGGTGTGGTAAGTATGCTAAGTTTTTTTTACACAGGAATTTGTCCTGTAAGGCAGAAAAAAAAATGTCTTCTATACTGCTGTAATTAAAGTTACTTTTTTTGTCTAAATAAATTTTTTTGTTTTCTCTCTTATAAAAATTGATAAGGGAGAATTGTAACAATGAATGTAAATTGGATGGTGGTTTGTGTGGTACTCAAAGCAATTCATTTTGAAACAGTAATAAAATAATAATGGGTTAAAACATTTATTTAAAATATAACTTGGTAGCATGTTTCAATATGCATTTTCTTTGGTAAATTTTTAAGGTTTGTGGATAGGAGTAAATATTTGTATATCTGTATTACTGGCTAGACATAATAGTTATCACTCAAGTTGCAGTTGAAATAATAATAATAATAATAATAATAATAATAATGATGATGATGATTTAAATTCTCACTTCCACGTGTTTTTGAAAAATATTCCCTATTTATCCAACTTACGATGATCACGTTTACTGCAATGATTTGCAGTCTACGGAAGTGTCGACAGCCGGGCGAGATGAGCCAAGTTCACCAGCTTGCCCTCTCCAGGCTATATTTAGGCTAGGGGGAGGGGAAGGGGGATGGTATATATACACAAGTAGGCACACTACAGGAACAGACACACAGTCTGAAGAAGAGCACATTGAGTCAGCGGAAGGATGACGCAGCCTCCTCCCGCCACCCCTTCCCCTTACTTGGTCTCGCAGCATGTGGCCAAAGGAACTTCATCTGGTCCCAACAGTCTGTTGGTTGGGCTAGGTCGACACTCCTGACCACCTCCGAGTTTGTGACTTTGTACCTTGCTACGCACCCAATTTGGTAGTTTTATTGAATGGATAATTAGTTTTTCAGGAAGATTAGTACAAATAAGCTGTTTAAGCTAGTCTGTTGTACTAGTAAAAAAAAAAACTTTGCCACGTGTTACTAATTATAACTCAGTTATAATAATTATATTTCAGTTATGGATATAGCTAGAAATCTGGGAATTTTTCAAATTTGTTACGGAGAAGCTAAGACTTCAAACAAACACATGTACATTTTACTTTCTGTTCCATTTGGATTGCAGTTTGTAAGATATGCCCTGGATGAATTTGAGTTAGTAATTAACTTGCCAGGAAAACAACAGTCTATTCCCATGCTACTTTGTTTGGGGTAAAACTGGAGCATGAACCAATGAACAACTAGTACTCGAACAAGCCAAGTATGCAGTCGGGAAGGGGGAGAGGCTTGAGCAACAGCGTAACTGTTGAGAGGGGAACAACGGCGAGTACAGGAAATTCAGAGTACTGTTAGCTGTGTGCGAGCGTGTGTACACCTGTAGACTTGAACATAGGCAACTTCCTTGGCTTATTCAGATTCTCTTGTTGTTTAGTAGCGTGACTGGGTGAAGAAGTCTTTTTCTTATCTCATAACTTCGCTATGTTTACAATAACTTATCTACACGAACAGCGTCTTGTTTTGTTGCTTGCCTTACTTCTTGATGATATTTTGTTAAGTACTGAAAATTACAGCCACTTGTAGTTTGAACCCTGCTTTTAAACTGCGAACACATGCTGGTTTGTTGGTGTACGCATAGTAAATTAAAGCTCAAACACTGGGAATAAACTGCAGCCTACGCTGAAACATCAACACGACAACGTGAATTATTCACCACCGTGCCACAACTTATGGTCACAGCGACACCTCACACTCGCAGCTAAGCGCTTTATCTCATCCCGGAGGGGGAAAGGGTGAATGAGAGGGAAGGGAGGGAATGTCGCAACTTTGCGTAGATCACATATTTTCCAGATGCACACTAGGCTTGGTCAAGTAGTAACTAAGACTCGAGTACACAAAGGATTGTGGAGTCTTGTTGCCAAGTGAATCCACAGCATTTCCAGATCTCTAGCTGTAGCTGAGGACTCACAGTTTGCGCAGTAATTATTCTTTTATTCTCTCAGGGTTGGGGTTGCAGGTTCAACCCCAAGCTCAAGCCTGCAAGAATTTTTCACATAGGGATTCTTATTTGGGAAGTGTGGGAAATGCCACCGTGGTATGGGGCTTTTCTCGGAACACTTTAGTTTTCATTCTTATCTCTGTTCTGCCAGAACCGACGCCCATCTCATCACTCATTTATTAATATAGGCTGGTCAGAATGACGAGGTTTCTTTTGAGTAGCACGTTCAGCCAGTCTTTGGAAAACACATCTCGTGTAACAAAAGTATTTCTTGGAAAGTAACATTTTGACTTGTTGAAAACTGGTATTTTGTTTAACATTATTTTGTGTTGTCCATTAAAGTATTTGTTACATCAGAAATTCTAGATATTTTTCTCATAATCTCAACATCATACAAATTGACTTGTACTTATTTTGTGTATTTTGTTTAGGGAATGTGGTAGTGCGGTTAGTGCAACAGTTTCCCAAGGTAATCCGGATCCGCACGTAGGAAACATGGCTGACGTTGCTTTTAGCCAGTAGGTTTTCTTACAGTTCTCCAATTTCCCCTGTTCTTGCATTCCTCCATTGCCTAATTTTCATCGCACATCCACCTCCATGGGTGCTGGGTACATGTATACTAAGCCACCTCCACATCTCTCTTTCTCCTTATTTGTATTTAGTGTAAGCTTGCTTGTTACTGGTTTTGTTACTCGGTGTGATTATAATGGATTGAGCTAGATGTATCCCTATCTGTATATATGCCTACCAACTTCTTGCTCAAATGAGCCNGGTGTGATTATAATGGATTGAGCTAGATGTATCCCTATCTGTATATATGCCTACCAACTTCTTGCTCAAATGAGCCTGAGAATTTGTTTGCACCTTTGCAACTGTCTAAAGGAGTCATTAATTCAAACACATATTGTTTATCTTGTTCGTAGCTTACCTTAGCATTATGTGTGCCAAATTAATAGCTAGGCAAATAAAATGTATAAATAAAATTTGAGTCCAGGAATCATTTTTGCTTATGTACATGATTTTTAGTAACATGTCTTCTGTAAATTTATGATCTAAGTAAAAGTGCTTTTGTTTAAATTATATTTTAGTTCATCTAAAACAGTTTTGTCCTATTTTACATTTTCTGCAAATAATTTGTTTTAAATAATGGCAATGAAAGCTTGGGAATGTTCAGCCCTGTAGGCTCATACACCACTCTTAATTTTTTTTTTAATGTCCTGTGCTCTACTAGTGAAACATTTTAATGGCTATCGAAATTAACGCCTTTTAAGAAGCAGTATGATTGTTACCATGGTCAGAGGCGTGGAATTTCGTTTCTTTAAGTGGTGCTAAAATTACTTTATAAGCACTTGTACTTCCTTGTAACGTTTGTGATTGGGCAACTCATCTCCTGGCACGCCCCGCAGGACTGAGCCAGTAACACATGGCGTGTAGAAAGAGACCGAGCGAATCACGTATGTACAACCTAGCACACGTGATGAAGTGCTGCTCATAGTGAAGGCACCAGCCAGTGAACAGATGACAGCGCTTGATGTGTACACAGAACTGTCAAGGTTATCTTACAAGGGAACGTCGTCGACTTGAACTCGTATTTAAAGGAGAAGAACAGCGCGCTTGCATTGCATCGGGCCCAGCAATCGATCCCCGCATGAAACGTTGGACCATAAGTCAGATGTTACGCACTTGTGACGCTCTGTATGTACAGCTTTGAAACGTTTGGGCGCGCCAGTTGTACGTCACACACTCCGCCCAACTGAAGCCACCTGATGTCCGAGCGCGAAGTACTGTACAGCAGAGTGACTACCAGGAGCCCTCCAAAACGAGTGACGTGGAGGGAGAGGGGATTGGAGGTGGGGTATGGGGACAGATATGCCCAACGTGTTTTGAAGTCTCCTTCGAGAATACATGTTATTTTACCCGAAAAGAAAGGTAAATTATGTAAATATATTGTATGTCAACCACACGCATGTATACGTTCAATATAATTTTAGCAACAAATTGATATTCTGCAGCAGCTATGTGTGAATAGAAATCCAAAGGTACAAACATAAGCGACTGAACAATTAGTATGGAATGAAGGTAATGATTTTCGATTGTACGATTTAACCATGCCAATCATGTTGAAGAATAGCGTAACCCCTGCAAGTTTACTTCACTTTAACAGAGTCAGCCTTACAATTCAAGGTAAATAACGTGTAATAACGATATTAATTAGTAAATAACGCAACACTTCTTCTCGAAGACACATTCATTCGTTTCCGCTGCATTTGTGAGTCGCTACATAAAAATGGTCAAAGCAGAGAGATCTCTGGCACCAGCTACAGGTTAAAAACCGCCCACGTTGACACTATGAACAAAGCACGTTACCAATGTCAAAACATTGTTTCACTGGACGTTAAAAGTGCTCTGGTCACTGGCNTGACACTATGAACAAAGCACGTTACCAATGTCAAAACATTGTTTCACTGGACGTTAAAAGTGCTCTGGTCACTGGTCAGTCATCGGTGTAGCCGCTTCGATACCAAGCGTACTGTAAGACCAGCCGAAACACCGGTGACCGCAGCTGCCTTTAAAGAAGCGACTGAATTTGAAAGATGTAGTTACGTTGGCCGAAGTTCACATCGACGCCCAGAAGTCGTGCGGGGCTGGCACACCTACGGACACAGCCCTTGAATACAGCTGTTGTCAGTATCTTGTTCCATCTGGCAGTATCGTCGATACGGAAACTGCGGTGTCTTCTGCTCCGTGATCTTCATGCGTTGACAAATTTTTCGTGGCCGGAAAACGAGTCGACGATAATCACTGTTCTGCTGTCATCTTGCAGGTTGTTAGCAAATGCTTCCTGTCGCCACACCCGCGAGTGTTACTTGTTGACTTGTCCAGAATACGACGCGACTGCCACAATATTGTCCGCGCGAAACGAACTTTGCTCGACTCGCGGGCCAACCATTCCGGTCGGCTCTTTTAAAAGCTGCAAACAGAGGCGACAGCAAGTGACATCTGCAGGTACTGTTTGGCATTATCGCGTAGCTGTGCGTCGTGTTACTGACGGACTGCACGGCTGTGTCGACGTCTTTTGTTCCTTTTTTTTGCCAAGGGATCGACCGGACGTTATTTCTATATCAAACCCCCCTCCTGATCCGTATTGTGCACATTCTGTNTTTTTTTGCCAAGGGATCGACCGGACGTTATTTCTATATCAAACCCCCCTCCTGATCCGTATTGTGCACATTCTGTCCACCGACCGTTTCCATGATGGCTCTGGTGTCTGCGACAAGTTCTTCGGATGCAATAAGTATGGCTGTTTCGTTATTTAATTTTTTTATGGTAACATGGGTTATCTTTCGCAACACAATACCATGCTTTTTCTTGAAAGCGTACACCCATCCGGCCGATGCTTTAAAATTTTCAAGGCCCAACTCTATTGCGGCTTGCACGCCCCACTGCTGTATGTTATCTTCGTGGATCGTCATCTTGTTCCCGCGTGCGTCGTTAACTTTATCCATACAGATTGTATTGACCTTCGAAAATTTCTGTCGATGCGTACCCCGGTGTCCAACATATTTACTCCAAGCGTACAGATCCCTTTTTTTGTTGTAGTAATTTAAAGTACTTCTTTACGGTGCTGAAAGACAGATTTCCCTTATTTCCGCTTTTCCCTAACGCGACAGCCCTTTTCATATACTCGTCTGTTGTGGACAGGGGCAAAGTGGTATCTGACGAGTTTCCATCTTCACGGTAGGTTTCATCATCACCGACTTCCTCGTCTTTACATCCCTGCCCCTTTGAACTGTTCGGCGAATATGATGGTGGTGGAAGGGCAGCCTCATTATCGTCTTCGTCATCCCCTCGCAAAGAAGCATCGAACGTCAGTCCACTATTTTCTTTCATATCTAGCACGTCTTCATTCGTGCTATTTGTCTGTGATATCTGGAACGAAAACCAACAAGAGCACAAAGAAAGCCCCATGCGCTTTTGTTTGTGCCGTATAAAAGTCAGTTGGAATAGCCGCAAATAATGATGCTTCCCAGTCACAGCTTTCAGGAGCTCCCGTTCCTTGACGTTTGATCGTCGCGATCTGGCCGCCATTCCTTACCACTCCTGGAGGTGCCGCACTATCGCTCGTGGGTTCACCGCCATTACGAACACAAACCTCTCACTCACTCTACTGTACATGACTTCGGGCTCGGGCACGAAGCTGCTGCAGTGGCGCGGAGCGAGTGACGTACAACCTTTTATTTTTTATTTTTAACTACTCTAAAACTAAGTGTTATGTGAGTCCGCGGTAGGGACGGGAGTTAAGTGCGTCTCAGGGCTAAGCCCCATACCCCTACAAGGAAGGCAGAATCATGCAAGGAGACATGCATCGCGGCAAAGAGGGATTGGCTTGCCATGGCCTGCTTTTGGCCATGACAATCTCCCTAAGTGCACTTATAGATAAACTATATTTAGAAGAGAAAGGGAAAAACTGGCATAGTCACCGTAAAAACCCCTTTTGACAGGAAATAATTAAACAATTGCTTCATGCATTATCATATTTAACAGAAAATGCTACAAGAGACAGATGGATAGGAATCATGTTCTTTATTAATTGATAGGAAAAGTCCTAGTAGAGAGGGGGCGGGTCATATTTCTTTAGATTGGCGCTGGTTTAACCAGAGTAACGCTTGCGCATCACTCTGGTGGGGGGAGGAGCGCAATTGGGGCAGGTCCCCCCCCCCCNGTACAACCAACGTGCGCGAACATTTAAAAGCTCTATATCCAGAGGGTCACAACTGCGTCACATCTTACGCGGGAACTCTTGCTGGGCCTGGTACAATCCAAGTGCGCTATTGTTCTCCTTAAAATATGAGTTCTAGTCGACGATATTTCCTTGTCAGCCACCATATGGACTCATGAAATATCTGGGTCCCTGACAATGGTTATGGGTTGATAGATTGTACATTGTACAGTGAACAACGAAATTTCATGCTGTTCCTGCTATCAGACGGGGTCGGTATGGATGAGAAGCTTGTGTTGGCTGTAGCCAGCAGTAATTTGAGGGACAGGCACGTTGTTCTGGTGAGGTGAAATGTAGGTACTGCAGCAGCGGTGGCGTAGCCAGAAATTTCTTCAGCGGCGCTGACACACGTATTAATTCGGACAAATTCTAGGTTAAAATTAACTTCAGTATAATAAAAAGTATCACAGTCAACAGAAATTGCATATTTTTATCACACATAGTTATTAATATTGCTACCAGACCAATTGACCAGGCCAACCAACTAGTTGCGAAACATACATGAAAAATATCCCCCTCATTTCATTCGTTCGCCATATAGAACTCAGTCGATTTTAAATTGCCCGAGTAAGGCATAATACTTAAAATCGAACTATGGCCCTCCTGCTGCATGCACACTCATAAATTTGATCTAAAACAGGCACTCAAACACTACTGAATTAATATGCCTTTCTTAGAAGCAAACGGGACTGTGTAAGAAATTAAATACACATTACTATCTTACATACATTTTATTTATTGGCTTTCTATATACATTCTATTTTTCTAATTATTTTGAACATCCCATCTTTACTTTTCTCAGATGTTTGCAGATTATTGATAGTAGCCAACAGTCTCATCTGATATAAACCCCTATCCTTCAGTTCATCGATGATTGAAGATATCTCAACAAAGCGTGAGTGATCCCCGTGTTTTTGCAGGTTAATTAAATATCTGGCTCTATCAACAAGTTAATTCGGGTCTTCGGTAAATATGTAACGAGTGTTATTGATGCCTTCTGCCTTCTTCAGACTAGTTGTCAAAGGAAACTCGTTGGTGAAATGTTTGGGAACGTCAAGAGAATCATCATCCTTCTCATCAGATACTTCATCAGCACTGTCTTCATAGTCATTATCATCAGTGCTGTCTTAATGATCGTCTTCACCTCTTGTTTCATCCTCAATACCAAGTTTACTTTTGTTTGTAGGGGTCGCAGAGTCATCGTCAGTATTTGGAACTGACAGCTGTTTATTCCGAAGTTTGTCGATTTGACTACCAAACCCCGTAGGTCTCTCATTCCGTCATTAGCATAACTGTACCATCATAATCGTCTGAAATCAGTACCCATCGATGCAGCAAGGGGTATTAACGACATCACTTGCTGGCTCCCAAAAGACGAATCCTTGCAGTTATTGATGTGGTTCTTCAATATATCACTTTGCATAAACTGCATGTGCCCATTGTCGCAGTGATTCATCGCGCGAAAAGGACTCTTCGTACAGGCATTTCTCTCATGTCGCCGAGCATGGCAGCTTTTGCTGAAGATATTTCCACAATAGCAACACTGTTTTACATGTAATTTTCCAGCAGTGGGACAAGGTACATCCATAGAAGTAAGCTCTACAGTAGACTTCGTACATTCATTGGCTTGCATCATCTTCATGAAAAAAAAACCGAAGTCATTTCCACAGTGGCAACCTTGGCCTAGCTATTGCTTTATGTATGTGTGTGTATATATATATATATATATATATATAATTACTAACACATTTCATTAGTGAGATTTAAGTTTTTTATACCTCCAGTCAACCAGACATTTTATCTAGCTCCTTGATCACATTACCATGCAGTTGTCATCAACAGTTTCTTCCAGACATGGTCTCTTAAAGCAGGTAACTGACGCCTGCCAGACCGACCCTTAACAAGACTGACCCCTTGGGTGAAAAGTTGTGTCTTGGGTGGAGTTAGTGTATCTTGGGCGGAGTTAGAGTGTCCTGGGTGGGAGTTAGTGTCTTGTTGGGGTGGTGTTAGTCTTGGACGGAGCGGAGTAAGTCTTGGGCGGAGTCAGTCTTGGGGGCGGAGTTAGTGTCTTCTTGGTTGGTGTTATTAGTCTTGGGCAGTCAGTCTCTTGGGGGCGGAGTTAGTGTCTTGATCGGAGTCGGTTGGGTGGAGTTAGTCTTTGATGGAGTCGCTCTTGTGTGCAGTCAGTCGTTAATGAATAGTGTTAGTCGGCATGGTGCCTTGATGTGACCAGCTAGTAATTGAAAGTTGTATGGACTTCGATTTTTCGAGTTCAGTATCATTGGGGTAAGGTCAAGGTTGACAACATACATGGTGGCTTAATCGACAGCACTTCTGGTGACTTAATCGATAATTAATATACTAGCATCACCTAGGTGTTGAAAATTAAAACAAATGACAAACGAAAAAAAAAAAAAAACAAGATAGCTGCATACGACGGAATGAGCAAAGGTGAGGGAGGTGGAGGCCTGTCGACTAATTAACCAATGAGAAACATTGGTGGCGGGTCAAACGAGCGTGAGTAATCAACCAATAAAAACACTTTTGGGGGTGAACCGAGCATAAGTAATAAACCAATGAGAAACATAGGTGAGGGCCAGTCGTTTGCTGGAAGTGGTGCTGAGGAAACCTCCGGAAATGTAAGTTTTTTTATATACATTCTAAAATAATTTTTTATTAATTACAGAAAGTTTATACATTTTTATTTTTTACACATTGTAAGTATTTTTAGAATTTTCAGGAATTTTTTAGAATTTTTTAATTTTTTTAGGAATTTTTTATTTTTTGGGTTTAAGGTTAAGGGTCAAGAGTCTTGGGTCAAGAGTCTTAAGTCTTGGGTCGAGAGTATTGTGTCTTGGGGCTTGAGTTTTGGGTCAAGAGTCTTGAGTCTTGTGTCAAGAAACTTGAGGTTTGGGTCAAGGGTCTTGAGTCAAGTGTCAAGGGTTTTTTGGGAGTTTGTTGGAAATTTTATGAGACATTTTAGAATTTTTTGGCTTCAATGTCATCCAAGGTCAAGTTCATCGACATCCAACATGGGTGACGAGATGGACACTGGCAGACCTGGCGAGGGCCGGTCGTGTCGGGAGCTTAGTCGATCCATCTGCTATCACACCCAAGACCTCCTACATGTACATCTATAAATAATTTTTTTAAAACTCTTTTATTATTTTTTGTAATTTTTTTGGGATTTTATAATTTTTCTTCAATTTTTTGGATTTGAGGAGGGGGGGGTGGTTCAAGGTTATCCAAGGTTACCAGCAACAGGGTCAAGGTCGAAGGTCACAGGTAAAAAACGAGCCCCCAAAATCTTTCCAATGGAGGATCGTTTTTGCAAAAAGGGGGTTCGTTTTTTAAAATGAGGGGATCGGTCCTTTTTGAGGGGAAAACGGGTAATTTTGAGGGGAAAGGGCTGATTTTAAGAGAAAATGGTATATTTCAAGGGAAAAAAGATTAATTTCTAGAGAAAAAGGGAAATTCAGGATGGCGGTGGTCGGTGCCCGGCGCCTACTCCTAAATCCTTTGCCCCAGATTTGCCATTTTACCACTACTATCCTTGAACCACCTTTTAAAAATAAATGTTGCCAAGTAAGTAATAAACACAACGTATATATTCCAACGCACTCGGAAGTTAACATCTAAGACTAAAATAAAATATATTTATTGACTATTATTCCAAATGAGAGGGCTTTCAAAAGTGCTCACTTTACCGTTAATAGACTATAGGAATACGTGTACCTGTGTTGTGAAACAGACTTTCGGCTATGCAATTCAACACGTGTAACGCTGGACACTGAAGGCGACTATTGTCCCTTAACAGGTACTTCAAACTTTTCTGAAGCCCTGCGTAAGTTTCACTTTTATGCTATTTCTTCACCTCGTGCAAACGAAGCTTAACAAAATATATAAAATTACACAAAGATACGACGCATCGCATTCGTGCGCACTTAGTTTAATATAACATTTTTCATATGAATTATAAATGAAATATTGATAGATGTATTGATATATATCTGTGTATATATATATATAGTCCGTTTGTTCGGACGCGTATAACTCCCAAAAAAATCAACCATTTTTCATTCTGTTCTTTTATAAACCTTCCTTTCGTTCCCACGAGTGTTTGTATGTCTTTCTTTTTATCTGTATTACCTGCAAAGGTACTAAAATCTGCAAAAAGCTTATTTTTACCATGCTTTCGCGCCAGGAAGCGCCTTTGTTGAGAGCTGTCTGTTTAAACATTTCAGTTCGTTGTTCTCAATGTTTTTTTTTTACATATACTTATATAAATATGTATATATCTATATATATATACATACACTTCTTTCAATTAATTCCACAGAAATGAATAGAACCAAAATATTTTATGCCACAGCAACGCGTGGCCGGGTAAGCTAGTTTGTAATAAAAGTGTAAGTAAAAGTTTAGTTTAACCATAAATAAGAGATTTTTATGTTAACAGATGTGATATATTGCATATTTCGGAAACAACCAAACACGTCGTATATGGGGTGAATTTCAAAGGTTTTATTCAAAATGAATGAAGAAACCGCGTTCAGTGGCGAGATCTTTACAGAAGTTAGCGGAGCAGTAAGAACAATTCACTCCAGCAAAGTCGTAGTCGTATGTACTTCGAGGAACAGANGGGGGGGGGAGAGAGAGAGAGAGAGAGAGAGAGAGAGAGAGAGAGAGACAGACAGACGGGAGTCGTGGCGACGGACCGACTGCCAAAAGGCGCCACTGTAATGTCGGCGGAAGCTGCTATCTCCTTCCAGACTAAACAATGTGTGTGCGCTCTGCTCGGGCCGCCGGCGCGTGCTAAAGGTCGCTGGTTCGAGTCCCCGATTTCAGACTTCACGCTCGCGACCTCCTCCTCGTTTCGACTCAAGGGACTAGAGAAGAGGTGACAGATTTCCGTCTTCTGCGCATGTCTTGAATACTGACCCACCCATCGACCAATATAGCTGCCAAAGCCACCATGATGAGTGAGTGAAGAGTGAAGAGATTTGGGCGGCTCTTAACAGCGAGGTTTTGAGAGTCGACGAGGGTGAAGTGAGGTGGGCATGGAGCAGCGCCGGAATGAAAGGGCGGGGGAAACGGGAGATACCCGAGAAACCCCAGCCGACCAGCGGCATCGTCCGGCACGATTCCCACTTGCGAAAATTCGGAGTGAACCGGCGGGGATTGAACCCGGTTCGCCTTGGTGGGAGGCGAGCAGTCTAACCGCTTAGCACACCGTGGCCCCCACCGCGATGAACCTGTTTGTTTACATTTAAATTATCAACAGACCTGCCATTTCACATGAATGAAGTACTTTGACCAACTTGAATACAGTCTAGCTGTGTTATGGCTCCCGCCTACTTGGCGCTTTTTATCGCGTTTTTGAGGCCGAGAAGCGCGGAAGCGATAAGGGCGGCATTGCCACGCACATCAAGCGCGCCATCGCCTCTAAGCGGAAACCTTTCCACTTCCGCGCAGTGTTATCGTCGCACTGTATGTACCTATGGGACTTTATCCGTGACGTCATTTTATTGGTGGAAAGTCTGTGGGAAGGTTCAATGCAGGACCCGTGAGTTTTTTTTTGTATGCTATGTACCTGACCCGTATATTTTGATACACGGTGCTTTGAAAAAGCTGTTTTTAGCTATGCGGGAGTGTTCAGAAATAACGTTTTTATCTTACGTTATTTTTTTTTTCAAAGCACCCAACGGATCTCTTGTGAAAATGTATTTTCGTATGTGGATCAACGCATCGATGGCACGTATAGTTTCGCCCATGTCCTCGTGGGTTAATTACAAACCTGGTAGAAAACCACCGAATCCCATGCTGCACGTTCTGGGGTGGAATTAGCCTTTCACTGGTTTGACAGCCAAATCAACAGGGTCATCCGAAATTATGGGTGTATCAGCAGTTTTCATTTGCTTATTGGTCGCGTATTTTTCTGAGAAAACATTTTCTTAGTTGGCTAACCAACCAGAGGCAGGTCACTCGTGTAGTGTGTGTGTGTGTTTGTGTGTATGTGTGTGTGTGTGATTCGCAAGCAAACACCTAAGACTAGAGACCAGAAAAATTCGCGAGTTCAATGATCTGCAGGCTAGACTCTTCAGTCTTATGTACAAATATGCCGACATCAACTGCACATTGGTTGTCTGCTGTCATAGTAGAAGGTGACGATTGGGACAGCCTTCTTCAGGAGGTGTCAACCACCGTGTAGACCAATGGCTGAATTTTTATTAACACACGTGTTTAGAATTCTAGCTTGTCCCGAAATTAATCCGCGAATTTTTCAGGTCTCTACCTAAGAAGCGTAAAGCGTAAATCATCCAATCAAGAAAGTGGACCTTAACTAAAGTGGTATGAAATACAACTGGTCATCGAATATTTTCCGCGAAAACCGTGCGTCCCGGCCAATCAACAAAGAGTTGATACTTGAGTATGCATAGGAATGTGGAGTATAGCCTGAGTGTCAATGAAGTCACACGCTTCTGTCCCAAGTGACGATCACTTGAAGTTTCTTTTATTTCTGCGTGATCGCGTGGGACCCTGCGCGAGGCTACGCTGATTACTGAGTACAACCAGACTCCACTGGAGCTCGCGGAGAGAACGCAAGTCACTGCCCGAGAAGCGTAATATTGACGGGCAATTCAAGTCGTTAATGCTTAAAATATGTCTACAGAAATGCAGGCAACAGTAACTTTGAATGTAAAATAATCACGACGGAGATTCCTTAAAAGAGTCGACGCAGGAATAAACTCGAAACTGAATTTATGTTTCGTGAAAACATTTTGTTCAAGATAAACTGAGCACTTTGAAAACCCTGCTTTAAATATAGGCTACCTGTATCCACGTTGTGTATTCGTCCACCGAATGTAAAATTAACATTTGAAAACCCTGCTTTAAATATAGACTACCTGTATCCACGTTGTGTATTCGTCCACCGAATGTAAAATTAACATTGGCATGCGCCTGATCTTTTTGTTCATGCGTCGGTCGTGTGAAAATGTAAAATTATTATAAAAAATTAATAATTTACGAATTTAATATTTTTTTCACATACGCGCATTAAAAAAAAACTGAAAGCCAAATTAATAATTTCAATGTTCAGAAATGTTTGCCTAACACTTGTAATTCAACGCTGAGGCACGGGACTACCTTCCCTCCGTCGTTACCAACTTAACTGGGCGCGCGCCAGTCTGGTGTGCTCGTTAAAATATATGTAGGTGGTAACAGTGACTTTTTCCAAAAGTTGATTTCAAAAGTGCGCGATTAACCGTGAACAAACTTTAACTTATGTTACCTTTTTTTTAAATACGGAAGTGGTATTTCAGATCAACAAATAAATCAAATTTAAGACCGAAATTGTTAGTTTAATTTATTTTCTTTAATTTTAATGGATATCATAGTCGAGCGTCGGGAAGTTATCAGCATAACGACAAAACAAAGATTATTTAGTTGATTGCACGCTGTTCCATTGCTGCCGATGCACCACGAATGATTTCTTTGCCTTTCAGAAATAACGGGATGCGGTACAGTGGGCGTGGCAAGCGCGTGCACGTAAAGTCATCCATAGACAGCTGGTTCATTCTGCAGAACATGTGCGACACCGTAGACGTAATTTCATGTTCATAATCTGTTGACCAGACGTACAGTTGGTGTACTGTGGAAGTTCATTGAGCACCAAATGCGCGTGTGTCAGCTCATTGCATAGCAATGGGACTCGACTATAACGGAGACTGTACCGTGTTATAGGGGAGAAGTCTAGAGAACTACAAAGCTTCTGTCCGAAAATGTCAGTTTTTGTCTCTTCCTTAGGACACCCAATAATGTCCGTAACATGCAGAACAACATAGAAAATGATTCTTATGAGTTGTGAAGATGCTTTGTATTTCTCAAGCAAATATAGGGCCGCGGTGGCCGAGCGGTTAGACTGCTCGCCTCCCAGTAAGGGGAACCGGGTTCAGTTCCCGGTCGGGTCACTCCTGGATTTTCGCAAGTGAGAATCTTGCCGGACGGTGCCGTTGGTCGGCGGGTTTTTTTTCTCGGGGATCTTCCGTTTTCCCTGCCCTTGAGGTGCTCCATTCTCACCTCATTTCACCCTCGTCGGCTCTCAAGACCTCGTTCAGAGTCGCCCAAATCTCTCAACTAAAATAAACGTACAGAGAAGACCATCATACCCACCCAACAGGCATTCGAAATGGGTTATATTATTTGAAGCAGAAGTTTATCTACGAAGAAACTTAACACACACGCTTCCGACGACTTGAGAATGAGACTCAAAGGACAGTTCCTGGTAAAACAGCTTCCGCGGAATCAGTGCTGGCGCGTACATGCTTCCTGGTGAGCACGGGTTCAAGGAAGACGAGTTTATGTCAGGAAAAAAAAAAAGTAATTTCTCTAGTGTCTTATGGCTCCCGCCTGCCTGGTGCTTAAACAGCGTTGCAGTGTGATCGAAATACACGTTTTTCTACGAAACTATTAAAAGTGCGTCCAAGTGGCTAATCTACAAAAAGGAACACACACTTCAGACGAGGGCCGCCGAGTGTATTCAATTAGAAACGCCATTTCAGAGTACTACTCCAAAACGGCTAAAAACTGCTTTTTCAACGCGCCGTATCTCAAAATATACGCATCAGATGCCTACAAAAGTACTGAAGGGCCGTGCATCTAAACTTCTTACAGACTTTCCATCAATAAAATAGTAGGGTCATCGCGGAAAGTCCCATAGGTACACGTGGTGTGGCCAGACCAAAATCGTAATATAACGTCTCATTCAAAGCCCAAAAATGAATTAAAATATTACCTTAAAATATGTAGTGAAAATCCGCGAGGGCACTAGAATAGAGTCTATCAAAGCCTCGCGGACGTAAAAGTATACAAACATGTTAAAACATTAACAGAACAAATTAAAAGGCTCATTTTAAGTGAACGCAGGCATTGTATGAAAAAAAAAATCTAAAAATATTTGCAGGTGGGTTATTAGAAACGTTAACAACTAAATTGCGCGAGTAGGTGCGGTCCCATTCATCGATTCAAACTGGTAACTTGCTCACAGCCAGCCACGGCAAAATTAACGTTAATAAAATATTAAAATATACTAAATACACACATATTACTCTACTGGGATGTACACACATTTACTGTGCAAGATTATACCAAACCGAATTTCGACTGGGCGACCACAACCAAATTTAGAAAGTAAACGGAAAGTGCGCAACCCTATTCACCGTAAACTATCCCAACATAATACCACTCAATAAACACATTAAAACACTGAAACTGCAACCCACCTGCGAATTGCCCACGGTCATCGTAGAAAATTTAAGTTAACATGATGATTGCCACAGAGCTGACAGACGTGGCGATGACCCAAGTCGACGACGTCCGACCGTCGTGGCGGTCAGGAGCAATGAGGGACCGAACAGGAGCAGGAGCAGAGTTCAAGTGACAGAGCCAAGGGCTCGGTAGAAGGCTGAGCACCAGCTTAGCATCGGTAGCCAATAGGGCGTAACTGTCTACCACGCATGCGTGGAAAGGTGATGGGATACAAAGAGCAGGGAAGGAGAAAGGAGCATCAGGGGAACCGAGACCGAACGCCGGCGGAGTGGAGAACTGATATCGATAGTCACGAAAAGCACACTCTGCACTCCTTGCAACCCTCCTCGCTAAACAAGTCTAGTGCCATTACAGTTTCCACAAGTATATGTCCCTTAACATGAAACCAAGAAGAAATAAATCGGAATAAAACTCATCACAAACGTAGATTAAAGTCAGTACATACACTTCGCCCAAAGGCACAGAAGACACACAGAGAAGAATCTCAAACAGAGACAAAGTTCTTGAAGAAATATTACAGATGTTCAGTGTGGTCACAAATAACATCGATCTCTGTCTATTGTAACACAATTACGTAAGTTCTTCTTAGATGTTCAATCTCTCCTCTTCCGGGAGAGGGTCAGAATAAGTCAATTGCGCATCCCAGTGCGGTGAAAACTCCAGTCTATGCCGCGCACACACAGCTCCTGGTGGACCTGCAGCACGTCGGGCACGAAAAATTAGAGGGTTGCAGCAACAGGGGTGGCAGGCGCAGGTTCGACTCGTTCAAGAAGCAATCAGAATGTCGAAGTCCACACTGCACGCCTCCGCACGGGAACTCGGGCGGAAAATAAACAAAACAAAACCACAATGCACGAGAAAAGAATAATTTAAAAAAATTAGGAAAAAACAAATGAGGGGAAGCATAAACGCGGACAGTAACAATTACAAGCAACAATTACACAATTTTACAAAAATAATTACGACAAAAAATTTTACAACAGCATAACTTCCATAATTGCAAAATTAAAACTTAAGACCTGGAAAAATACATTTTCATGTGACTCGCGTGAGCTTTTGTGAACTCACGTGAAGTCCCTGGCCAACGCAACGTCACTGTGTTTACTCCTAAGTATTTTGAAATAATAAATGGGCCAAGGTATATCGGTACAATTTTGGAACCAATATCCTTCTCCACTGTCTGCAAGAACGAGATTTTTCACATAAAACCTGATCACCAACCGCAAAAGGAGGGTCAATTCTGCTTTTATCCAGGCGCGCGGTAATCTCGCGTTTCGCAGCATCAAGGCGACGGGCGACGTCATCAAGGAGGCGGCCTCGGGTGGCAGCGTCATGAGAGGAAGGCAGAGGGATGTTCCTAACATTTAGGAGCGGATGAGGCGAATTGCGCTCCAAGAACGGCAAGGAAGGAGGTGATCCCGTGGCATCGTGCACCGTCGAATTAAACCTCACGTTAATTATCTCAAGATCACGATCCCAGAGGGTATGGTTCTGATTATAGAAGAGGGTAAGACAGGCCTTTATGTTCTTATTGAAGCGCTCTACTTGATTTACTTTCGGAAAGTAGGGACTTGAGGTGTAGTATTTTATCGTCCAACGAAAACACGTGTTTTTAAAACAGAGGGACTGAAAGCATCGGGCGTTGTCCGTCACTGTCTCCGCTGGAGCGCCGAAAAGTTTCCATGCCTAATCTTGAAGAGTTTTCACAATCGTAGGCGCTTTCGTGTTCCTCAAAGACGAAAGAATGACAAATTTAGAAAAAGTGTCAAGTACAATCAATAAACAAACATTGCCCTTTTTAGATCGAACCAATGGTCCAAAAATACCTAAGTATACAATATGCCACGGTAAATTCGGAACCTGAACCTAAACTTGCCCAAAATTAGTTTGTGATACATGTTTACAACGTCGACAACCGTCGCAAGTGCGAACATACTGCGACACATCCGTCTTCAACGTGGGCCAAGCAAACTGCGCTGAAATCTTAAGAAAGGGTTTATTTACCCCCAAATGGCCACCAACAGAGAATCGTGGAAATATCTTTAATATCATTGGCCGCAATGCCTCGGGCACAACCAACTTTCTGGCACGCCCAGTTTTGCCAGTAAAATAAAGGAGTCCATCCTTTTCCATATACGGACATTGAATTCCAGCTGACAAATCACTTCCTATTTGTTGACACCAAGCGTCGATGACCTGCGCGTGATGGAGCTGAATAAAACTTTCGGGAAAATCGTGCATCATACCTAGCGAAGCCGGTTGTTCTGCGTGTTCAACTTCAAAATCAGTAGAATCGAACATTCGCGATAACGCATCCGCTACAGGATTGTCCACGCCCCTAACATGATGCACCTTAAACCCGAATTTAGACTGGCGCAACACCAACCAACCCAGCTTACCCTATTGGTGAGGATGGTTGAACACCCAACTTAAGGCCTGGTTGTCGGTAAAAAGATAGCATTCATCGTGTTCAATGCATGAGGCGAATTTCTTGAGTCCGAACAAGAACGCAAGAGTTTCCTTCTCATAAATTCCTAAGGCGCCCTCAGAATCCATCAAAGTTCTACTCGCAAAGACCACTGGAGCAATATGTCCATCGGTCAATTGACCCAATACAGCACCCATAGCCACAGACGAAGCGTATACTTGAACCACAAAACGTCGATCAAAATCAGGTAAGGTAAGAACCGGGGGAAATTTGAGCTCCTGTTTCAAAGTATTAAACACCTGTCCCCGCTCCTGACTCCAACTGAATTCAACCCCTTTTTGAGACGGTTCAAAGGTGCTGCAACTTCTAAATAATGTTCTATAGATCTGGAATACTTGCCCATAAGGCCCAAAAACTCTTGTACCCCTTTCAAGGCACGAGGACGGGGAAAGTGGACAATTGGGGCTACACCATGCGGGTCCAATAAGAAGTTTCCATTCCCTGACGACATATCCTAAAAATTGTACTTTATTAGCGGCTAAGGTGACTGTCTCAGTATTGGCAGTCAACCCTACCTCTCTAAACCATTGCAGAACCTGACACAAGTGATCCAGATGCGAATCCATGTCCTCACTTTAGATAATCACATCATCAACATAATTAAACACAAACTTATATTTGAATTCAGAAAGGACATGATCCAAAACACGTGATAGGGGCCTGATTTCGAAAATTGGCACCCATGGGAATTCTAGTGAGCTCGTACTGATTCCATGGCGTGCTGAAAGCAGTGTATTTCCGGCAGGAGGGATCCAACTACCGCTGGTGGAACCTATTATTTAGATCTAAAACGGAATAAACCTTGGCACGTCCTAAATGCCGCAGCGCACAATCGACTGTCGGAGGTGGGAAGGGTCCTTATGTATTTTCCTATTTATTAATGTATGGTTTACAACTAACCTGTACTTATCACTACATTTTTTTTTACTAAAAAACCAAGGGAATAATAATCTGAAGTAGAGGGAACTATAAAGACCTACTTGCAGCAATTTCTCTACGATTTCGCGAAATGCCCTTAATTTGGGAGGAGGCAACGAAAATGACGGTCATGTACCAGCACATCGTCCATCGTCCACAGGTGTCCCTAATTATAGGCTGTTCAAGGTAAAGTAAGCACTTAAAAAAAAAACCTTCCTTTGAAAAAAACCACTGTCCGTTAACTGCATTTATACTGTACACACGCGCTTGCGTGCACGCTCCCAGGTAAGTTGGCAAATAGTTCTAGGTCTTGATGTTTAAATTTATGGCAAATCAAGATGATGCTTCCCTCCTCNCCCCCCCCCAACTTTCACATTCGAGTACGAATTGGCGTATTATTAGTAGGGACTGGAAAATTTCGTGAACTCATTTTAAGACAAGCTAGACTTGACATACGTGTTCATTTGTGTTATGTTTGTGATTGGATCACAGTTTATTAGACACGCCCCTCGTTAACTCCGAGCCAATAACAGGCCTGTAAGAAAACAAGCACCGAATCTCGTGCCAGCTGGTCTGAGGTAAAACTGACTGCACGCTGGGGGCAGCAGGCAATGAACAGAAAGCTGAAGCTCGAAAATACATAACGGCTATTCACGGTAAAGTGAGCGCTTTTTTAAGTCCTCTTCTCACTTGTAATAATAGTCAACAAATATATTTTACTAGCTGTGCCCGCGGCTCCGCTCGCGTGAACTACAGAATTATTGTTTACATTTTTTTTTTAATAAAGTTGAATTTTACTTCGTGTGAATTCTTTACTACATGATATGATTCCATCTTTAACGGGTTAGACAGCGTATTGCAAGAGAGCGCGCTGGCGGCAAACCTTTTTTCCGGCTTGATTCACTATTATCGTCACTGCTTATTCCTTATGTTACTTTACGTAACAAAATATATACTAAAACCTGGCCAGAGAACATAGCTACGAATAAAAAAAACACGTAAATCGGATACGTGGTTCTCGAGTGATAAGCGCACTAACAGACAGACAGACGTTAATTACATATTGAGTAAATTTTTTTGAGATATTTTCTCGCGATGAAAAGTAGCCAATAACACCTTTCAGCCCTCCAACTATTTCTGTGCAAGAAATTACGTCGATCTGTTGCTCGGTTGCGACGTTGCATCGTTATACCGTTTGCGTACTTTTTCATTTTCCAATAAGAATTTCCCCGACGTAATGAGATATTTTCTCGGGATAAAAAGTAACCTATGTCACTTCCCGGCCCTCCAACTATCTCTATGCAAAAAATCACGTCGATCCGTTGCTCCGTTGCGATGTGAAAGTAGGGCAAACAAACAAACAAACACACTTTCGCATTTACAATATTATATAGTTAGGATTGTAGCCTTAGACGTTAACTTTCGAGTCCAGTGAAATATATGCACTGTGTTTATTACTTAAGTGGAAATATTTGTTTTAAAAAGTGGTGGAAGGATAAAAAATTGCTGAAAGGAGGAAGTAACTAGGGTCTCAAAAGTGCACTATTTCCCGTGGACAGCCTAAAGGACCGTGGAATCTAGCCTATTGGTCGTTTAAAACGCGAAATTTTTCCTGTCCCTAGATACTGGTATGGACACCCGATTTTCGCGAATATATTTCATGACCATCAGCTGTTGTCGTGCCTAGATTGGCTGCTGGTGTTGTTTCCGCTCTTGGCCGAGCCACTCAGGATTCTGTAACTCCGACACTGAACCTTTTTGATTCGTGCGCAAACAGTTGACACAGACCAGAACATGTTCCCGCCAATCAAAAATGCAGGGCGACCCCACGGTACTTGGAACTGTATCTTGTCTGGAAATCTTTTCGCGAAATATCACTGCCCCCTAGTTATAAGAAATTCGTCAAGTGCTTTTCACGCCAAAAAATTTACCGCGAACAGTTTATAGGTACCGGAATGTTTTCAGACTAAATTTTAGCAGGGACTTACAGGCTAGACTCTAAACAAGTGTACATTTATGTAACGTTTACTTTTGAATTACGGTTTATCAGACACACACTCGAGGACTCTGGGTCAATAACAGATCTTTAAGGAGAAAAATATCGAATCCTGTGATGCTTGTTCTGGGGTAGAGCTGGCCTCTCCCTGGGGCGGTTGCAAAAGGGCCAAGGAAACTGATTGTGACGAGACAGGAAGGTGGATATAGTACATTAATCGACTCAGTAGTAACTGTAGTTCAACTAATAACTCCATAATATTAGTTTTTATCGTAAAGTATTGTATGCCATAGATCGTATATTTTTAACTGGAGTTGGGAATAACGTTGTAAAGGCTGTTCGCGGTAAACTGAGTACTTTTGAAATCCCTGATTAGGATCTACTTCTCTGATTACATTGTACCATTCCGCCATGTGTAAATTTAACGCGAAGATGTGACCTTGTTGCGCGCTCCGTCTGTAAAGCGCGAAGGCTATTCATTTCAACTTATTTTGGAAGAAATCAGTAGTTCAAATTGTAGTTTCGCGAATTTACATCACAGGTTGTTGGCTCGTGTTTTTCCTGCGTGCGTTAAACGCACGTGTGAGCGTGATCTTGTGTACCGCTTCCATGCGACCGGATGAACCCTTAACTGAATTTATCGAATCCATAGTTGCCCATCAGCGGGCATTGTGTTCGGATTTACCTGAATGCGAAATTGTAAGCATCGCGGTGGATAATTTAGCCCCACGCGCGCGTGCGTTGTGTTCCTTGTCGCCCATGCCGTGCACGATTATCGAGCTGCGGGGGCCAGCCGTCAAGTAACAACTGCCGCGGCTGAATACCGTTCCACCTTTGCTCCACCTCCACATAATGCACAGTTGTCGCAGGTTAGTAACGCTTCTGTAGAAAATGAGCGTGTAAATAATCGCCGCTGCAATAATTGTGCTAGGCGTGGACATGTAGTAGTAGTAATGGTAGTGATAGTAATGTTAGTGGTAGTAATGGTAGTGGTAGTAGTAATGGTAGTGGTAGTAGTAATGGTAGTGGTAGTAGTAATGGTAGTTGCAGTAGTAATGGTAGTGGCACTAGTAATGGTAGTGGCACTAGTAATGGTAGTGGTAGTAGTAATGGTAGTGGTAGTAGTAATGGTAGTGGTAGTAGTAATGGTAGTGGTAGTAGTAATGGTAGTGGTAGTAGTAATGGTAGTGGTAGTAGTAATGGTAGTGGTAGTAGTAATGGTAGTGGTAGTAGTAATGGTAGTGGTAGTAGTAATGGTAGTGGTAGTAGTAATGGTAGTGGTAGTAGTAATGGTAGTGGTAGTAGTAATGGTAGTGGTAGTAGTAATGGTAGTGGTAGTAGTAATGGTAGTGGTAGTAGTAATGGTAGTGGTAGTAGTAATGGTAGTGGTAGTAGTAATGGTAGTGGTAGTAGTAATGGTAGTGGTAGTAGTAATGGTAGTGGTAGTAGTAATGGTAGTGGTAGTAGTAATGGTAGTGGTAGTAGTAATGGTAGTGGTAGTAGTAATGGTAGTGGTAGTAGTAATGGTAGTGGTAGTAGTAATGGTAGTGGTAGTAGTAATGGTAGTGGTAGTAGTAATGGTAGTGGTAGTAGTAATGGTAGTGGTAGTAGTAATGGTAGTGGTAGTAGTAATGGTAGTGGTAGTAGTAATGGTAGTGGTAGTAGTAATGGTAGTGGTAGTAGTAATGGTAGTGGTAGTAGTAATGGTAGTGGTAGTAGTAATGGTAGTGGTAGTAGTAATGGTAGTGGTAGTAGTAATGGTAGTGGTAGTAGTAATGGTAGTGGTAGTAATGTTAGTGGTAGTAAAGGCAGTGGCGGTAGTAATGGTAGTGGTAGTAGTAATGTTAATGGCGGTAGTAATGGTAGTGGTAGTAGTAATGATAGTGGTAGTAATGTTAGTGGTAGTAATGGTAGTGGTAGTAGTAATGGTAGTGGTAGTAGTAATGGTAGTGACAGTAGTAATGGTAGTGGTAGTAGTAATGGTAGTGGTAGTAGTAGTGGTAGTAGTAATAGTAATGGTAGTGGTAGTAGTAGTAGCAATAACAGCAGCGTGGAACAACGTGTGCCGTTTCAAAAACATAAAAATTTCCATTGTGGGCAGAGCGGTCACTCGGGAAACGAATGACGGCTGGAAATGCGTGCGGTAATGCAAGCGCGTGTGTACAGTATAAATGCAGTTAACGGACAGTGGTTTTTTTCAAAGGAAGGTTTTTTTTAAAAGTGCTTACTTTACCGTGAACAGCCTATAATTAGGGACACCTGTTTTTTTGCGAAAAGATTCTCGTAATAGTTGTTACTCCGAAACACGTGTTAGTTCAGAACCAATCGCGCTGTCGGATGGTTATAGACCTGCACGCGTCTTGAGTGTCTGCCAGCCAATCACGGACGTTCTAAGGGCCAACAATTCTTACCTGAAGGTATCTGCTATCTGTTGTCACTTCTCGTGTAAAAATAACTAACCGTCATATTTGAAGGGAAAAAAAACATATATACATAATATATGCACTGCCTGCAGTTAGGTATACAGGCTGTATAGGGGGTCAAAAATAAACGTAACTTAATTATGATAGGCCCAGTCGACGTGCCTTATCGCACCAACACGCACCCAATAGCCAAAAGGAAATCTGCAAGCTTGCACGTGAGATGTCGAAGCTCAACCTTGAGCATGTATCTTCTCGCGGGACACAGGTGGCCGGCCGGCCCTACGTATAACAGATGTCGGCGGTGAGACGTGGGTGGGCGTCTGGCAGCTTCTGTTCGCCCGCGCTGCGCCGAGCAGTCTGGGCAACGTTCCCGACGGCAGCCGCTGCTGCTCCGGAAGTCGTCGCCACGTCAGCCAGGAAACACGCCGTGATTCGTGCACGGCAGTTCGCGAAAACACCGCGTAATGACGGAGCGCTGCCAAATGAGTTCTCCGAACGCTTCTGCTGCGCGCAAACCGCCGTGTTGTGCCGCCATCTTTCCTGGCTCGTGCCTCAGAACCACCGNAAAAAAAAAAAAAAAGGGGGAGGGGGGTTACTTTTAACCCTTTCGCTCACGCATTAACGGCCCTACCCCGCCAAGCCGGCAGCCGTCAACTTCAAATGGGGAGTCAATGTTAAACGGAATCCCTTCTCATTGCGTCAATTTTGAAGATGACTATTTCAAACAAAAAGTATTCTACGTGCAATTTCGTAAGGAATGTTGCCGACTGTTTTGTTTAATATGTTTTTTTCTCTCAAATGTAACATTGAAATTTACACATAACAAAAAAAAATGAATATTTTTTTAATCAATAAAGGACGTCTTACACGTGAAGGATATTTATGGTCGGAACTGTACTCAACAAGGAATCAGCGGTCGGTGTTTTGAGGGTTTTCCTTGCGAGAGATCTGATTCGTTGAACTTCCTTCACCTCTCATTAGTGAATGGTCAATGCTGACAGCAACTGTAGGCTGTTCACGGTGAAGTGAGCGTTTTTGAGGGCCCTAGTTACTTTTTTACTTTCACCCATTTTTATCCTTTAGCCACGTTTTTTAAAATAAATTTTGCAATGTAAGCAATACACACAGTGTGTATATTCCACCGCACTCGTAAGTTAACGTCCAAGGCTAAATTATTATATACATATTCACTATTATTACAAATGAGAGGGTTTTGAAAAGTGCTCACTTTACCGTGAATACCACGCAGCACGTGTTGTTCGCAGGTTACGAGAGGCACGTTCGACATAAGTACAGCGCATTACATAAAATTAAACGATTACAACACTTGAGCTCGGAAATTAATCCGGGACTGAAAGAATGTTTAATTTGTAAACGCGAAGTGTTGCAATCGTGCTATATTTTGATACGCACTGTACTTGTGCGCAGTGCACTTTTTGCAACTGACTGAACAACGTGCTTGCGTGCTCAAAGACGTTACCACCAGCCACTCGTAAACGAGAGGTGTGGTAACTTTCACAAACCATATAACTAGGGCCAGTGACTTTTCGCGTAAAAATCGGAGCACACAGTAGACTTCAATACCATATACACACTTCAGCTGTTGTTAGACCTCCATTGGCTGCTGGTGCCGTGTACGTCTTTGACCCAGCCACTCAGGACTAAGTAACTCCTACACTCAACCTTCGTGATTCGTGCGCAAACCGTTAACACGGGCCTTAAACATTTTCTAGCCAATCAAAGAAGTTGGACGACCGTATAGTGCTTTGGACTGTATCTTGTCTCGAAATATTTTCGCGAAATATCACTGCTCCTACATATAACCCGTCAAGAAGACTCTCAAGATATTGGGTACTGATTCCTCGCTGTGTACAGTAATGCCCATAAATATCCTTCACGTGCAACACGTCGCGATCGTAGGCATGGTAATGAACGGGTTAAGGGGCCGCACCTACCTGACGCTTGAACTTCGTTTCAGCGTGTTTGAAATACGTTTTTTCTTACGAAATTATTAAATGTGTTCCCAATATGTTTATCTACAAAAATAAGATATACCCTAGACGAGGAGGTGTCGCGGTGGCTGTGTGGTTAGTCCACTCGCCTCCCACCAAGGCGAACAGGGTTCAATCCCCGGCCGGGTCACTCCCGAATTTTCGCACGTGGAAATCGTGCTGGTCGGTGGGTTTTCTCGGGGATGTCCTTGTTTCCCCCGTCCCTTCATTACGGCGCTGCTCCATACTCACCTCAATCACCCTCATCGGCTCTCGAGACATCGCTGTTAAGAGCCGCCCTAGATCTCTTCTCTGACCCCAGGCGAGGACGGAATGGCAGGCTACTTAAAAGATAACACACGTGCTATTGCCACGCGTTGCCACTGCGCATCGTTTCCCTCGTCGCGTCCTGCTCTAGCGGGCGTATTGTGTCAAGGTCATTACTGGCGACCTGAGTAGTTCGCCGAGATTTACAAAGGGGTGCCGCTGCCGCGATTAGCCTATTGGGACCCGTGCCACCTTCTGTCCTTGAGGGAATTGAATGTCAGGGGTTATCGTTTCAAGAATGTTCTGGTCATCGCCCTAGCCTCTCAGCGATTCTCGGGGTGGAGGAAACCTGGATCGCGCCAGACGGTCTATTTAAGCCGCGACGGCCCTCCGAGTCAACAGTCTTAGAGTTTGGAGCATTGCACGGCCGTAACAGTAGGGTCCCGCCCAGGGACGGCAGAACACACACGAAAGGTGTGGCGTGACGTCACGAACTGGTAGCTATGGCAATCACACCACTACTCGTTCGGCCCACAGCTGTTGGTCAGGTGATTTGTTTCACGCAGTTTGTAGGACAGGTCGTCCTTGCGTGAAACTCCAGCAAGGCCGAATTCCGATACCTCCCATGGAAACTGAAGTCGTTGCGTTACTACAACCAAGCGCATCTGGTTACATCCTACGTCATTTTACTCGCGGCATTAAATTGTGCACGCGCTGAAGTAGCGTTGGCGCGAATTGTTGCCGGAAAGGAGCATATTTTTTTAGGTTAGGTACTGGTAAGGACGAAACTGCCGCGTGTGTCAAGTGTACCATCGCCACTAAGAGCAAGGCTCTGCCTGGACTAACGTGCAGTGTTCTCGTCGTGCTGCCTGTAACAATGGGAATTTGGCGACTCCGTAATTTTATAGGTGGAAAGTCTGTAGAAGGGTTCAATGCCGAGCCCTTGAGCATCTTTGTATGTATCTGACGCGGATACACCTGGGCGAACCGGGTTCGATTCCTGGTGGGGCCGCCCCCGGATTTTCGCATGTGGGGATCGTGCTGGACGATGCTGCTGGTCGGCGGGTTTTCTCGGGGATCTCCCGTTTCCCCCGCCCTATTCATTCCAGCGTTGCTCAATGCCTCATTTCAACCTCATCGGTACTGAAACATTATCTGTGAAACCGTTGTTTGCGCGAATACGCGCATCTCGGTAAATAAATGTTTAAGAAATACGACTTTAAGCAAAAAAAAAAGTAAAAAAAAAAAATTGTCTGTGTTCCTATCTTTTTTACTTTCATAGTATTAAGTGTATTCATGGAGAAGCAATGTTTAAATAGCACATTTTTAAAGCTTTTCCTATGCAGTTTTTTTAAACAGTAAGAGAAGAACACGATTATATGAACGTACTAGTAGTTTAATCTGCGGGCTTCCATCGCGTGTGTTTAAGTCCCACTGTTACAGATCTAATCTGCACAGCATAGCATCTGGACGGAAACATCGTACACCCTGGGCGTAGAGGCGATGAGGCGCTAGGGGTGCGTGTTAGTGTCACCCGTATAGCTCCCTCGCTTCTTGACCTCGGACGCGCAGCTACGTACAAATCTCTCCACTCACTGACGCGGATATGAGATGTAGCGTTGTTGGATGCACTGTTTCTAGCTATGCTGCAGTTGGTTCTGAAATTGCGTTTCTAGAATGCGCGACGTATGTAGAAGGAAGTAAACAACGGCCCTCGTCTGAAGAGCGTGTTCTTTTCGCACATCGCCAGGTTCGACGCACGTCTAATAGTTTCGTGGGCAAACGCGTATTTCAAACACACTGCAACTTAGCTCGTGCGCCAGGCGGGTTCGTTACGCAGGTAATGGCGGAGCCAGAATTTTATTGTAAAGGAGGTATTTCACTTTTCATAAAAAAAATAAACTATCTTACCCGGCCACGCGTTGCTGTGGCATAAAAGATTTTGGTTCTATTCACTTGTGAAAAAACATTCTGTTTCTAAATCTGTTCTATTGTGAGAGCAGGCTCTGTGAAGTATACTCTTGAAAAACATTGAGAACAACGAACTGAAATGTTCGAACAGACAGCTGTCAACAAAGGCGCTTCCTGACGCGAAAGCATGGTAAAAATTAGCTTTTTGCAGATTTTAGTACCTTTGCAGGCACTTAAAGGTGTACAAACACTCGTGTGNCTGTCAACAAAGGCGCTTCCTGACGCGAAAGCATGGTAAAAATTAGCTTTTTGCAGATTTTAGTACCTTTGCAGGTACTAAAAGGTGTACAAACACTCGTGTGAACGAAAGGAAGGTTTATAAAAAAACTGAATGAAAATTGGTTGATTTTTTCGGGAGTTATACGCGTCCGAACAAACGGACACAACATATATATATATATATATATATATATATATATAAATCAACACTCACTTTTATTGTTTATTCTTAAAGCTCTTAACAACGGGAGATACGATTGAAAGAAAACTTCCGCTTATCGCACTCTATTGTCCATTCACGGTTACTTCCAACTTTCCTGAAGACCTGCTGAAGTTCTACTTCCAGGATATTCTTCCGCCTCATGTAAAGATAGCTTACCCGAGTCTAGATAATTACACCAACACAACGCACCGCATTCGTGCGCACTGTGTCTCATATTATTTTGCAAAAGAACTATTTCTCACTAGCCATTACAAACTCGCCTGTTTTATCCCAGTTTTTTTAAATATTAATATAAATTAAATATTATAATTTATGTATAAAATGTTAGGACAAGTTTAGTTAATAAAAGAAAGGTACTTTTATGTTAAAATATTATCTTTATTAACGTGCCATAAAATTATAGGGTCACCGTTTAAAGTCATGTTCATGCAGTCAGTCGCCGACGGAAAGATTGCGTCAGTTGAGCGCCTTCCGCGTAGAGGCGATGAGCTAAGTCGTAGGTGATCTAGAGTCAGCCTTAGAGACCACGCGTTTCGAGGCCTCGAACACGCAAAATAACTGTAGGCAGGCGGAACACTTAAGTATTACGCTTTTAAACATAAGTAACTGTAATTTTACACTTTATTTTTTGCCTTAGTTATGGCGAAGTTGAGGGTTTCCTCCTGCCTGGCACTTGAACTGCGATGCGGACTGTTTGAAATCCAGTTTTTATTTTTTTTGACGAAACTATTAAACGTCCCCCCAGTATGTTTACCTACGAAAACACAAATATCCCAGACGAGGAAGAAATGGTACTTTAAAGCTACCACGCAAGCTGTAAATATTATTTTGGAGCCCTCCAGTACAGTTAAAAACGGCTTTTTCAAACTGCTGTATCTTGAAACATACTAGCCGGACACGAGCCAAACTACGATAGAAACCTGTATTGAACTTTGCTACAGACTTTTCATTAATAAAATAATAGGGTCACCGCTGAAAGTGCCATATATACACGCAGCACTACGAGAACACTGCACGCCAGTTCAGAGACCTGCACGTAGTGGCGATGGCGCTCTTGTAGCGCGTGCCAGTGTAACCCTTATAGCTCCCGCGCTCTTCGGCCAGAAAAGAAGAAAAACTATGCAGACAGACGGGACCCTTAAATCTTTCCACCTTCCCTTTCACTTAACCGTACCTCTTACAGTAGACATACTGTGTACAGCCACACAACTACATATAATGCAAATACCCAATTTATTGAACATAATAAATAAATCGTCAATGTATCTGCGAATAAGTAAACAAAGAGTAATAAAATTGAAAATGAACTGATATGCAGCTAGAGACGTGTTATATATTGACAAGTATGCGAAATGGTGATATTGTTGCTGTGTGTGTTTGTCTCGGCATTCTCCGAAGGAGACGTTCTGCACAAGAAACGAGCTTTACGATTTCAAGAAAGCAATTTCCGCAGGAAATTACTCTATATGAGACTTTCTCTCAGTGGTGACCTTGTAATTTTGTGGAGTAACATTAAAGACAAAGATGTGTGCTGTTCGTGATTTTACTACTTTAAGAACTGTCAACAGGAATTTTCGTACCGAAAATGAAATCGTCGACAAAACATCCGTCACGGTAATTTTCACTTCCAGAAACGCAACAAACCTGCAGCCGCGGGGTTTGAACGTGGAATCAATGTTAAAGAAATTCCTTCTCAAAGCATCAGTTCTAAAGCTAACCGTTTAAAACAAGAAACATTCTACGCGACATTTCTAACGACTACTAGCACGTTAAGAAATCTTGCAAATTTTTGTGTTTAACATTTTTCCCCCTAAAATTTTACATTGAAATTTACATTTTATGAACAGAAATCATGACCGAATAAATTGTTTTTTGAAAATGTCTACTTACGGCGTAGGGTTTTAGATAAAATCACTTCTAAGCCAAGTTACCTCTTATGGCGTAGTTCTAGGCCAAACGGCTCCTAGTCAAATAAATTTATAGTGTTTTAGTTTTAGGGTGAAACAACTTCTGGTCAAGTCATTTCTAGTGTGTTAGCATTAGGACAAAAAATGGCTTCCATGCGAGGTGACCTCTCGTGCTGTAGTTTTAGGTCAGATAGCTTCTCGGCCAGGCGACTTTCAGGACGATGACGCACTCCCCCTCCCCTCATCTATCCGCGCGGGGAGAGGAACGCGTCCTTAAGCGGCGAAAAATGATTTTCGCTCGCGCCCGTTTCGGACGACTTCCGGTCGCGACGCGACGTCCGGTCCGCGCGTGCGTGCGTGCGCCGCGTCCTTGGAGGAGGAAGAGACGCGGTGACAATCACCCTCCCCCCTTCTTCGACATCTATCCCGTTCTCCTCGCGAGATGTGTCGACACACGTCCCTCGCTTCTTGATGTGGTGTAGCGGCAATCCCAGCCTCCGAGTGCCTCGTTTTTCTTTGATTCGGAAGGCGGTAGGATGAGTGAGTGAGTGAAGAGATTTGCGCGCCTCTGAACACTGGGGTCTCGAAAGCTGACGAGGGTGAAGCGAGGTGACAATGGAGCAGCGCCGGAATGCAAGGGCGGGGGAAGCGGATATAACCCCGAGAAAACCCCGCCGACCAGCGGCATCGTCCGGCACGATCCCCAAATGCGAAAATCCGGAGGCGACCCCCGCTGGGAAATCGAACCCGGACCCGGTTNTATATATATATATATATGCACACACACACGAGCGCTTTGTTTTAGCTTATCAAAGCATTTTTCAAGCAAGCATCATTTTTACAGTTTCACAGACCATTCTCCCACTTCAACTTCGACACTAATTTATCTAGTTCGTAGCTACTATTTTATCTAGTTAATTTTTTCATCTTTAATTTATTTTGTTTTTTCGTTTATTTCACTTAAACAGTTTTTTACTGAGTTCTCCTGCTGACAAAGTCCTCAACGACATCACTGAAATTTAGTTTCAGCGTGATATTAATTAATTTTTATTACTTTGTATGAAAATAAGTATGAGACTATTTAGCTCTCCTTCTTCGAGCAACGAACGATCTTTTTTCGTCGTTAATTCTTTCAAGTGCCGAAAACCATTTTCTTACTGAGCAATTACTCACAGGCGATGTTAGATGCAGATTTGAATACCAAACTAATAAACCAAGCTTTGGAAAACATTCTTTGGAATGTTTTAATATAATTGAAAACTATTAAAAGCGTGTAAATTTATCGAATATTTATAGTTTTTTTAAACACATTTTTTACTTAAATTGCGTTCCCCAACTTGATGTGCGCCCGGGCGCGGGCCAAGTACGCCGATATTACCCACAATTCAGTGCGTGGCGTCCAAGGCGACCTTTGTGTGATTATTCGGAAAACAAACACAGAGACATGAAGAAAAATGGATAACATCCGCAAGATATATCTCAACATTCTTCAGGTGCAAATATCTTCTAAGAAACGGAAACTGTACACCTGACAAAAAGTTTCGAATATTGTGCGATAGGGCAGTGCGTGTGTTAGGAGTTGTGTAGTTCTGTTGTGATCAACAGAGAGCGCACTAAGGCATTGAACATGCCTGGGACAAGCGGAAGACATCAGTTTATAATCGCCCACAACCTCCAGTTACACTTCCAGATCTCACAAGAGCTCCCCAGATGGGACGGGACCTTCGTCCGGAAGATGACGTCAACACACTGATTACAAGCATGCCCCGGCGTGTTAGGGACCTGCACAATGCACATGGAGGCCATACAATGTACAAAGCTGCAGTGGGAAGACAGAAACCCTCCCTAGTCACGCACACTCTTACGTTACTTTTGTTGTTCTTTAGTGTTTATTTTTCTGTGATATTGGAAAATTGTCTTTTTTTTGGTTAGAAACACTCTGAATTTCACGTTTTGTACCGGTACCGTTGGTGTCGTCTAATTACTATGTTTTCTTTTATATATATTCCATACATTTTTCCATTCTGTATGTATATTTCTAACTTTTCGTGAGGTGTTTATTTAAGTAAAAATAATGAGGTCAGAATTATTTACTAGGCATTCCCCTTAAGATCTCAGTTCTCACCTTTCTTGTAGATTGTGAGTGAAGAGTGAAGAGGTTTGGGTGGCTCTTAACAGCGAGGTCTTGAGATCCGATGAGAGTGGTTGAGGTGAGAATGGAGCAGCGCCGGAATTAAAGGGTGGGGGAAATGGGAGATCCCCGAGAAAACCCGCCGACCAGCGGCTTCGTCCGACACGATTCCCACATACGAAAATCCGGGAGTGACCTGGCCGGGGACTGAACTCGGTTCGCTTTGGTGGGAGACGAGGCGAGCAGGCTACCCGCTCAACCACCGCGGTCCCTTTCTATAGATGTAGAGGGGTCAGTTCTGAGACGCAATTTTACTACCTGCGTTCTAAGTTGGCAGCAGAGATAAACATTACCCGTAACAAAGGCAAAGACATTGGTTGGCGAACATCTATTCGCGGTTATCTTCACACTTTATGAATCAAACCTTAGAAAAATCACTCCATGTACATGTTTGGTTCTTTTATAAATATGCTGTTTATCACAAGCGCTTCATACTTGTGTTTANGAAAAATCACTCCATGTACATGTTTGGTTCTTTTATAAATATGCTGTTTATCACAAGCGCTTCATACTTGTGTTTACATTAAAGTGCCCCATTTTTTGGTTAAATTGAACATTTACTTATATTTTATCTAATAATAATTTCATTTATAATTAATGCGAATAAAAACAGGGAGAAAATTGGTGTGTTGGTAACGCCTTGTAAGAAATAGTTCTTACGCAAAATATTATTAGAATGAGTGCGCACGAATGCGTTGCGTTATCCTTTGGTGTAATTTTCCAAACTTATTTAAGCTTTGACTAGATGGAGGTTTTTGGACATTCGCCATTGCGAAGCAGATGTCTGTCATGGAATAACAATACTGAGCGCGGAAAAATACTTAAAGACAAGTAACCTATGGACGAGAAAATAAACGTGTATACAACACCAGAAGATTCATAAAGGGGTCACACTGTGTTCTCGCTCGGACCCTGTGTGGCGCTGCCTGAAGACGGGAACAGATAGCAGTTCCCGAAACGTCGCTCTCTGTCGTGTCTGGGAAACTACTGTGTTTGNCGCTGCCTGAAGACGGGAACAGATAGCAGTTCCCGAAACGTCGCTCTCTGTCGTGTCTGGGAAACTACTGTGTTTGTGCGAGTTTCTTCCTTGTCTTTGTTTTGCCAGTGTCGTCTTCTTTGTGTTGTAGATAACTAACGTGTGTCGTCTTCTTTGTGTTGTAGATAACTAACGTGTGTCGTCTTCTTTGTGTTGTAGATAACTAACGTGTGTCGTCTTCTTTGTGTTGTAGATAACTAACGTGTGTCGTCTTCGGTGTCTCTCTTGGTCGCATACAGTTTTTCGTCTGTATGTATATATATACATATTCACACACACACCTGGCTTGCATTTAGGTGTGTCTGGTAAAACTGCCGTGTTTGACTGTGTTTCTTTGTTGTGTTGTACCATGTTGTTCCTACATATTTTGTCAGTGTTGTCCTATTTTTCAAGCAGGTTTCTAGCCCGTGTTGTTTTCTATGTTTTATGTGTCAAGCGTGCAGGTATACATATATATATATATATATTTTTTTTTTTTTCGTAGCTACTTGCTGTCTTGTTTTTTGACACTAGCGCCAGTGGCGAAAATTTTCCCTTTGTCAACCCCGAAGACACAGAAGTGTGATGATATGATAATAGAAAACCAGCTTCNCGAAGACACAGAAGTGTGATGATATGATAATAGAAAACCAGCTTCAATTTTCCTTCGAGCAACCAGATCTGCCGCCGGAGATTTCCAGAAATCACTAACTTTTAGACTCGTCGCAAATGTGAAATTTGGCCACCAGGCCATCTTCTGGAATCACCAGACCTGGTGAGAAAACCACCAAGTTGGCGACTCTTGACTGTCCATGTCTCCGCTCGATGCATGCGTACAACCACTGCTATTNGGTGAGAAAACCACCAAGTTGGCGACTCTTGACTGTCCATGTCTCCGCTCGATGCATGCGTACAACCACTGCTATTGGCCATTACTCACGGTTACTTCCAACTTTCCTGAGACCATACTAAGGTTCTGTTTTCGAACGGTTACCCAGACTTAACTAAGCCTAGGAAATTACACGAAAAGGACAACGCACCACAGTTGTGCGCTCTCAGTTTAACAAAATTTTGCTAGGCATTACTGACATACGTAATTTGTCACTGTTTTAATTAATATTAATTTTAAATAACTTATTTGTAGTTTATGTATAAAAATAAGTAAAAGCCCGATTTAACATAAAATAAAATAATTTTCTATTCAGAGAAGTATAAAACACTTGTGACGTATTTAGCCAAACACGTCGTACACGGGGCGATTTGTCAAAGTTTTGCTTCGAAAAGTGGTAAGATGCAGCGAATGGACCAGAGAGAAGCTGCGGTGGGGCCTACAGATCACGCCGCACTCCTGCTGAAGTTTCCTCGACACGTGTAACACCAGCGTGTTCACTTCCACAGCCGGTGGAATTTCTTCGCAACGAAATTCAAGCTTTGCGCCCCCAACGGCCTGGGTGCTTAGTACGTAGTCTGACATCCTGTGCCTCCTATCTAAAGGCCTTGCCACGCTGTCCAACTTTCCCGTCATACCGCTTCAGTATTGGACGGTTTTGACGTCACCGAAACATCATTACCGCCGCCTTGTTCGTGTGGAAAAGTCGGATGGCTCTGGTTTCCAATTGACATTTTGAAAATTGGAGCGGTTGTAAAATTTTTGTTGATTTTTGACTGTTTCCGCCAATTAGAATCGTGCATGACAAAGATGTCAGTGTAGCTGTGCACCTCCCCTTGAGTAGTTTTACGATGACCGTGTATGCGTTAAGTTTATTCACGGTTTCTTCACACTTTTTAATTGCAACCTTTGTTGTTTCCAAAATATGCTACGTATCTCAAGCGTTTTATACTTCTGTTAACATAAAAAAACTTTTTATTTTATTGAAATGTTACTTATATTTCACCTATAAATCATAATATTTAATTTATAACATTAATACGATTAAAACAAGGAGAAGATAGGTGTGTTGGCTATAGTTTCTAAGAAATAGTTCTCATGTAAAATATGATTAAACCGAGTGGGCGCGAATGCGGTGCGTAGTTACATTTAGTGTAATTTCTTAGCCTCGGTCAGCCTTTGTTTGCACGTGGCGGAGGAATATTTTGGAAGCAGAACTCGAGCAGGGGCATCAGGAAAGTCGGGAGTAACCGTGAATGGACGAGATGGTTGCGAGCCGGCGCGGCGTGGCAGGGGACCGCGTGTGACGTCACCTCGCGGCGGAAGGAAGTCGGCCGGAGGATGCGCGGCGGACGACTGCGCAACGGTGCTCGGCGCCACATCCGTGCGGCGCCGACTCTCATCTCGTATTTTTAGCAGCCGCACTTCCACCCTGCCCTGCCCGGCCGGCCGCCTTTTCCTCTTCCCGCTCGCTTCACCCCTTGCGCCGCCTACCGGCCAGGGATTATAGTATTTGTACTACAATCTGCAGCTGAGGACGATGTACTACAGCACATTCATTATAGTACGCAGAAATAATATTATTTAAAATGAGCTCTGGTTACTCATTCGCGATGGTAGGTACTCCTTACGTCAAAGTAGCGAGTATACGGCCAAGAGAACACTAACATGAAGGTTGTATAAATAAATTCTAATCTCTAAATAGTATAAAACAAAGTCGCTTATCCGCCTTTGCCTGTGTATTCTCTTATAACTTCTAAACTACTCGATGGATTTTGATGCGGTTTACAACATCATTTAGAGAATTACCCGAGGAAGGATTCGATGTACAATACATTTCTATTTAATGTAAGGATAGTAGAGAAATGTAGAATCATTTGTAATCAAGTCGTAAAAAAACCTCTTTTAGGGCGCTTACATGGCTTGCGCTGACTAAACCACAAGAGCTTCATCAAATTANGGTGAGAAAACCACCAAGTTGGCGACTCTTGACTGTCCATGTCTCCGCTCGATGCATGCGTACAACCACTGCTATAGGCCATTACTCACGGTTACTTCCAACTTTCCTGAGACCCTACTAAAGTTATGTTTTCGAACGGTTACCCAGCCTTAACTAAGGCTAGGAAATTACACGAAAAGGACAACGCACCACAGTTGTGCGCTCTCAGTTTAACAAAATTTTGCTAGGCATTACTGACATACGTAATTTTTCACTGTTTTAATTCATATTAATTATAAATAACTTATTTGTAGTTTATGTATAAAAATAAGTAAAAGCCCGATTTAACATAAAATAAAATAATTTTCTATTCAGAGAAGTATAAAACACTTGTGACGTATTTAGCCAAACACGTCGTACACGGGGCGATTTGTCAAAGTTTTGCTTCGAAAAGTGGTAAGATGCAGCGAATGGACCAGAGAGAAGCTGCGGTAGGGCCTACAGATCGTGCCGCACTCCTGCTGAAGTTTCCTCGACACGTGTGTGTCTAACACCAGTGTGTTCACTTCCACAGCCGGTGGAATTTCTTCGCAACGAAATTCAAGCTTTGCGCCCCCAACGGCCTGGGTGCTTAGTATGTAGTCTGACATCCTGTGCCTCCTATCTAAAGGCCTTGCCACGCTGTCCAACTTTCCCGTCATACCGCTTCAGTATTGGATGGTTTTGACGTCACCGAAACATCATTACCGCCGCCTTGTTCGTGTGGAAAAGTCGGATGGCTCTGGTTTCCAATTGACATTTTGAAAATTGGAGCGGTTGTAAAAATTTTGTTGATTTTTGACTGTTTCCGCCAATTAGAATCGTGCATGACAAAGATGCCAGTGTAGCTGTGCACCTCCCCTTGAGTAGTTTTACGATGACCGTGCATGCGTTAAGTATATCCACGGTTTCTTCGCACTTTTTGATTGCAACCTTTGTTGTTTCCAAAATATGCTACGTATCTCAAGCGTTTTATACTTCTGTTAACATAAAATACTTTTTATTTTATTGAACTTTTACTTATATTTTACCTATAAATCATAATATTTAATTTATAACATTAATACGATTAAAACAGGGAGAAGATAGGTGTGTTGGCAATACTTTCTAAAAAATAGTTCTCATGTAAAATATGATTAAACCGAGTGGGCGCGAATACGGTGCGTAGTTACATTTAGTGTAATTTCTTAGCCTCGGTCAGCCTTTGTTTGCACGTGGCGGAGGAATATTTTGGAAGCAGAACTCGAGCAGGGGCATCAGGAAAGTCGGGAGTAACCGTGAATGGACGAGATGGTTGCGAGCCGGCGCGGCGTGGCAGGGGACCGCGTGTGACGTCACCTCGCGGCGGAAGGAAGTCGGCCGGAGGATGCGCGGCGGACGACTGCGCAACGGTGCTCGGCGCCACATCCGTGCGGCGCCGACTCTCATCTCGTATTTTTAGCAGCCGCACTTCCACCCTGCCCTGCCCGGCCGGCCGCCTTTTCCTCTTCCCGCTCGCTTCACCCCTTGCGCCACCTACCGGCCAGGGATTATAGTATTTGTACTACAATCTGCAGCTGAGGACGATGTACTACAGCACATTCATTATAGTACGCAGAAATAATATTATTTAAAATGAGCTCTGGTTACTCATTCGCGATGGTAGGTACTCCTTACGTCAAAGTAGCGAGTATACGGCCAAGAGAACACTAACATGAAGGTTGTATAAATAAATTCTAATCTCTAAATAGTATAAAACAAAGTCGCTTATCCGCCTTTGCCTGTGTATTCTCTTATAACTTCTAAACTACTCGATGGATTTTGATGCGGTTTACAACATCATTTAGAGAATTACTNCCTGTGTATTCTCTTATAACTTCTAAACTACTCGATGGATTTTGATGCGGTTTACAACATCATTTAGAGAATTACTCGAGGAAGGATTCGATGTACAATACATTTATATTTAATGTAAGGATAGTAGAGAAATGTAGAATCATTTGTATTCAAGTCGTAAAAAAACCTCTTTTAGGGCGCTTACATGGCTTGCGCTGACTAAACCACAAGAGCTTCATCAAATTAATGTACTACAGAATTGTAGCTCTCAAAAAGGTCTACAGAAAAGTCCGCGATAGCATATGTTTATCTTTTAAGGATGACCCACAGTAACCATTTTTTTCTTTCAAAGTATCGCTGTAAAAACTAAATTGTTACCGGGCGAAGCCGGGCCGGTTCGCTAGTATAAGTAATAAGAGAAACACCTAATATGTATAGCATTTCTTATATCATCTTCAGTTTAATATACTATATTTATAAGTTGTAGAACATTTTAAAAATAGAGAGCTGAAGTTATTTTTCAAAAATAGACCCCATAGTAAATATGAAATGGCGGCCAAAATAATGTTCCTTAATGTACCATAATTATGTACTAAATACCATAATTTTCACATACTTGAACTACTTTTTTAACTTCTGGGGTTCACATCCCTGCTACCGACCGAGACATTAGCAGTTCACTTACTTCGGCGGAGGGAAGCGGCCGAGGAGGAAGTTGAAATCCACTCTTGCATTTTTTTTGTGTAGTAAACTTATTTCCGCCAATGACTCAAANTTTCCCGAATGAATTTGAGGAAAAGCTTGACTTCAAATACGCGTACGTACTGCGGCACTAGAACATACATTTACTTCGTTGTCTGGGGTCGCGGTTGTTTAGTAGCTAGACTACTCGCCTGCCACCAAGACGAACTGGGTTGTATTCCCGGCGGAGTCGCTCCCGTATTTCTGCAAGTGGGAATCATGCCAGTTTTTATTTAAAACATTTTTTTTTTCTGAGTGAGATATTGCTAGTCCACCACAGGAAGAAGTGTAAAGAATGCTGTGATTTATTTTTACTTCTTTGCCATTTTTAAATTTTATTTATCAGACGTATAAATAATAAATAAAACTACACAGTTCGATACTATATATGAGAGCTATTCAGTTAGTTTTCCCATCAGGCCACTTACAGATATATAGTTACAGTGCTTGTCGAGTCACGCTAACTTGTTACAAAGTCGTGTCTTGTTTAGGCTATGAAATATGAAATAATATAGACTGTAGGTACAATACAAGTTTTCCATCTGTCTCTGTCATTTTCCACCTGTGTATGTAACCAGAACATGCATATGTCCTTTTAGTTCACTTACTTGAATTAAACCTCCCGCCATTTTCCATCTTACTATCCGTCACTCACCAGAATACTGCGCGTAAAAGTTTTGCTCTGGCAAGATGCTCAGGATAATTACCCTGCAGTTTTGGCACACCGCCAATAGCGAATAAAACGTTTACTTGGAGTGTTTTGGGACAAAGAGTAAAGTTTACTTGCAAGGTAACGTTTTGTAATCCCTTCCCGTATTACTGTTGTACCCGGATTTACTTGCAGTAACGCACGGCGCCATAAGGTTCCTGGATATTCTAGACTTCCAGCTCTTATAATCAGTTGCAAGTTATACTGCCGTAAACATATCACAGGCCTATATTTCATACATTGTCTGTGCAGTGTAATATCAGTACAAACATCTCAGTGCTGCTAAGAGGGTGACGCAGTCAGTGCTGCTCAGCAGAACATATGTAAGACTGCGAGGGTGATAAGAATGTAAGACTGCAAGGGATAAGAATGTAATACTGCAAGGGATAAGAATGTAAGACTGCAAGGGATAAGAATGTAAGACTGCTAGGGGATAAGAATGTAAGATTGTGAGAGAGATAAGAATGTAAGACTGCGAGGGATAAGAATGTAAGACTGCAAGGGATAAGAATGTAATACTGCAAGGGATAAGAATGTAAGACTGCAAGGGATAAGAATGTAAGACTGCTAGGGGATAAGAATGTAAGATTGTGAGAGAGATAAGAATGTAAGACTGCGAGGGATAAGAATGTAAGACTGCAAGAGATAAGAATGTAAGACTGCTAGGGATAAGAATGTAAGACTGTTAGGGATAAGACTGTAAGACGGCGAGGGATAAGAATGTAAGACTGCTAGGGATAATAATGTAAGACTGCTAGGGATAAGAATGTAAGACTGCAAGAGACAAGAATGTAAGACTGCTAGGGAATAAGAATGTAAGATTGTGAGGGTGATAAGAATGTAAGACTGCGAGGGATAAGAATGTAAGACTGCAAGGGATAAGAATGTAAGACTGCAAGGGATAAGAATGTAAGACTGCTAGGGGATAAGAATGTAAGATTGTGAGAGAGATAAGAATGTAAGACTGCGAGAGATAAGAATGTAAGACTGCGAGGGATAAGAATGTAAGACTGCAAGGGATAAGAATGTAAGACTGCTAGGGATAAGAATGTAAGACTGCTAGGGATAAGAATGTAAGACTGCGAGGGATAAGAATGTAAGACTGCAAGGGATAAGAATTTAAGACTGCAAGGGATAAGAATGTAAGACTGCAATGGATAAGAATGTAAGACTGCAAGGCGATAAGAATGTAAGACTGCGAGGGGGATAAGAATGTAAGATTGTGAGAGAGGTAAGAATGTAAGACTGCGAGGGATAAAAATGTAAGACTGCAAGGGATAAGAATGTAAGACTGCAAGGGATAAGAATGTAAGACTGCTAGGGGATAAGAATGTAAGATTGTGAGAGAGATAAGAATGTAAGACTGCGAGGGATAAGAATGTAAGACTGCAAGGGATAAGAATGTAAGACTGCTAGGGATAAGAATGCAAGACTGCTAGGGATAAGAATGTAAGACTGCGAGGGATAAGAATGTAAGACTGCAAGGGATAAGAATTTAAGACTGCAAGGGATAAGAATGTAAGACTGCAATGGATAAGAATGTAAGACTGCAAGGCGATAAGAATGTAAGACTGCGAGGGGGATAAGAATGTAAGATTGTGAGAGAGGTAAGAATGTAAGACTGCGAGGGATAAAAATGTAATACTGCAAGGGATAAGAATGTAAGACTGCAAGGGATAAGAATGTAAGACTGCTAGGGGATAAGAATGTAAGATTGTGAGAGAGATAAGAATGTAAGACTGCGAGGGATAAGAATGTAAGACTGCAAGGGATAAGAATGTAAGACTGCTAGGGATAAGAATGTAAGACTGCTAGGGATAAGAATGTAAGACGGCGAGGGATAAGAATGTAAGACTGCAAGGGATAAGAATGTAAGACGGCTAGGGGTAAGAATGTAAGACTGCTAGGGATAAGAATGTAAGACGGCGAGGGTGATAAGAATGTAAGACTGCACGGGATAAGAATGTAAGACTGCGAGGTATAAGAATGTAATACTGCGATGGATAAGAATGTAAGACTGCATGGGATAAGAATTTAAGACTGCATGGGATAAGAATTTAAGACTGCAAGGGATAAGAATGTAAGACTGCGATGGATAAGAATGTAAGACTGCGAGGCGATAAGAATGTAAGACTGCGAGGGGGATAAGAATGTAAAACTGCGAGGGTGATAAGAATGCAAGACTGCGAGTGTGATAAGAATGTAAGACTGCGAGGGTGATAAGAATGTAAGACTGCGGTGATGATAAGAATCTTGCATGCGTAATCCAAGCAGACGCAGTTGCACCCGTCTGCCTCTTGCAACGATCTTCTCGTCACACTCCACTACACTGACGCTGCCTTAAAGAGTTGCCAATTTCCCTGAGAGAAAGTCTCCTAATGAATTTACAAAAATCACCTAACTTTGTCCTGAGTCTATTTCCAAACAAATGTAGGCAAAATGTATAAAATATATGTTTTTGCATCTTGGAATGCTATTTATTATTGCTTAGTACAGTTGCTCACCACTGTAATAATCTTACAAAGAAAACCCAGTGCTGCTTACAGGTCCCAAAAAAACACTGTCACAAATTTAAACAAAAAAATTCATCTGAAATACTTTAATAGCGTATTCGTTACACATACGTACAAACACACATGAATATCAAGCTGTATACATAAAAACTTCAATTAACTTACTTTTCCAATGTAGCGATTACCGAAACTTCTCTTACGATGCGGCCAAATTGTATCGTTATTACCACAACAGACCACCCACGTTTCTACCTATGAAGAAATAATCACATGAAATAAAACATGTAACCTGCATCTAAAGGTGTTTCCATTTTCTCTCCAGGTGTACAATATGTATTTCGGGGAAATGAACAATCCTGAAAAAACAAAAGTCTGATAATCTGATAACAGAAAAAAAAAATATCCGGTCTTCCTTCAGATCACCAGATCTGCCACCAGAGTTGTGCAGAAATCACTAACTTTTCGGAATGTCGCATGCATGAAATTTTGTCACCGGACCATAATCTGAAATCACTAGATGTGGCGAGAAAATGACCAAGTTGGCAACTCTGCGGCGCCTTTCGATTCTCGCAGATTTCGCTGGCAAGTTGTATCAGTAATGTCAGCTATTGTTCCGATACTGCTAACGAGCACAGATCATCACTGGTGCTCATTTCCGCGCGCCGCTACATGGAACCCTGCACGAGGCTACATGGCACCCTGAGCGAGGCTACATAGGATAATGAAACCACTGAGTTTACTGGAGCTGGAGACGTTGTGGAACGTTAGTGAATCAAGATATTGACCGGCGATTCAATTCTTAGCTTCTCAGAGATATTTACACGTGTGCAAACGGTAGCGTCATTAAATACAAAATAGTCCTGATTTGAATATCGAGCAAAAGCAATACAGAAATAAACTCTTAACATAATTAAAGTTGTTATAGCTAAGGGCATCTGTTTTTCGCGAAATTATTTCAGCACTTTTGAGGTCCTGGTTACTATTTCCTTTCGGCCATTATTTATTATTTAACCACCTTTTTAATTAAATATTGCCATGCAAGCAATGACCACTGTGTGTACACTGAAGAGCCAAAAAAACTGGTACACCTGCCTCATATCGTGTAGGGCCCCCGCGAGCACGCAGAAGTGCCGCAAGACGACGTGGCATGGACTCGACTAATGTCTGACGGTATGCAGGAGGCATTGAAATCTGCGCCAATTTGAAAAAAGGTTGCACGTCTGTCACGTTTAAAGATTCTCGCCAGTCGTCGTTTGTCCCATTCTTTCACGATCTTTTTCCGGCCGCAGCGATGTCGAATATGTGATTTTTTACCGGATTCCCGATATTCACGGTACACTCGTGAAATGGTCGTACGCGAGCATCCAAATGTTATCGCTACCTCGGAGATGCTATGTCCCATCTCTCGTGCGCCGACTATAGCACCACGTTCAAACTCGCTTAAATCTTGATAACCTGCCATTGTAGCAACAGTAACCGATCTAGCAACTTTGCCAGACGCTTGTTGTCTTATATAGGCACTGCCGACCGCATCGCTTTACTCTGATTGGTTCCATTCCTCTGTTATTTGCATACGCACGCCTATACCAGTTTTTTTTTGCTCTCCAGTGTATATTCCACCGCACTCGGAAGTTAATGTCTACTGCTAAAATAAAATATATTTATTTACTTTTTTTTCACTTCAAATGACAGGACTTTCACAAGTAGCCACTTTACCGTGAATAAACTACAAAAAACTGTCTTTCCACAAATACACGTGACCAATATCAAAGAAAAGCTACAAGTGTGCCCTTAGTACGGAGTCTAGCCAACAAATAGATCTTTTTCGCGAAAAAACACGTGGCCTCAGTTATAATAAATACATTTTCTTCAGTTAGACAAGTATCAGTATTTTTTAAGCGCAAGAAGTCTGTTAAATTAAGAGAAGAAAACAATTTCATCCTTAAGGGTTGCTGCATATCAAGCCTGCAGCCACGCGGTTTAAACGCGGAGTCANCACAAAAAAAAAAAAATATATTAAACTCGACTTTCTCAGAAAATACTGCCGAGTTAAAACGTTTTCAAAAAAATTCTATTAATTCATTGGTTTATGAAAAATTTAAATTTTAATGTTAAATTAAAAAAAAAACATTAAACATAAAAATTGGCAAGATTTTTGAATGTGCCAGTATTCCTTAAAAAACGTCACGTAGAATATGGGGTCCACAGCTGGAAATGCTACACAAAGTTAAATAAAATAATTAAATGTTAACGCGCAAAAGAAAACATTTATTTGACAATGATTCCCCTCTTAAACTCCGTGTCTGCAGGCGTGATACACAGAGCCCTTAAATTCATAATTTAATCAATTTTATTTAGTTTTAATGAACACCACTGTGGAACTTTACGAAACCGTGAACTTATTGACGAGCAGAATAGTTGCTATTTGCTGCAGGTTGTACCCTCGCTGCGGCTCGACAGCAGTAACGGAACGCCTCCCGAGTTCATGCGGGTCGCGTTCCGATACTCGCAGATCCCACCGAGCCCTTGTTTCAACAACGGTAGCTATTGTTCCGATAATGCCGAGTCCAGGGGCGCAGGAATGGATTTGGAATAGGGGCACAGGGGTGCATTGCAAACCTCCTCTCCCAAATTTTTATTTGTGTGGTAGATAGAGGTAGGAGTTAACATTTGTTTTTGGGTAGTTTCAGGATCGTTAGAAACGTATTTTTGTATTCATTCTGCCAAACGAAGCGCTTGAAAGTCACAGACTCGTAACAGATTTCCTGCGACAACATCCACCTACTGTGGCGAAAGTAAATGTTTGGGTAAAAATATTTGCTTTCACGTTTTCCAAATAGCGCTAGGCTGTATCATGTGAATGAGTGCGCATCTAAACAAATTTTTCCCGAATACCCTTTTCCTTTCCTCGTCATTTTCCAGCAGCATTTTGCCGTCCTGCCACGGTGCAGTCGGTTGGTGCTCCGCCCGTCTGCGGTGCGGGAGGTCCTGGGTTCGAATCACAGGCAAGGCATGGGTGTTAGTTTAAGTTAGGTCATAAGTTAGTTTTTAAGCCGTCCCCTGATAAGCATTCAGGTACAACACTGAGAGGCGTCAATAAGCCCTTTACAATGCAATTCCAATCCAACCCAGCAGCCTTTCTTTGACTAGCGTCTCAACTTGTATCCCTCCCCATCCCCCTCTGGGGCCGCGGTGACTTAGCGGCTAGAGGTAAACCGAGCTCGATTCCCGGCGAGGTCACTCCCGGATTTTCGCACGTGGTAATCGCGCCGGACGACGCCGCTGATCGGCGGGTTTTATCGGGGATCTCCCGTTTCTCTCGCCCTTGCATTCCGGCGCTGCTCCTTACTCACCTCGCTACATCCTCACGTACTCTCAATAAATCTCCGTTTTTTTAAAGCCGCGCAAATCTCTCCACTTCACTGTTATCCTCCCCCCCCCCCATATACACAAAATATGAAAATATGAAAATGTTCAGCAGTGATTATCTCTAGTACTTGTTTCCATGGGCGGTTTATTGGCTTCCTGGGGTGATTATTTAGATTATTGAATCAACTGGAGCCCGCAGAGTTTGTGTACTGTCGGTGAAAGTAAATATACGCTGGCGGTTGGGGTCATGTGTTTCTTTAACACATATTTGCAGAAATTGAGAGGGTAGCAGCAAGTAAGTTCTAATGGGAATTCTGCGAAATACTAAATTATAACTTTGAAACTTTCATGCGCGAGTAGTGTTTAAAACCTGTATGGAAATATAATGTAATAACGATATCCTTAGTTTATTCCCTTTTATTCAATTCCAAGAATACCACTGTCGAGCGTTCCAGAACTGCCAGTCACTTGCGGACAAAAATATTTACTGTTTACTGCAGACAGTTCCAGTACCGTCGACAAGCACTAATAAATCATAGATTACTTCAGCGCCTGTCTGCAGTAACAGATTGCGACCACTAGGCCCTTCTCCAATCTCTCTGCGCACACACCAACGTCCAGTCCACAAACATGTCCCCGGAAACGTGTCGTGCTTGTGCAAACATTTCGTTCTGTGATCAACCTTCGAAGAGAACGTCCCTCATCCGTAGCATAGGTACGACGGGGAGGTGGGGCTTGAGAGGAGCTGCGCGTTCGAGGTCGAGAAGCGATGGAGCTATACGGGCGACACTAACACGCGCCCCTGGCGCCTCGTCGCTCTTACGCCTGAAGTGCGCGGTGTTTCTGTCAAAACACTGCGCGCCGTGCAAATTACGCATGTTACAATGGCACTTCACGCGATGGAAGACCACAGGTTAAACTACCTTCACATAGTCGTATTTTTCTCTTCCTGCTTAAAAAGGAAACTGCAATGGCAAGCTTTACAAATGCGATATTTGACCACTTTCACGATTTTTATTTCTCCATAAATACACTTAATATGATAGAAGTAAAAAAAAAAAAAAAATAGGGAAATATATAATTGTTTTTTTTTTTTACCCTTTATGGCAAAAAGTCGTATTTAACGAACTTTTATTTACCGATATGCGCATTTTTGCGCAAACGACTATTTCACAGACAATGTTTCAGCACATGGACTTCTTAAGGACCCTGCCTAGTAACGAAATTTTAAACGCTTCAAGGTTAAGTTCGGTGATATTGCAATGGTGGTAGAAAATAGAATAAACAAGTTTCGCGTGTGTTCTATTTCCTTAGAATTTCAAGCGGTGGCTATAGGGATATAAAACAGCAACGTGTTTAGAAAAAAATACAGCGTTGTCGCTATAGTTTAAAATACTGTTTTCAGAATAATAAGTATCGTGAACAGAGGGCTACTGACAGCTATCTCTGCTGACTTTCATACTTACCAACGACCGCATTTGTTTCAATAACCAAATTTATAAATGGGCAACGAAACGTCGACTTTCATTTCTGTCCTGAAAAAAAAAAAAAAAGATTTGCATTGAAATATTTTACAGTTTTTTTGAAGTTGTACTTATTTTGGCGCGTTGAGGGTAAAAGTTTGGTGTGCAACGGAAGTTGCGCGCGCACGGTGTAACGAAATTCGACAGTGAACATTGTAATCAAGCAGATAATACACGCTGTTGCTTAGCAACCAGCGTTTGAGGTTATGTGCGTATCGTTGTATGATAAAATTTTTTGAAAGTGTTTTCAAGTATTTGAGGTTATGCGCGAAAATTTTATTTTAGTCGCGCCAAAGACGTATAACTTCTAACGGGCGTACATTAGTACACACACCCCCAATGTGTTAAATTATAATACACACAACTGCTTACAATTAGACCCAGATGGCAACTCGTTGCTAATGAACAAACGTAGATAGGCGCCAGTAAGGCTGGACTCATAACCGTCAGTCGCACCCGTCAGTCAGTCAGTCGTCCGTCCGTGTTTTCGTCCGTCAGTTGAAAGCAACTCACAACGATCCGTCGTCCGTCAATAGGGATTGACGGACGACGGATTTTGTACGTCAAAATTTCAGTGCGACAACTTAACATGGTGATCTTTCTTCGGTTGGAGGTATATTTGGTTGGAAATACATTTTGAAGAGAAAAACATTATGGGGCGATAATTTTTTTACGTGGTAAGAATTTATACTGGATTATTGTTTACGTTTTTAAATTCCAGAATTTACCACCGAAGATAAATAAACGCATATCCATGGCCTTGCGTTTTACTTGAATGTGCGCATTCGCGTCTATGGAATGTCGTCGGAAGGCGGTGACCAATCCGCTGGTCCGTCGAAAGTTAAAGTTTGAGAAATATTTGACGGATTGACGGGTAGAAAAAAAAAGTTTCCCTGTGATTGGTTGGAGATCACGTGACCGCCGTACGGATGGGCGACAAATGTGAGTCCAGCTTAAGGAGGGAGGTAAATTTTTTCTTCTTCCATATGGATTTATAAAATATATTTACTTCTAGTCATTAGGTTTGTGGGGCGGCAGATACACATTGTGTAGGACAGAAACTATAGTCCATTCACGGTTACTTCCGACTTTTCTGAAGCCCTGCTAAAGTTCTACTTCCAGTATATTACTCCGCCTCAAGCAAACAAAGCTTAACCGTGTATAGAAAATCACACCAAAGGGACAACGCATCGTATACGTGCGCTCTCAGTGTAATAATCTTTTGCATAAGAAATATTTCTTACTAGGTATTGCCAACACATATATTTTATTGGGGCCGCGGTGGCTGAGCGGGTAGCCTGCTCGCCTCCCACCACAAGCCCAACCGGGTTCAATCCCCTGCCGGGTCACTCCCGGATTTTCGCATGTGGGAATCGTGCCGGACGATGCCACACTGGCCGGCGGGTTTTCTCGGGATCTACCGTTTTCCCCGCCCCCTTCATTCCGGCGCAGCTCCATACTCACCCCGTTTCACCCTCATCGGCTGTCAAGACCTCGCTGTATAAATAAAAAGTTAGTAAAAGTTCAATTTAATAAAAAAATAAGGCGTTTTTAGGTTAACAGAGGTATAAAACGCTCGTGATACATGATTTATTTAGGAAATAACCAAGCACGTCATGCATGGGGTGATTTTCCAAAGGTTTATTTCAAAAAGTGCGAGGAAACCGCGAATATACTATATATAGCATGCACGTCGTTAGCGGGTAGGTACTGTAAAGTTGGATAGTCTACCTGAGGGATCGCGTCAACGTGTGTACACTCGTAGGAAGTGTAGATGTTCCTTTTCATTATTGTTTTCACAACGACATCTTGTGCGAATGAGTGGGTGTAAGTGAAGAGATTTTGGGGCGGCTCCTAACTGCGAGGTCTCGAGAGCCGACGATGGTGAAGCGAGATGAGTACGGAGCAGCGCCGGAATGCAAGGGCGGGGGGAAACTGGGAGATCCCCCGAGAAGAAACCCGCCGACCAACGGCATCGTTCTGCACGATTCCCACATGCGAAAATCCGGCGGGCGACCCCTTCGGGAATCGAACCCTGTTCGTTTGTGCCCCGCTCCCCCTTCTAAATATTTTAATGCGCCTCTGGACTCAGCAGTATCGGAACAATAGCTGATGCGAGGGTGTCCCTGACACACACGGGAGCCGACAGGATGGGGTGAACGCTTGGCTACGATTGATCAGTTTTTTTCCATGTTAACGCTGGCAGAAACGCCGCGACCACCGAACATATTTACGTTTAAACTTGAAATACAGCAGGATGAGCTCTTCAACAAAGCACTCGATATAAGCCAATACGTAGGGACACCCGAACTTCGCAAAACGATTTTTGCGCTTGTTAGGTAGATTTTAATAGCCTAAGGGTATATCAGCAGTTTTCTTTTGGTTGTTGGTAGCGTGTCTTTGTGAGAATACCTTTTTTCTTACTTGGCTGGCCAATCAGAATTAGGTTACTCCTGTAGTGCGTGTATGCGATTCGTGAACACACCTGAAACGCGCAACACGTAAATCATCAATCAAGAAAGTGGATTTTAGGTAAAGTGTTATGAATAGGACCAGTGACTTTTCGCGTGAAAATCGGAGCACACAGTAGACTTCAATACTATATACACACTTCAACTGTTTATATACCTCCATTGGCTGCTGGTGCCGTGTCCGTCTTTGACCAAGCCACTCAGGACTAAGTAACTCCGACACTGAACCTTCGTGATTCGTGCGCAAACGGGGTTAACACGGGCCAGAAATTTTTTTAGCCAATTAAAGAAGTTGGACGACCCTATAGTGATTTGGACTGTACCTTGTCTCGAAATATTTTCGCGAAATATCACTGCCCCTAGTTATGAATTAAAACTGGTCATGAAATCTTTTCGCGAAAATCGGTTTGCCTTGTAATATGTGCTTAGTGAACCTGTCTCATCTTCAAATAGCTGCATTTACATGAAGAGAACTTCGTTTTTTCTAGAAGGTAACCACTGTGGCCCACGAAAAATAATCTTTGCAAATATAAGTATGAAAATAGACTTGGCATGAAAGGTGTATGCATTACAAAAAATATTACATATAGGTAATGAATACATTTAGATTAGGCTGATTTCTATAATATATATAAACATTTATAATCAAGTATAAAGAATAAAGAATTAGAACAGTTTGTTTAAAACCAAGTAGCTTTAATAAATTGTGTCCACATTTTCAAAGAAAAATTGTAATGCCCCAATACTAGTTCGTGATAATCAGTGCCTTGCGTACGATAACCCGTTTGTGTGGCATTTCTCACTTTCTTTTTATCTTTTTTGTGTTTTATCCAGGGCTTACAAAAGGCCAGTTTGTTCAGCTCGAATTATGAATACGCGTCTTGCAACTCGTGTCATCTGCAGCGGACAGTAAACCTGCAAGAGAGAAAGAGGGGGAGAAGAGTAGGAAGGGAGGGACGGACAGTACCAACAGGTATATGATGAGTTTACGGCACTATAAGGCTCCTTGTGGTCAACTGAGCGCTTTTGAAAGCCCGTTTACGAAGTACACTGAAGAGCCAAAAAAACTGGCACACCTGCCTCATA
>NQII01000748.1:1087825-1099370 GCA_002778355.1 Clitarchus hookeri
TTTTTTTTTTTTTTTTGCAAATTGGTCTCCAACATGGACGTCCCTGCCATCCCGTACCTCACACGCGGGGAATGGGGTATCCGGCCTGATAGGTGGTCCGACGGATGGCGCCCAGACCCGTCCACTAGCCGGGGCGTTGGACCAATCAGCGCTCAGGCCGCTGGGACACAGGGCCAAGAAACACGATTTTCACGGCGAAGGAATTCTTGGGTTGTGGTGAAGGGTCTCTGCAGCTACCCACTGGTGCCACGGAAATTTAAGAAAGTACCACGGGGCGATAGGAAAGGCCCCCACCTGAGATTGTCTCGGGTGTCCGATCCATCGAGGTTGGACTCGCGGTGGCGGTGGTTGAGTCTTGGCAAGTTGAAGGAGGCGGGGAGGGTGCTATCCCCTGAGAATGGTCGACGCAGTGAGCGGCGACACGGCTCCGGCACTGTCCTGGGGAGACAGTGGTCCACACTCAACAGAATTAGAACCCAACATGGCAGATGCGCATACTTTCTGCACAAGTGGGGCAGGCAACCATCCCCTCAATGTGACTGCGGAGAAGATCAAACCATCAGACACATTATTGAAGAATGTCCTATAAGGTCCTATAACGGTAGTCCTGACGACTTCCTGTTGGCAACTCAAGAATCGATAGATTATATCAATAGACTTGATATTTGTTTGTAACTCTTAAAGTTTGTAATATTTTTAATGTCTATGTATTGTTCCATTTGCTTGTAACTCTTAAAGTTTGTAATATTTTTAATGTCTATGTATTGTTCTTTTTATAAGTGTCTAAATTGCCATACGATAAATAAATAAGTGGAGGTCGGGCAGTGCCTCGGACGGACCACGGGGTCCTCTGGGTGTGAGGCTCCCAGATGGATGTGGGAAGAGAGCGGACGGCGTATCGCATTATCGGTTCGGGACATCAGAGCAGGTCAACTCAGATGTTAAGACGGTTGCTGCTCCACGCTGATTGAAGTGTATCTCAATCCTTGCCCTTGGTGGCCCACTGGCGCAATTGCTCCTATAATATATTCGCGGTTTATTCACACTTTTGAAATCATACATTTGAAAAATCATCCCACGTGAACGATGTTGTTTTGCTGTTTCCTGAACATGCCATGTATCACAGGCGTTTTATACTTGTGTTAACATAAAATGACTTATTTTTAGTTAAATCGAAATATTTTATTTATAAATGATAATGCTTCATTTATAAATAATATGAATAAAAATAGCGAGAAAACATGTGCATTGGTAACGCCTAGTATGGAATAGTTCTCGTGTAAAATATTATTACAACTGAGTGCTCACGAATGAGGTGCTTTGTCCTTTGGTGTAATTTTCCAGAATTAGTTAAGCGTAGTTTGTATGAGGCGGAGAAATACCCTGGAAGTAGATCCTTAGCAGGGCTTCAGAAAAGTGTGGAGTAACCGTAAGTGGATTATATACTCCAACCGGAGCTTGGGCACAGCCGCCCGGTGGGTTACCCCAAATGGCGACCTGGGTAGCGGCTTTGCCGTAGAGTCCAACGAGTGCATGCGCGTCTCCCCCCCCCTGCATTTACAGCGGTTGTTCCCAACTTCAGTTTTTAATAAGTATTTGTTAGTTTTGCGCGTATCGTTGGATCTACGCTCATCCCAGTGTGTTCAAGTGGAACAGGAGAATAACTGGGGACTTTGGTTTTCTCCTTTCAATGCAATGCGTTTGGGCAAGGTCCTAAAAAAAAAAACAAAGTAAAACGTCGAAAAGATATGCATAGTAAGTAGTAGATTGATAAAATTATTTTGGTGACATGTGTTCGCACCGCCTCTCACTACATTTCTGAGAGTTGCAACAGCGTTCGTATATTTGTCGCCTGCCGCCTGCTTCGTGCGTGACGCAACTTCCTGTTTGACTTGGCCTGGAAAACCTGGGCATCTCGCGTGTCGCGCTTCATAATTACCTTCTCGACAGTCGTTCAAAGAAGCGGTCGTATGAGCAAGACAGGCCAGCGCTGGTATAGGCTGCCCACGCTCAACTTAGCACTGAAGAAAGCCCTGCTTAAGATCTACTTGTATGCACGTTGTTCATTCTTCCGCCGTACGTAACGTTAACATTGCCATGGGCCTGCTCCTTTTATCGATGCGTCGTTCAAGTGGAACTGTGCAATTATTTGAAAATTAAATGTTTCCTTAATTTGATAGTTCTTGCAATTATAGGCAAAAAAAAAACAGAAAAAGATTATAAATAATTTTAGTATTCACACAATGTTCATCTAACACTTTCAAAGTGCTCAGATAACCGTAAACCGTCTGTACTGTGCTACTCAACGATTTATCGGTCAAGATACAACAGTTTTGGAAAATATCAATTGTGATATGGGTCCACAAAAAAAATCAACCCACCCGCCAACGGCAACGTCCACCATGTCACCACAGCGTGAGTCCGTGATTGGGTGTGCATTTCGCTACATCTTTATTCTTGACTGCGAGTCATCCAGAAGGTGTGAAATGAGTTGTATGCCAACCGCATGTGTAAAACAAACGCACAGGTTTCTTAATTCCAACTTGCCCCTAAATTAACCCATGACTTTTTCAGGTCCCCAAATATCAACCAGTATTTGGGATTTTGCTATATTAAAATATTTGCGATTTTGCAATCAAATTTGTATACTTTGTGTAAGCGATATCTCACGTCGAAATGTATAGATAAGTACGTAATAAACTGATAGTGCACGGGACAGTGACGCATATAAGAAGGGCCAGTGACTTTTCGCGTAAAAATCTGAGCACACAGTAGACTTCAATACTATATACACACCTCAGCTGTTGTTATACCTCCATTGGCTGCTGGTGCCGTGTCCGTCTTTGACCCAGCCACTCAGGTCTAAGTAACTCCGACACTGAACCTTCGTGATTCGTGTGCAAACTGTTAACACGGACCAGAACATTTTTTTAGCCAATCAAAGAAGTTGGACTACCCTACAGTGCTTTGTACTGTATGTCGTCTCGAAATCTTTTCGCGAAATATCACTGCTCCTATATATAAGTGATCTGTCCCGGGGATCGTGTCACTTCTCTCAAAACACATATTCTGCAGTTTCCCGTTCCCTCATTTTGTAATCACTGCCATTCCAAAAATAAAATAAAGTGCAGCATCTGTGTAGATGTGAATCAGCGAAGAGTTGCAATACTATATTATCGTTCCAGAATCAGAACCGTTGACCTGATATGAACACCAGTTTTCAGTAATGGTTGTTGGCCACCAGTTCAGTATTTTGTGTAGTAGGCTTTTATTCTCTAGTGTATAATCCATCGTCAAAACCTTCAAAACCCGGAAGGATTACGTAGCGAAATTTTTCACGCTTTTTCTTTGTTGTGATTTATGGCGTGTTGTAAGTGTTGATTATCGCTAGAATAATTCACGAGAAACACTTTCTTTCACGTTATTTATGATGATTGGACGAGTTTAACTGTTAAACGCCTTAAATGCCATTCGCGGTTTCTTCACGATTTTTGAATCAAAACTTCGAAAAATCACCCCACTGTGTCGTGTTTTGTTGTATCCTAAATATGTCACATACCACAAACGTTTAATACTTCTGATAACATAAGAGTATCTTATTTTTGGTTATAATGAACTTTTAATTATATTTTAAAATTATAATGTTTTATTTTTAATCAACACGAATCAAAACAGCGAGAAAATAGGTTTGTAGGTTACGCTTAGTAAGAATTAGTTCTTGTGTAAAATATTATTACACCGAGTACGCACGAATGCGGTGCGTTGTCCCTTTGACGTAATTTTCTAGACTCGGTTAAGCTGTGTGTGCGTGAGGCGTAGGAATACCCTGGAAGTAGAACTTTACCAGGGCCTCAGAAAATATGGAAGTAACCGTGAATGGACTGCAAGAAAAATTTTTCTCATAAAGATACGCGTTCGGTGGCCAAAGGAAAGCGACTGGTGTGCGCGTAAAATAACGAAATCCAGCCTGTACGCGAATATTTTCGCCAAAATTGAGCTGTCCCTAGTTATGGTCACAGAGTATGGAAGCGTACAGGGACGAAACAACTGCTCACTCCGCGAACTTCAGCACACGCCAGAAAGATTGCGTCACTGGTCAGCAACACCTCGGAACGCCGTTCGCCAATCAGCGGTAGCTCCCCCGTCTGCACGGCATGCTAGCCAATAGGGAATCTTCCGCAGCACAATGGCAGCCAATCAGACACGAGGTCCATCCCCCAGAGCCTCGCGCAGCCAGCCCGTGGTCGTCGTGCGGTGAAGTGTTGCAAGGTAAGCTGGCGCTTGCCCAGTGATGTACGCACACTCGGCGCACGCAGCAGGAACCAGTAACCAGAGTGGAGGCGTGAGAAACTGGATGTATTGCGGTCACTTACGAGAGAGCACGTGCTGTGACGTCAACTGCATGCACCACTACGTAAAAGTGGCCGATGTGTCAACTAGCGAACGATTAGTATATTAGCACAGAGCAAAACACAGCTTACCTTGCAACAGTTCACCGCACGCCGTCGGGTAATCCCGTTTCAAAATACCGCCCTGCCATTTTGCCTCTGTATACTTACTTAATCTGTGACTCAATCGTGTCTGGCCTTCTTTCGGGATATCGACATTTCCACCCCAGCCGTTCTCCGATAAGTGTAGTTTTAGTTTTCTCGTACCCATTTTTGGGGTCGCGGTGTGTAGTGGTCAGACTACTAGCCTCCCACCTAGGTGAACCGAGTTCCATTCCCGGCGGGGTCGCTCCCGGATTTCCGCATGTGGGAATCGTGGCTGCCGGACGATTTACGCTGGTCGGCGTATTTTCTCGCGTATCTCCCGTTTCCCCCACCCGTGCATTCCGGCGCTGATCCATACTCACCCAGCTTCACCCTCATCGGCACTCAAGACCTCGATGTTAAGAGCCGCCCAAATCTCTCCACTCTGTATTCCGTACGCGTTTCATTGAGATACAGGTAGTTACCGACTAGCCCCATTGCGCGCATTTCTCAACACTCGTGCAATATCGCTTGCCTGTGATGGGAGCCGCAAGCAGGTTTACAAACACCGAGAAAGAAACATTCATATCGTGAGGTCACCAATAACAAGAAGTTCAATCAATCTGTCGAGTCACCGAGAAATGTGGCACTCCTCTCCTGACACTGCAACAGTACGCAAAAATGCCAGCAGTCTGATAACAGATCCTTACCAACATACAAGCAAGTAGTGATGTTGAAAAATATCGATATATAGATATGAATCGTGATGCATTTCAAATATATTTTATCGAAATCAACATCTTTTTCCAGGTATCGGCAATAACTATTTTTATAATTCTTCTTTAATAAGCTCTGTTTTGAATACAAAAAATTGAATTAAAAAATTTAAATGTGTTTTTGGCAACATGGACCCAAACATGCGCTACATCTTTCTGCAATGCCTCGTTTCCTCAATACGTAATATTCCAAGCAATTTTACATGTGTCAAGTCCTTTAATACAAAAAACATCGGATTACAATGTACCAAACATTCATGTTTTTCTTTTGGTATATCATTTTGTAAAACGATACTTTTATAAATAACCAATTTAATAATATCGATATTTTTTCTGCAATCAATATCCCTACAAACAAGTCCTTCCTAAGGATCCCGTCTTACGGACGCCATTAAAGTTTATTTAATCGTTACAATGTGTTGTCTCTTTAAATTATATATATATGCATACATATATATGTGAATTCTCAGTCTATTCTAACCTCAGTCTCTTACTCTTATCGAACTTTAACTTAACATTCCAGACTTATCCTCTACATATTAATAAAGATAAACTCTAATTTCGTACAGTAAGTTAACACGAGACGTCTACAGTTTTTGCCTAGACTTTTTATGCTCTTCTTGCATTGATCTTCTGTTATTGGTCATCATATGTATATATGTACAAAAATAAGTAATTAAAATCAAAACTATTATATGACTGACATACAATAGGAGCTGCTTAGTAAAAAAAACACGTGCTGTGACTGTGTTGCGGATACGGTCTTACGTGTTACTTGAATACGTTTGCGTTAGCAAGGGGGCCGCGGTGGCTGAGCGGTTAGCCTGCTCGCCTCCCACCAAGACGAACCGGGTTCAATCCCCGGTCGGGTCACTCTTAGATTTTCGCGTGTGGTAATCGTGCCGGACTACGCCGCTGGTCGATGGGTTTTCTCGGGGATCTCCCGTTTCTCCCGCCCTTTCATTCCGGCGCTGCTCCATACTCACCTCAATCACCCTCATCGGCTCTCAAGACCACGTCTAATTGTACTCCAAAACACGTCGGTTCCGAACCAGTATTGCGGTTGGGTGATTTTAACTCGTACGTGTCTTAAGTGTCTGCCAGCCAATCACAGACGTTCAGCGTCAGGGTAAACTTATTCTAATTGGCCCAGCCGAGTATAAAATGTCTACTCGCACTGACACGCGACCAACAGTGAAAGGAAATTTGAAAGCATGCACATAACAAGTTTAAGTCTAGCTTGAGCCTAAAAATAAAGGTGGGCCCTGCATGCACCCAATGGAACGAGACCACATCTATTTCAATTGTGTTGTTATTCACGGAGTCGGGAAGGATTACCAAACGCCACATCGCAGTTTCCGTCCTTCTACCGCGTCGGTCTGATTTTAAAGACGTGTTCACGTCAAAACTTACACGTGTTCATGGTTGGTATGGAATTCAAATCATCATCACAACCGCACATGTTGCAGAAAGTTGAGCAGAGAAACATTTGGAGTGATTGCTTATATTTGAGGGGTTGGGTTAAGATATTTTGGCGGCTCTTAACGTCGAGGTCTTGAGAGCCGATGAGGGTGAAATGAGGTGAGAAGGAGTAGCGCCTGAATAAAGGGGCAGAGAAAACGGGAGATCACCGAGAAAACTCGCCGACTAGCGGCATCGTCCGGCACGATTCCCACATACGAAATTCCGGGAGCGACCCGCCGGGAATCGAACCCGGTTCGCCTTGGTGGGAGGCGACTAGTCTAACCACTGCACCACCGTGGCCCCCCTCACAAAGCGGATTTTAGAAACAGGACAACGGTTTAAAATAATTTGTGGTTTTTTTTTTAAATTAAAATTTTTGGTTTTGCGTATGTAAATATAGATATGGATTACAGTTAAAAATGCCTGTTATTAACTACTGCCTAATTTTATGCTTTAAATTTGTATCTTGTGACATTTCCTCGTTTCTGCAGCATAAATGTTCTTCCATTTTAAATAAACATCTTCGAAAATGTTATACTCGGCTCTGATTGGCTGTCTCCCATGCGCCTGCTGAAGAAATGAAATACGACAATTTCCTTAATGTTCTGTGTCAGGAACACTACTTGTTATGCGCAGTTTTGAATCAATAGGTTAGATAATATGGAAACCAATTCTTGTGCACACGACTTATGTTCTGTGGTTACTGTTAGGCTTTCAATTGTTAACCAAGCTTAACTTAGGCTTGAGTACAACAAGGATTGCGGTTTCTATCTTGAATCGGCGAGGGTGCTTCAACTGCGTTGTAGAGTGTTTGAAATCCTGGGTTTTTGACGAAACTATTAAACATAACCCCAGCATGTTTATCTACGAAAAGACGCACTCCAGAGGACAGAGTGGTACTGTTGCATGTAGCTGCTCGGTGTTTCCTTCCCGTGGGAAGGCACTGAGAGCTGGAGGTCAAATGTGTAACGTTAGACGAAACGAACGGCTTATCATAAAGGACGCCGCCGCACACGCTGATAAACTTATTGCAGATCGTGCCTCGCTGACCCTTAAGAAGCTCATATTTCTTCATTTGTCACGCAGAAATGTCGTCATCATCATTACCTTTCCCAGAACAACTTGGATCGCCGAGAACGTTCTAGAAGGCAGCTACCTCAAGTATAAATACCACATGTGGGCCTCTGAGGAGAGAGTGATTAAGAGCCGAGAGTTTGGCGTCTCGTGCGACCTTAAGCGACAGTTGGGCGTTTGCGGAGCGGCGAGGGACGACTGCAGCGATCTGCGAGAGTGCGTCGGCGAGCTTGTTTGCAGTGAAGAGTGGGGCTGATCTGCGGGACTGTGGACTGGGTGCGTGAGTGAAAAGACTTTAGGGACGATGGAAATAGACAGTTTTAATTAAATGTGTGGAAATGATTGGAGCAGTTTAAGGGGCATTAATAAGAGTAAAGACTGTGGTAAAGACTTTAATTGAAATGTAGATAGTAATTAAATATTGCGCTCAATAAGAACAATAAGAGTTAATAGGACGCTCAGACTGGTAAATAACATATGTTTGTCTGTTTGTAGCATTGAGAATAAATATAATTATTGAATTTAGTTATTTTATTTGTACTAAGATTTCTATCCCTCACGAACTCGGTTTCCCCCCCTTCAGGCGTCTCTTGTTAACACGCATGCTGTAAATATTATTTGGAGCCCTCCAATATAGTTAAAAACTGCGTTTTCAGACTGGCGTACCTTAAAACAGACTAGCCGCACACGAGTCAAACTACGATAGGAGCCTGCATTGAACTTTGCTACAAACTTTGCATTAACATAATGATAGGGTCACCGCTGAGAGTCTCGAAGGTAAACGCAGCACTACGAGAACACTGCACGCCAGTTCCGAGCCCTGCGCGTAGCTGCGATGGCGCTCTTGCAGCGCGCGCCAGTGTCGCCATTATAGCTCCCACGCTTCTCGGCCAGAAAAGCAGGCAGCCGGGCCCCATAAGAACAATTATTTTAATAACAATAATTACTGTTTCTCTAAAATTGTACTTTAAATTTTTACAGCGAATTTTGAATCCACATCGGCTTTGAGCAGGGCCAGGTCTATCACTCATTAATATGGCCATTGCGAGGAAAGAATTCTACGAACTGAGTGTGTGTGTAACTTCCTCGTAGGATTGATGCGGCTGGTATAGCGTAGCAGACGTTAGTTGTGTCTTTTCCTTGTTAGTGACGGGAGGGGGAGGAGGGAGGGTCTGCGTAAGAATGACGTTGCTGCCTGATGGGGAGGGGAGACTGTAGTTCGTGCCCGGATCGCAGTCGGGAGAGAGCGCTAGTGCGTATTGGAAGCCGTGCCGGGCGCTGGGCAGATGGGGGAAGTACGTCGCCGGATATGGCCGGCCGAGCCAGCTCATCGCTCGGTTATTTCCTTCCTGCTCGCCACAGCGCATTCCAGTCGGCTTGAGGAGACATCGCAGCTACTCTTTCAACTGTCACCGCTCTGTCCACACCACGAGAGCCAGACCGTGGGCGAGGTCGCGGAACACACTCGAGTCCTGTCTTCTCCGCAGCTTCACTATGCTGGACCTGTAATTCCTGACGGGGCCGCGGCGGTGTAGTGGTTAAACTACTCACCTCCCGCATACGCGAACCTGGTTCAATTCCCCCCGGTGTGGGGGGCTCCCGAATTTTAGCACGCGGGACGATGCCGCTGGTCGGGTTTTCTCGGGGGATCTCCCGTTTCCATCGTCCTTGCGTTCCTGCGCTGCTCTATACTCACCTCGCTTCACCCTCATCGGCTCTCAAAACCTCTGTGTTAAGAGCCGCCCAAATCTCTTCACTCCCTCACAAGATAACTCCTACGCGAAGGAAAAAAAAATTGCGTTTGCTGGAGGAGGGTCTAAGTAACCTTCCTAGGTAGAAATTTCAAACGCTTCAAGGTCACGTGTCCGGCCTTAAGGAAGCATTGCGACGGTGATGGAAAATAGCATAAGCGAGCTTCGCGTGTGTTTGGTTTCCTCGGGATCTTAAAGCGATGTCTTTAGGGTTTCGATGCAGCAATGGTCACTGTAGTTAAGAACGCTTTTTTACAGAAGAATAAATGTCGTAAACAGAGACTACTTACAACGATCTCTGCTGACTTTGACACTCTCCAAATACCACATTTATGTTTCAATAACCAAATTTATAAATGGGCAAAAAAATATCGGCTTTAATTTCTGTTCTGAAAAAAAGATTTACATTATAATATTATATGGTTTTTTTTTTTAAATAGTACAGACAACTGCAACAGTTAGTCTCATACAATTACAGAGGCCCCTTGACAGTTGTAACTACGCTACCTAACTTTTGGAACATCCGGCATTCAAATCTGCGGTCAATCTGGCGAGCGGATATGTCGTACAAGTCCCAGGTTCGAACGCTGGCAAAGGAACGAGAGTTCGTGTCCGTTTTACACGCCTGTCGAGATGTGCCGTATTATTTAATAGCGCGCGTGTGTATGGGTTAAGGTTCTGCCTCTCAATGTATTTCTTATGTGAACTTTAAACTGTAGTCTATTCACGGTTACTTCCAACTTTTCTGAAACCCTGCTGAAGTTCTACTTCCATGATATCCCTCCGCCTCAGGCAAGCCAAGCTCACTCAACCAAGCCTAGAAAATTACACCAAAGGGACAACGCACTGCACTCGGGCACACGCAGTGTAATTATAGTTTACATAAGAACTATTTTTTTTCACATGAATTAGAAACGAAATATTACAATTTATGAATAAAATATAAGTAAAAGTTAAATTTAACTGAAAATAAGGTACTTTTATGCTAAAAAAAAGTATAAAAAGCTTGTAATACATGACATATGTATTTACGAAACAACCACGTACGTCATACATGTGGTGATTTTTCAAAGGTTTGAGTCAAAAAGTGTGAAGAAACAGCGAACGGAATATGGGTTTGGTTGCTAGTGCAAGATTGTCAACCAGTCCAACGGCACAATACTGGAACATTTTTTACTGACAGCTCGACAATAGCGCAACCCCGACAGTACAGCAGACGTAGCATAGATTTCTGCTATAATCTGTTCGTTGCATCTTCACACTTTTTGAATGAAACCTCTGAAAAGTCACCCCGTGTATGACACGGTTTAATTTTTTCCTAAATAAATTATATAACAGAAGCGTTTATTCCTCCGTAAACGTTAACGCACATTCTGTTTTAGTTCAATGAAACTTTCACTGATAATTTTCTATAAATTACAACATTTATTTCATAGTCAATACGAATTAGCAAGGTTTTGGAATTAACAACAGAAAGAAAAGACGTGTGTTGTAATCTCTCTGTACGTAATAAACCAGATTTAAAAAAAAAAAATACACCTGCATCTTCCTTGATATTTGTCGCCGCCTCCTCCGCTGGGTTGCCTGCTACCCTTGCTCGTTATTATCGCTGTTTTGGGGGACACAATGAGGCATTTCCGGACATGGGAACCTTGATAAAATATGTTCCATTTCTTCTCATGTACCGTCTCTATCAGTTCGTAACACCTATTCCGCGACACTCTGTATACAGAATTACACACACAGTCAGTAAATAAAGGAAATGTGCGGAAGTGCACCCAGAGGTCTAGTCTGCGAGTAGCTTTCCGCGAAAACCAGGTCACTCTGTCACTGACGGCGCGCGCGATAAGAGAAATGCCAACTCTGATCCTCTACGGCAGCGTTTCCTAACCTTTTTCAGCCACGGAACCCCAGAAAATCAAGCACAATTTTCAAGGACTCCCTTAATAAAAAAAAACAGCAAAAAATTTTGGACCACTAATTTTAGTACTACAAATACAAAAAAAAA
>NQII01000749.1:0-18157 GCA_002778355.1 Clitarchus hookeri
TAAGAATTTGCATAAATGTTTATATCAAACTGTTCAGAATTGAATTTCTAATAACCTCTTACTGTTTATTATTTTTTGTAATTTATTTTATTGTCCGAATAACCCTAAATAACATACCTAACTCTTAAACCGATAAAACCACGCTCCCCAGACCCATTTCAATAGAAAGAGCACCACTAAAACTATAGGAATATACTATCTTTATTGGCCTGTCTGGCCAAATTAAGACGCGATATTAGGAAAACTAAATATAGAGTTAATAAAGGCACGCGTCAGTGAATTTTAAACCTTCATTTGTCGAAAACTATTGATTCGATTTTAATGATAGACATGTCATTGGATTCCCCCGAAAATTCTCTATAATATGACCTGCATGCAGATTGGATAAAGATAGAAATTCGAAAGAAATAACGGAAAAAGCCAAAAAAATAACCATAAAATTAGTTCTATATCAGAAACGGCTAAAACCAGACTCACCATACTAATTTCAATCGAAAGAGCACCCCTGATAACTATAGGAATATGCTATCATTATTGACCAGTCTAGCCAGATTTAGACACCAGAACAGGAAAATTAAATAATCAGTTCCTGGAATTGGCATTTCCAATGACAATGCAACCCTCATTTTTTCGCACACCTTTTATCCAATATTAATGATCGACATACCATTGGATTCCCCTTTAAATTCTCTAAAAGGTGATTTAGTAAAGAATTCGAATTGGTGAAAAGTTTTTTAGATAAATCAAAAAATGCCAAAAATCAACCAAGGGGTACCCCTTCAAAAAATAAATTTTCGTCTGGAAATTTTCTTTTAAGAATTTGCATAAATGTTTATATCAAACTGTTCAGAATTGAATTTCTAATAACCTCTTACTGTTAATTATTTTGCATTTTATTTTACTGTCCGAATAACCCTAAATAACATACCTAACTCTTAAACCGCTAAAACCACACTCCCCAGACCCATTTCAATAGAAAGAGCACCTCCTAAAACTATAGGAATATACTATCTTTATTGGCCTGTCTGGCCAAATTAAGACGCGATATTAGAAAAACTAAATATTGAGTTAATAAAGGCACTCGTCAGGGAAATTTAAACCTTCATTTGTCGAAAACCATTGATTTGATTTTAATGATAGACANCATTTGTCGAAAACCATTGATTTGATTTTAATGATAGACATATCATTGGATTCCCCTAAAAATTCTCTATAATATGACCTGCATGCAGATTGGATAAAGATAGAAATTCAAAAGAAATAACGGAAAATGCCAAAAAAATAACCATAAAATTAACTCTATCTAAGAAACAGCTAAAACCAGTTTCACCAGACTAATTTCAATCGAAAGAGCACCCGTGATAACTATAGGAATATGCTATTTTTATTGACCAGTCTAGTCAGATTTAGACACCAGAACAGGAAAATTAAATAATGAGTTCCTGGAATTGGCATTTTCAATGACCATACAACCTTCATTTTTTCGCACACCTTTTCTCCAATATCAATTATCGACATACTATTGGATTCCCCTTTAAGTTCTCTAAATGGTGATTTAGTAAAGAATTCTAATTGGTGAAAAGGTTTTTAGGTAAATCAAAAAATGTCAAAATTCAACCAAGGAGTACCCCTAAAAAATATTTCTTTTCGTGTGGAAATTTTTTTTTAAGAAACTACATAAATGTTTATATAAAACTGTTCAGAACTGAATTTCTAATAACATCTTAGAATACATTATATTGCATTTTAATTTACTGTCCGTATAACCCTAAATAACATTCCTAACTATTAAATTGCTAAAACCACTCTCCTCAGACCCATTTAAATCGAAAGATCACCGTTGATAACTATAGGAATATTTTTTCTTTATTGATTAGTCTGGCCAAATTAAGACGCGATAAAAGGAAATTTAAATATTGAGTTTATGGAGGCAATTATCAGTGAAATTTAAACCGTCATTTCTCGCAAACTATTTTCCGATTTATATGATAGACATATCGTTGGATTACCCTTAAACTTATATATAATATGACATGTAAGTGGATCGAATAAAGATAAAAATTCTAAAGAAATATCGGAATAATCCAAAAATTAACCCAAAAAATGGCTCTATCTTTGAAACTGCTAATACCACACTCAACAGACTTTTTTCAATTAAATGAGCACTCCTGAAAACTATAGGAATATTCTATCTTTATTTACCTGTCTGACAAAATTAAGAGAGCAGAACAGGAAAATTAAATAATGAGTTCCTGGAATTGGCATTTTCAGTGAACATAAAACACTCATTTTTTCGCACACCTTTTAACCAATATTAATGATCGACATACCATTGGATTCCCCTTTTAATTCTCTAAAAGATGATTTAGTAAAGAATTCGAATTGGTGAAATAGTTTTATGATAAATCAAAAAATGCCAAAAATCGACCAAGGGGTACCACTGCAAAAAAAAACATTTTCGTCTTGAAATTTTTTTTAAAGAAACTATCTAAATGTTAATATCAAACTGTTCAGAATTGAATTTCTAACAACCTCTTACCATCCATAATTCAGCATTTTAATTTACTGTCCAAATAACCCTAAATAACATACCTAACTCTTTAACTGTCAAAACCACACTCCCCAGACCCCTTTTCAATCGAAAGACCACCTCTGATCACTATAGGAATAAACTGTCTGGCCAAATTAGGACGCGATAAAACGAAACCAAAAATTGAGTTCATATAGGCACTCGTCAGTGAACTTTAAAACCGTCATTTCCCGCAAACTATTTATCCGTTTTAAATGATAGACATCTCGTTGGATTACCCTTAAAATTTTCCATAATTTGACATGTACGTGGATCGGATTAACATAGAAATTCGAAAGAAATAATCATCTGCAAAAATTTCTAGAATGTGTAATTTCGAAGTTGATAGANTCGGATTAACATAGAAATTCGAAAGAAATAATCATCTGCAAAAATTTCTAGAATGTGTAATTTCGAAGTTGGTAGAAACTTTAAACACGCCAGAGTAAGCGGAATCTAATTGAATAAGATTACTGGGATCTGTATTTTTATAACGAGGGCCTAAATAAAGGTTTGAATTAAAGTGATGGAAACGTAAGTCCTAAATTTAGTGAGAAAATTTAACANATAACGAGGGCCTAAATAAAGGTTTGAATTAAAGTGATGGAAACGTAAGTCCTAAATTTAGTGAGAAAATTTAACAAAAAAACGTAAAGGACTAAAATTTAGAGCTCTTATTCATTGTTCGAACTGGCACAAGATGTTTTGGAAAACAGAGAAATGTAATTAATTTCTGGACTATCACCTCCAGTAATCTATCAATGTTTCTGTTCCCCATCACGACCTTCGGGAGCTTACTGTGTACGGGCGCAGGGCAAGGAAGAAGACTTGTACAAGCGCCGAACACAAGAACGGCGCTTGCGGGGNTCTCTAAAAGGTGATTTAGTAAAGAATTCGAATTGGTGAAAAGCTTTTTAGATAAATCAAAAAATGCCAAAAATCCACCAAGGGGTACCCCTTCAAAAAAAATATTTTCGTCTGGAAATTTTTTTGTAAGCATTTTTATAAATGTTTATATCAAACTGTTCAGAATTGAATTTCTAATAACCTCTTACTGTTTATTATTTTGCATTTTATTTTACTGTCCGAATAACCCTAAATAACATACCTAACTCTTAAACCGCTAAAACCACACTCCCCAGACCCATTTCAATAGAAAGAGCACCTGCGAAAACTATAGGAATATACTATCTTTATTGGCCTGTCTGGCCAAATTAAGACGCGATATTAGATAAACTAAATATTGAGTTAATAAAGGCACTCGTCAGTGAATTTTAAACCTTCATTTGTCGAAAACTATTGATTCGATTTTAATGATAGACATGTCATTGGATTCCCCTAAAAATTCTCTATAATATGACCTGCATGCAGATTGGATAAAGATAGAAATTCGAAAGAAATAACGGAAAAAGCCAAAAAAATAACCATAAAATTAGCTCTATCTAAGAAACGGCTAAAACCAGACTCACCAGACTAATTTCAATCGAAAGAGCACCCGTGATAACTATAGGAATATGCTATTATTTTTGATCAGTCTAGCCAGATTTAGACACCAGAACAGGAAAATTAAATAATGAGTTCCTGGAATTGGCATTTTCAATGACCATACAACCTTCATTTTTTCGCACACCTTTTCTCCAATATCAATGATCGACATACCATTGGATTCCCCTTTAAATTCTCTAAAAGGTGATTTAGTAAAGAATTCGAATTGGTGAAAAGCTTTTTAGATAAATCGAAAAATGCCAAAAATCAACCAAGGGGCACCCCTTCAAAAAAAATATTTTCGTCTGGAAATTTTTTTTTTAAGAATTTGCATAAATGTTTATATCAAACTGTTCAGAATTGAATTTCTAATAACCTCTTACTGTTTATTATTTTGCATTTTATTTTACTGTCCGAATAACCCTAAATAACATACCTAACTCTTAAACCGCTAAAACCACACTCCCCAGACCCATTTCAATAGAAAGAGCACCTCCGAAAACTATAGGAATATACTATCTTTATTGGCCTGTCTGGCCAAATTAAGACGCGATATTAGAAAAACTAAATATTGAGTTAATAAAGGCACTCGTCAGTGAATTTTAAACCTTCATTTGTCGAAAACTATTGATTCGATTTTAATAATACACATGTCATTGGATTCCCCTAAAAATTCTCTATAATATGACCTGCATGCAGATTGGATAAAGATAGAAATTCGAAAGAAATAACGGAAAAAGACAAAAAAATAACCATAAAATTAGCTATATCTAAGAAACGGCTAAAACCAGACTCACCAGACTAATTTCAATCGAAAGAGCACCCGTGATAACTATAGGAATATGCTATTTTGATTGACCAGTCTAGTCAGATTTAGACACCAGAACAGGAAAATTAAATAATGAGTTCCTTGAATTGGCATTTTCAATGACCATACAACCTTCATTTTTTCGCACACCTTTTCTCCAATATCAATGATCGACATACCATTGGATTCGCCTTTAAATTCTCTAAAAGGTGATTTAGTAAAGAATTCGAATTGGTTAAAAGCTTTTTAGATAAATAAAAAAAATGCCAAAAATCAACCAAGGGGTACCCCTTCAAAAAAAATATTTTCGTCTGGAATTTTTTTTTTTAAGAATTTGCATAAATGTTTATATCAAACTGTTCAGAATTGAATTTCTAATAACCTTTTACTGTTTATTATTTTGCATTTTATTTGACTGTCCAAATAACCCTAAATAACATACCTAACTCTTAAACCGCTAGAAACCACACTCCCCAGACCCAATTCAATAGAAAGAGGACCTCCTAAAACTATAGGTATATACTATCTTTATTGGCCTGTCTGGCCAAATTAAGACGCGATATTAGAAAAACTAAATATTGAGTTAATAAAGGCACTCGTCAGTGAATTTTAAACCTTCATTTGTCGAAAACTATTGATTCGATTTTAATGATAGACATGTCATTGGATTCCCCTAAAAATTCTCTATAATATGACCTGTATGCAGATTGGATAAAGATAGAAATTCGAAACAAATAACGGAAAAAGCCAAAAAAATTACCATAAAATTAGTTCTATATCAGAAACGGCTAAAACCAGACTCACCAGACTAATTTCAATCGAAAGAGCATCCCTGATAACTATAGGAATATGCTATCTTTATTGACCAGTCTAGTCAGATTTAGACACCAGAACAGGAAAATTAAATAATCAGTCCCTGGAATTGGCATTTCCAATGACAATGCAACCCTCATTTTTTCGCACACCTTTTCTCCAATATCAATGATCGACATACCATTGGATTCCCCTTTAAATTCTCTAAAAGTTGATTTAGTAAAGAATTCGAATTGGTGAAAAGGTTTTTCAGATAAATCAAAAAATGCCAAAAATCAACCAAGGGGTACCACTGCAAAAAAAACATTTTCGTCTTGAAATTTTTAAAGAAACTATATAAATGTTAATATCAAACTGTTTAGAATTGAATTTCTAACAACCTCTTTCCATCCATAATTCAGCATTTTAATTTACTGTTCAAATAACCCTAAATAACATACCTAACTCTTTAACTGTCAAAACCACACTCCCCAGACCCCTTTTCAATCGAAAGACCACCTCTGATAACTATAGGAATAAACTGTCTTTATTGGTCTGTCTGGCCAAATTAGGACGCGATAAAACGAAACCAATTATTGAGTTCATATAGGCACTCGTCAGTGAACTTTAAAACCGTCATTTCTCGCAAACTATTTATCCGTTTTAAATGATAGACATCTCGTTGGATTACCCTTAAAATTTTCCATAATTTGACATGAACGTGGTTCGGATTAACATAGAAATTCGAAAGAAATAATCATCTGCAAAAATTTCTAGAATGTGTAATTTCGAAGTTGGTAGAAACTTTAAACACGCCAGAGTAAGCGGAATCTAATTGAATAAGATTACTGGGATCTGTATTTTTATAACGAGGGCCTAAATAAAGGTTTGAATTAAAGTGATGGAAACGTAAGTCCTAAATTTAGTGAGAAAATTTAACCAAAAAACGTAAAGGACTAAAATTTAGAGCTCTTATTAATTGTTCGATCTGGCGCAAGATGTTTTGGAAAACAGAGAAATGTAATTAATTTCTGGAATATCACCTCCAGTAATCTATCAATGTTTCTGTTCCCCATCACGACCTTCGAGAGCTTACTGTGTACGGGCGCAGGGCAAGGAAGAAGACTTGTACAAGCGCCGAACACAAGAACGGCGCTTGCGGGGACGAGGTGCGTTCAGAAACTCGGGCGAGCTTTCTTGTTTCTCGCCGTTGTTTGGGGACAGAAAAAAAAACCCCCTCGTTGGCGCAGTCTGAGACAGCAGCTGTGTCCAGTCACAGGGCCGAACCTCAAATGAAGCTCGACAGGCTGTTGTTTTACACGCGGCGAACACCCGTAAACTATGTACAGGAGAATTTCGCGTTTTAAACGACCTGTGGTCAGACTCCACTGTCCTATGTACTTGCCAGCCTCGACTTTCTGTTAATTGGCTGCTGCCTCAGTGTGCAGCCAGTTACACCTCAGACCAGATGGCACGTGATCTGGTGCTTGTTTCCTTGCATGTCTGTTATTGGCTCAGAGGTCACCTGGGCGTGTCTGATAAAACTGGGATCCAATTGAAAACACGGGAGAAATGTACAAGCGTTTGAAGTCCAGGTTGTCGTGAAGTGAATACCTATAACTAGAGACCTGAAAAATTCGCTAGTTCAATGACCTATAGGCTACACTCCATTGTCGTATGTAAAATAATGCAAATATCACTGTTCATTGGTTGCCTGTTGTATTAGCGGGAGGCGGCGATTCGGTCTACATTTTGTGTGTTTGTTATTGGCTCAGAGTTGTCCAGGAGGTGTAAACTAACGGGTGGGACAATAGAATTAGCAATACAAACTTACGAGGTTTTGAATTCCAGCTTGTCCCGAAATGAAACAGCGAATTTTTCAGGTCTCTGCCCATAACGTGTGACTAGCTGTGGTCGGGCATGACGTCACTGCCACAACATCCCCCTGCGCCACAAACCCTCTACAGCCAGTTTGACTAGAATCAGTGGACGGTGCAGCCGGGGTTACTATCTTAGTCTACAGTTGTAGGTCGACTTTCGTCTGTCCCTGTCTAGACTCGTCCACTGCCAGTGTCATACTGTCAAAGTCACATGGTCAACGGGTGATTAACATTAGAATTTTCAGCAGACCAACTATTTTACAAGAATACAATTTTTTGACCGACTTGAACATATTGTAGTTTCATTAGAACTATTTTAGAACAAGTGTACAAACATTTTAAAACACTTACTTACATAAACAGTATTCTAACCTGAAACCCTTTTCCACGTTCATTTTGACAATGCTATTGGCAGAAAAAAAAAACAGTCCAATGATGGAGCATGGAGAGTGGCTACTGCGCAACTCGCATGCGCACTCCAGTCCATTTTTCCACAAGATTGTATCGGATGATAGTAAATTATAAAGTATAAACAAAGTAGACACTGTAACATCACTTCTTGATGAACTAACAGGAAAAATCCAGACATGTTCTGCTCAATACGGCGTATGATCACCTCTGACAGCAGCACAGGCCTGGCAGAAACGTGCCATGCTCCGAATGACATCAATCGCAGTTTACTGTATTAACTCCATTATTCCTGTAGAGCAGCTCGTATGCCCTGGAGAGTGATTGGTGTATACGGACGTGAAGCAACCTAGAGTCTCCCAAACATGTTCTGTCGAATTTACGTCGGGAGGGCGAGTTGGCTAATCCACGCTCGAAATATCTAGAGTTTCCAGGAAGACAGCAACCAGTATGAGACCGAGCTGTATCGTCCATCAGTAGGAAGTCTGGGCTCGCAGCACCTCGAAACACCCGAACACAGTGTGCCAAAATCTAGTCGCGATACCTGCCGGTTTACCCGTACAGTGTCACTGAGAGGTGTTCGAGTTGTTAGCATTACACTTCCTCTCATCATTATTGATGCACGTCCATATTAGTCTCTCTCCGCGATGTTTGAGGGCAGAAATCGCGTTACAGGTTCTCTCCAGATGCGAACCCATCTAAAATCACACCGGATAGAGAATATAAATTTAGAAGCTTTCCAAGTGAGTATTTAGAACTGCAGCAGTTACAGAACGCTTTCAAAATGTGTCTTTACGATTGCGAACTTCTACAGGGGTAAACTTTTATCACCGCATGTTCATGTTCATTTAGTGACGTCTAATATGACAAAAGTAATTTACTTGCACACACAAGCAACACGCTTGAACAGCTGAATATTGTAGTTTATAGACAATTTAGAAGTTTTACCAATAGTTACGAGGACCACAGGTAGGCAATACACTCATCTCCAGTATCAGTAAGTCTGATGGTGATATCGCAATGCAAGCCAGTGAATTAGAAGCTTCACTCCCATCTGATCACAGTTCTCACACATTTAAATGCTCTTCAGTATCTGCTGTTGTACGTTACACTTTCACGTCGCGACGCTGAATGCTAGTACCACTATGTATGTGTATATGTAATGTGAAAGAGGCGATGGGAGGTCTGAGATAGCCGCACAACATTTCTCAACAAAATCATCTTCCCAAGACATTTGTACAAAATATAAATCACCTTGAAATTATTACAGTTATATTTTGTAGGTAATAATATCAGAAACCGATAACAGTTTAAATAAAGAGAGATTTTTGAAGTTGTTAGATAATAATAAATGTTGAGAAGACCAGAAAATTATGATGGGCACTGGAAGAGACGCAGCGTCCTCAGAAGAGGCGAACGTTCGAATAGTGGAGTCATCTCCCGATCTCCTTGACGACGAAGTGTCCCAGGCTCTATGTGGTACTAGTCAAGTTGTGGCCCACCAGGATATAGTCGTGATCCAGTTAACTGTGCCGTCGATGAGATCTGTCCCCGCATGAAGCTTGTCATCAGAAGAGTCGGACATCCGAGTTGTTGAGCCGACACATGATGTCGTAGGCTCTGAGTGACATGGCGCTGGTTGTGAACCCTCGACGAGATCTGCTCCCTAGAGAAGCTGTGCCATCAGAAAAGACGGACGTCCGAGTAGTGGGGCCAACTGCTGATCTCCCGCACGACGAACTGGCCAGGGCTCTCCGTGAGCCGCGTCTGGTTGTGCGCCACCAGGAGGTAGTCGCGGTCCAGGTATCCGCAACGCACGCCGTACTCGAGCAGCCGCGCCGTGGACGAGACCTGGTGCCGGGTGAGGCCGTGGCGACGGTAGTCCCCGAGGTATGCCACCCCCAGGGCGGTGTTGCCGCGGGAGCCGAGGTGCGAGCTGGCTCGCCTCCAGCCGCGGCCCTCGAACACGGAGCCGTCGTCGGCGACCAGGAAGCTGTAGGCGAGGTCGTCATAGTGTCTGGACAGGTGGTAGGCCTGCATGGAGCGCAGCAGCGGCGAGCAGGTGGTCAGTCCGCGACACCGAGATTGCGCTGTGTGGGACACCACCACGTACCTGGACAAGTGATACGTACTTCCAGGCCCATCATGCCGCAAACCAAACACTCCTAACCGCCACTACCCAAGCAGAGACATTCGCCATCATGCCGCAAACCAATAACTCCTAACCGCCACTACCAAAGCAGAGACACTCGCCATCATGACGGAAGCAATGAGTGCCCTCAGCAACACAAACAATTAAATAAAAACAGTGCATCAGGGTTTTTTTTACAGGGGGCTCTCCCCTTTTTCCCCTATTTAAACCCACCAAAATCCTCCCAAAATGAATAAAGCATNGAGTGCCCTCAGCAACACAAACAATTAAATAAAAACCGTGCATCAGGGGTTTTTTTTACAGGGGGCTCTCCCCTTTTTCCCCTATTTAAACCCACCAAAATCCTCCCAAAATGAATAAAGCATATCCATCCAATCCCCAAGTTAAGTACAACCATAAAAATAACGTAGTTAATTAAACAACCTTACACAGTAACTTTAAAAACCATGGCCAATTCCAGTAAAACTAAAAACTTTGATTCCAAATTAAACTTTAATTATAAAAATAAATGTAGCCAATGTTTGATCGGAATGGCTTACCAATTAAAATAGTTTAGATGTAAAAAAAACATACCTCCGCCTCGTGAAAACTACATCAGAGCTACTGGGTATAACCAACACGCCTATTTTATTTCTGTCTATATTCGTATCAATTATAAACCAGATATTATATTTTATTCACAAAATATAAGTAAAAGTTAGATTTACCCCTGTAAACAGCTAGTAAGGAATGCGTTCCTTTTGGCCAATTCCCATATGTAAATATCTTTTACGGGTCCCGATTACTCTCTGCACCACATTTAACATCAACTGTATTCTGCGAGGACTTCGAAGTTTTTGGTGTGGGTTGTATTACAGTAGCAAGAGTTTTTTTTTATAAATACATTGTTCTTGGAATGACTGAATAATTAATTACGTTTAGATTTTCTTGGGAGCCCATTTCACGTGAGTGATGCACTAATAATCTAATACCATGCCGTAGTTGAAATTAATTAGAAGCATTTAAGTGAATTTACTCCAATTGCTATTGTGATTCGAAATAGGTCCTACGTTTAATTTCGTTTTTTACCATCTAAAGCTGTCGGCATAAAAGAAAATTACTTTAGTTTTTCCACATTCAAGAGGTAGTGACGCCCACGTTAAAACTCGGAAACTTAACGAAATGATCTACAATTGAAAATTATTTTAAGTTCACATTGTGGATACCGTTGTGGATACACTATCGATTATTAAAGCAAAACGTTGAGAGTACACAATTTCGCACATGCAATGTGCACCAGCTATGTACTTCAGAGCCGGCGCTATTGTGTCTTAATATTCTTGTTTCAACCTGGAACTGGAGTCGAGTGATATTGTAAAAGTAAGAAGAAGCAGGGCTTTCAAAACCACTCACTTTACCGTGAATAGCATATAGTACTAGGCTAGTTGATGTGGTATGCTACTTGTGCTATCTGAGAGCAGCGAAGCATAGCGGTAAGAGCAGTTACTCGTGGCAGAACAGCACACAACTAGCGTGTTCGAAACAAATAAACAAATCTTATTACGAAAATGGTTTTATGGTCCATCCATGGTTACTTACGACTTTAGTGAAGCCCTGCTGTTGTTCTACTTCCAGAATATTCCTCCGCGTCATGTGAACAGGGCTTACAAGTCAAGAAAATTACACACAAGGGACGGCACACCCCATTCGTGCGCACTCAGTTCAATAATATTTTGTTGCACGAGAGCTATTTGTTAGGCATTATTAACACAACTATTTTCTCCCTTTTTTAGTCTTTCTGATAGTAAATGAAATATTATATTTAATAGATGAAATATAAGTAAAAAGTTCAATTCCACAAAAATTAAGATACTTTTATGTTAGCAGAAGTATGAAACGTTTGTGATACGTTATACATTCAGGAAACAACTAACTATGTCGCACGCGNAGATACTTTTATGTTAACAGAAGTATGAAACGTTTGTGATACGTAGGAAACAACTAACTATGTCTCACGCGGGCTGATTTCTCAAAGGTTTGATTCGAAAAGTGCGAAGAAACCGCGGATAGACTATGCCCAAACTTGTTTCTCGTCAGCAGCGTGTAAAAGCAAACAAGTTTTTACAATCACCACTCTCAAGAAGACTCTTCGNGTATTTCTGATAGTAAATGAAATATTATATTTAATAGATGAAATATAAGTAAAAAGTTCAATTCCACAAAAATTACGATACTTTTATGTTAGCAGAAGTATGAAACGTTTGTGATACGTTATACATTCAGGAAACAACTAACTATGTCGCACGCGGGCTGATTTCTCAAAGGTTTGATTCAAAAAGTGCGAAGAAACCGCGAATAGACTATACNACGCGGGCTGATTTCTCAAAGGTTTGATTCAAAAAGTGCGAAGAAACCGCGAATAGACTATACCCAAACTTGTTTCTCGTCAGCAGCGTGTAAAAGCAAACAAGTTTTTACAATCACCACTCTCAAGAAGACTCTTCGACGTTTGTAATTTCAATTTGGCGGGCCTTTTATTGGTCTTGCTCATTCTGCTATTTCTGCTGTACCTCGACGAGCAAGAGCACAAATATCTACTTCTTATAGCGGAAATAGCAACTACTACTGCCACCCGAACAGCATACAAAAACCTTATCCGGTAGCACGGATGCTAACTAGCAGAAAAATAGCCGAAATTGTGTTAAACTAGCAGAATAGCAAACGACAGCAAACCACGCGAGCACAACTCTAGTCTATTCGCGGTTTCTTCACACTTTTCGAATCGAACCTTTGAGAAATCACCCCACGTGAGACGTGTTTGGTTTTTTTTATCTAAATATCCCATGCATCGTAATCGTTTCATACCTCTCTTAACATAAGAGTGTCTTATTTTCGGTTAAATTGAACTTTTACTTATATATTGTCTATAGATTATAGCAAAAACAGAGAGAAAATGCGTGTGTTGGTAATGCCTTGTAAGAAATTGTTCTTATGCAAAATATTCGTACACTAAATGCGCAGTCCCTATGGTGTATTTTGCCAGACATGGGTTTAGCTTTGTTTGCATGAAGCGGAGGAATATCCAGGAAGTAGAACTTGAACGGGGCTTCAGAAAAGTTGTGAGTAACCGTGAATTAACTATACTTATGGAAGGGAGGGTGTAGTTACCTGATGGGGTAGCTCATGGGGACCAGTTTGTTGGGGGGCTTAGCCCCCCACTGCTCCTGAGTGTAGTACCGAGGGTGGTCTGCAGAGGTGTCGCTGTCGTTAACCCGCTGGCCAGGCGCTGAAACACACCATCACTGTCGCTCACTTTCCAACTTAACCTTACCAAAACAAAATCACTCTCCCTAACTAACGTTACTTCTACTCAGGTTAGGAACGAAACGAGTTTTCTTACGGGAGAGTTTGGCATAGGGAAGATTTCCTCCGCGAGGTGCGCTGCTGTTGCAAAGAAGTGCCTTTAAGCTGGCGGCAAATGGAGAAATTCTATTTATTTGTGTGAAAATGTTAGTGTTTTGCTCGAATTGTGATTCATATCTGCCCAGCCAAAATTTTAAGCGTGGACTTTATTTCGTAACTGTCATTCACGCCCTCAAATGGTGTTTACAAGAGCAAACAGTAAAAATACAACTGTGATTGGCATTGAGCGTTCATTAGCAATCTTAATCCAATGGGAAAAATTAAGAACTTAAGAGCGAAAAAAAATAGCTATCATTTTTTAAAAAAAGTTGTACTCGCTTAAGGAAACTGCATATGAAAGCCCTAAAAATTATATTTTTCAATCATTTCCGTGATATATTTTTCGATTCCGTTGTGATATTCAAAAGAAAGTAGCTGTGTAAGCCTATGTTTTGCTAAATCCAATTTACGACAGAATATTTAACAACGTGTTACTATATCCTATCCTATTCTACTAATATTACAAATGCGATAGTCTGCGTGTGTGTGTATGTTTGTTACAACTCAGCTCCATAACGACTGAACGGATTTTGATAAAATTTGTTATGTAGGTACTTTAGGTCCTGTAATAGGACATAGGATACTTTTTATCCCGGAAAATTGAACGGGTCGTGTGGAATAACAACAAAACGTAATTCTACAACGGCTGGGAACGTGACCGAAATATATTTTTCCTCTGGTGTTAGAGTTTATCAGGCCGCCCAAGGACCTCTGAAATGGCTTAACGACTGCTAGCAATCGATAACAACAGGGACCGAATATTTAACGTGCCCTCCGAAGCCCGGAAGCACTTAGATGTTATGCCACTAAACTGTCATCCATCCAAATGTGTGCCGCTGGGAACGGTGCTTAACATTTGGTGATCGATTAAGATCCCTCAGCCAAGCGCAAATTGTAGTACCTTGGTACACTTATTTCTAAAGCTACAACTTGATGAATCTCACGTTTTGATTTTTATACATCGACGCTGGAAAGCGGAAATGTGATAACTACACGATAGTTGCACAGATACACTCCAAAAACAAAACCCTACTTCTTGGCTATCGGGAAAATAATGTTTCCTTACTTTTGGGTTGCCGTAATCAGTTAGAAACCTAGGGCAACGTAGTATAATTTTATAATTTTTTTTTCTCACATAAATGAATTGTCATTTTCCAATTTATTTATTAGCGTATCACTGTAAAACTCAACTGTACCCGGGCGAAGCCGGGCCGGTTCGCTAGTATCGTTATATTTCCACTCTAGTGCGAAAAGTAAAGTTTATTCTTTACGCATGGTCTAACACAATGTGGTGTACTTTTTTAATTTTGTGTTAGGAACATTTTTTATGATATTATAAAACACTTTGAATTTATATCATAAAGTATTCTTGCAGAGCTTGTGTGTTAGGAACCGGAGGAAAGGAGTCAAGCCTGATGTTCGAGATCGGTCGTCGTTGCCCCGGAACCGACGAATTGTTAGTGATGATTTCACGGCAAATAGTAAGCCACGCGAGTTTGCCTAGCAGGGCGATCTGCGCCCGAGGAGTCGGCCAGTAACCGAACACAATGTTCCAGAAGTATGGTCGTAAAGTTTGTACATGCGAAGTAATGTAGTAAACAAGAAGTTGTGGAAGGAAACGTTACTTGATGNGGGGGGGGGGGGAGAAAGGAGAGCAGGTATCTCGGAGCTAGTAGCGAGACAGCACAATGCATTCCTTCGTTCATAACTAATGGATAATCAGTCAAAATGAAATGTTAGTAAATTGTATAACCGTGTAATGAAGAAATGAAGTCATGAATTAAACAGACTATCAATCTTCAGTGGTGGTTGGGTTATTGCCCTTACTCATCCTGACGACCCACTGTGGCAGATTAACTCCGCTCGGGATATAACAATAAAACTCGGGGGAATTTTTCGCAACATTTCTTTAATGAAAATTGTAATTATCCCATTTCCTAACCTACGACACCAGAGCTACCTGGCGGCGAAACATTTTAGTTGCCAAACTAAAAGCATCAAGCTTCTCAACCTGAGTAGGATAAACCTTACCCTAACTGACTTGTAAACTCCCAGTGAAGTTGGCTGCCCTGTAAGAAAAGTATAACTCCATGCCGCGTTTTCGGAAATTCACCAATATATCCACCAGCGGTGAATGTTCTGGTGTGCACCGGTGTATACCGGCTGAGAGAACTCCCGAACATCAGGTTGTTTAAATAGTTTTGTTACGAATACAAATTAATAAATTTATACATGCAAATAACTTTATAATGCAGGAAACCCATATTACACACTGTGCTAACGTATTTTATAATATACATTATCTTCTATACATATTATAGAACTCAACGTCTGTCTGTCTGTTAGTGTGCTTATCACTCGAGAACCACGTATCCGAATGACATGTTTTTTTTTTAATTCATAGCTATGATCTCTGGCCAGGTTTTAGTATATATTTTGTTATGTAAAGTAACACAAGGAATAAGCAGTGACGATAATAGTGAATCAAGTCGGAACAAAGTTTGCCGCCAGCGCGCTCTCTTGCAATACGCTGTCTAAACCGTTAAAGATGGAACAATATCATGTAGTAAAGAATTGTGTAGAATCAAAAGACCTAAAAAACTCCGTGGTAGCATATATCTACCTATAACTAAACAATAGTTCTGTAGTCCACGCGAGGCCGCGGGCACAGCTAGTTATTTATAAAATACAAATTAAGTCTAACATCTTTCTGCGATGTTTGTTCAAATTTAATTCCACAAAATTATTACGTTGAAATTAAACGTGGCCATTTGCCAGTCTTTGACTTCACTGTTCGCGAGAGCTTTATTTATTTACGTATGTGTTTGCGACGTTGTGTTCGAAAATGCATCGGTTTATGTTCCGGTGCACATCTGCCAGATGCACCGACCGGTGGATACATCGCTTCAATCCAACTCCACCAAAACATTAGTTTCCGAACGTCCGGTGTACATCGGTGGATGCACCGGTGAATTTCCGAAAACGCGGATGGCGCTAAGGCCCGTTCACACTGAGTCAGCATGGGGTTCGTTACGCTACCTTTACGTTGATTCCGTTTTAAAATTATTTATGAAATCGTAGCTGCGTTCACATTGCAGTTAACGCGACTGCCTAGTGTGGAACCAACGGAGTGAATGTATGGCGTTCTACGTATTAAATGATGTTACACGTGTCTCGGCCACCTTTCACTGTATCGCTTTCAAACAAAAAACACTTTTTGCATCTCTGCCCAGGTCACATTATTGCATCATGATATCTTCTTACTTTTGTAAAATGTTTAATATGTCCTGAAAATTGCGGGTAAATTAAGACTCAACAAAAACACAGATTCTGTAAATACACTCCTGCTTGTTCTCGTGTAGCTTGGTCCTTCTTTTCAAAGGACACACAAGTGTATATACATGTGTGTATATATGTATCTAGCCTAAACCTAAGAGGACAGTGGAGGTCCTAGCTAGGTGTGGGACCAGGGCTCAGCCCAATACTAGGGGGACATGCAAGGGGGGTGGGGGGTTCTAACCACAGCGCACATGCTGACGGCCACTGGACGAACATGGCCGCGATTGACCCGGCACTGCCACCTCGGGAGAAAATCATTGCCAAAGTGCATGCAATTTATTAAGTAGGAAAAAAAAAGTTCTACTTGAACAGGGGATGGGAAAGGATAATTTTTATTGAGAGGGTGTTTAAAACACTCGAAGAGAAAGATTGACATGGGTGAAAAAAGGGGGAGTGTATACAGAATTATTCGTGACGATACGGCAGAACTGAAGGATATGATTACTCGGATTAATAGGAATCAAATATGTAATAGCTACATAGTATAGTTCGCAGNACGGCAGAACTGAAGGATATGATTACTCGGATTAATAGGAATCAAATATGTAATAGCTACATAGTATAGTTCGCAGCACGTATGATTTTATGATGATCTGCAGGATCGAACCAATGTGAAGAGTTAGCGTGTTAGAACATCTTGTGTAAGAGCCTATTGCCATCTGCAACGATAACAGTAAGTTTCCTACCATTGCACNCGGCAGAACTGAAGGATATGATTACTCGGATTAATAGGAATCAAATATGTAATAGCTACATAGTATAGTTCGCAGTACGTATGATTTTATGATGATCTGCAGGATCGAACCAATGTGAAGAGTTAGCGTGTTAGAACATCTTGTGTAAAAGCCTATTGCCATCTGCAACGATAACAGTAAGTTTCCTACCATTGCATCATCAATTCACGAAACAATGGTGCGGCCGTGTGTGTTAGTTTCCTAATAGGCGATGTTATGTTGCTTCCTCTTGACATTCACCCTCCTCTAAATCCTAAACTATTGTTATTACAACCAATGACGATATACCATTTTGTCTCGTATTGAGCTGAGTAATAAGCTCCTTCAGTTGGGCCATATCAGGACGGAATACCTTGTGTAGGTATAACGAGAATTAAGAAAGTACTGACGCAGTATCTCTTGTGGAGGCCCGCAGATGTCGCTCGCCTGGCTGGAGGAGAGGTCGGGCAGTGACGTCATGCTGGTTGTGGGGAGGGGCTGTGACGTCGTGGCGGTGGGGAGGCGGCGGACGACTCCCTGTGGGGGCGGCGTCCGGCCGTCGTCCTCAGG
>NQII01000749.1:18233-34632 GCA_002778355.1 Clitarchus hookeri
CCCCGAGCAGCGCCCCCGCCCCACCGCCGGTAACCTCTTCTGCGGCCTCGCATCTGCAACAACACGCACGCACTTTACATTCGTTCGTCTCTTCGCACATATTTCTATAGTTCCATTATATTAGCGCGTACTTCAGTAATAGTTCCGAAAAAATAATGCTACTCGTGAGAGAAGAAAATTATGCCTCTGTCTCAGTTATGTTGGCATCGGAAATTTTACAACAATTAAATGCATTAGTGAAAAGAGAGTGCTGCTATCTGTTGGCTGGAGGTAACACAACAACCAGCGTTTCTTGCAGAAACGCACAAACTGTCCAGTGTTGGTTTATAGACACTAACTCGGTTCACCATCCATTTCGCGTACATACGAGGTGAGTGGAAAGATTTGGGCGGCCCTTAACATCGATGTATTGAGAGCCGATGAAGGTGACGCGAGGTGAGTATGGAGCAGCGCCGGAATGCAAGGGCGGAGAAAACGGGAGATCCCCGAGAAAACCCGCCAACCAGCGGCATCGTCCGGCACGATTCCCACTTGCGAAAATCCGGGGGTGATCCGGCCGGGGATTAAACCCGGTTCGCCTTGGTGGGAGGCGAGCAGTCTAACCACTACACACCGCGGCCCCAATAGCAGTAGTCGATAATACAGCGCTGTCGATACAATTCATACGTTTCGCCGCCATGAACTATACAAATGTCGTTCTAAATATTGTTAACTTAGGCCTAGATGGTGATTTCAACATGAATATATGTAGTTGTCTTGTCTGCGATTGTAATTGCGCCTATGAATATAGTTCCAGGACAGAGCTAACTGCCCCTACTACAGAACAGATAGCTCCGCTATACAGAACTTCAGCAATATTCGCAGTTTCTCCACTACAAAAGGAACTATAATAAACTGACAGAATATTCTGTCGCTGGTACAAAAGTTTGTTTGCGGAGCTACCTTGAAACCATATTACAGAACTGTTCTGTTGTCACTTTTCTGGTGATTTTTTTTTTTTTGTTATCAGCGTGCGTTTCCGTGCATTGGAACACTATTATTGCAATTTTCATTCATATTTATTACAAATTAAATATGATTTATAGATAAACTATAAGTAAAAGTTAAATTTAACGAAAAATGAGTTACTGTCTATGTAAATAAAAGTGTAAAACGCCTGTATTACACGACATATTTAGGAAACAAAACAAGTCATACATGGGGTGATTTTTCAAACGTTTGATTAAAAACGTAGGAAGAAACCGCGAATACACTACAGGATGTGACGTGTGTTTTCCAACCAGTTTTCCGTCTCGAGTATGCATCAAGCTTCGTTCTTATAATGCGTACATGGGAACAATTCGTCTGGTCAGTCACCATGCAGTATTAATTACTTTTCATGTAGGGAAATCACTTTCTCTAGCCGGAAAATAATTTTTCTTACATGAGCCAGGGGAAAAANGGCGGGGAAGATGGCCCTCCGCGGCACCGTGTATTTACATATAGTGCAGTTCAAATGAGAAAATAATCTTGGGGCAGCTTTGAGGGAGGGAAGGTAGGGGTGGGAGGGAAACCACGTGACAGTGCTGGCACTATACACACCAAACTGATAACATCGCTCTCTACTACCGTGATGTTGTTAAATACCGCGCTGTACTACTTATGTTTTTTTTTTTTTCGACATATGCACGCGCGGGGCAGCTCTCGCCCAACCGCTCTCGGCCTCTGTCACTAGTGAACTGAACAACATCGTTCCTTCGTGCAGCGGGAATGGACTCTCCCGACTCGCCTGGCGCGTTTCGGACTTCTGCGCGTTATTTTCTCATTTAGATTTCACTTTTTATTTTATTTTCTAAAGGCTGTTCACGGTAGTGAGCACATTTGAAATCAACCTTTGAAAAATGTCACGCCCCTAACCTGCGTGTATGTTAACAGGTACACTTTAGTGACAAGTGCCCAATAAAGTTGATAGCGACGGAGGGAAAGTAGTTCCATGTATTAACGTGGTATTAAAGAGAGTTCGGTAAACGTTGGTAATATTACAATAATTTATTTTTGTTTGAGTTTTTTTTAATATGTATATATAAGTGTAAGAAATATAACATTTGCAAAACATTTCCTTTTTTTTTTTAATTTTTTTGGGGGTTTCCCTTGGCTGAGGTATGAATAAAGTTATCAGGCCCGTGGCGACTTTGATTTTTACATACGGCGGAAGCATACACAACGTGATCACAAGTGGATGTTAGGCAGGGCTCGTGGAAGTGCTCAGTTCACCATGAATAGCCTATACCTTGTGTGTCTTGCGGCGGCGTGGACGAGGGGGCGGCGGGGGTGGCAGCCCCTGCTCTAGGGTTGCGACGTCGTGTGGACCGCCTGAGCAGCTTCATAGTGGGCCCGCGGCGACGGTCGTCCGCGCCACATCTGTGCACACACAGTGCACACGCGCGTCGTTACACTCGTAGTCCGTCCACGGTCACTCACTACTTTCCTCAAGCCCCTGCTCGAGTCTTACTTCCATGGATACTCCTCAGCATCGTACAAACAAAGCATGACCAAGTCTAGAAAATTACACCGCACCCGGCGTGTGCATCTTACTAGGCATTAACAACACACTTGCTTTCTCACATGAGTGCGTGCTGGGTTCGGCGTGAACAACCACACGCCGTGTTGTAGGCTGTTCACGGTTAAGTGAGCATTTTTGTAATATGTCACTGACCCTAACTAGCTTATATTATTGGTTTATAATGCATGTAAGGATTAATAATCAGCCAATTTGTTGAACATTAATTTTTATAATTTTTTTCGCGTGATGCATGAATAAAGTGATCAGGCTGATGGCAATGTTCATTTTACGTACGGCGGAGAGATACACAAGATGTGCATACAATAAGATGTTAACGAGGGCTTGGTGCTGAGTTGACCTTGGACGGCGTATACCTGTACGGGCGGTCTCGCCGAGCCTGGGCGGGCGGGCGACTGACTGGCTGCAGACTCGAGCAGCTCGCGGTGCTCAGATGACCAGCAGCGAGAGGCGGTCGCGATCAGACTGGAGCCCCGCGCGCGAACAGCCAGCTGAGCCAACNNNNTAGGGCCAGTGACTTTTCGCGTAAAAATCGGAGCACACAGTAGACTTCAATACTATATACACACCTCAGCTGTTGTTATACCTCCATTGGCTGCTGGTGCCGTGTCCGTCTTTGACCAAGCCACTCAGGACTAAGTAACTCCGACACCGAACCTTCGTGATTCGTGTGCAAACGGTTAACACGGGCCAGAACATTTGTTAGCCAATCAAAGAAGCTGGACGACCCTACAGTGCTTTGGACTGTATCTCGTCTCGAAATCTTTTCGCGATATATCACTGCCCCTGCGTATACAGCGTGCAACTAAAATGGGCGAGGTGAGTGAGCTGTATACAGCGACGTCTTGATAGCCGATGAGGGAGATTGAGGTGAGTATGGAGCTGTGTCGGTGGGGGGCAGGAGATCCGCCGACCAGCGGCGTCGTTCGGCTTGATTCCCACTTTCTCGGCCACCGCGGCCCCACTCTGGTCAGGCTTATTCCACTCAGGTTGGGAAGCTCAAAGCTCCTAGTTTGGCGCTGCCAGGGTGCACTGGTGTCGCATGCATACAGGATTTTTCCGGTTCGTAATATACATAAAATATAATTGTGTAAAATCTTCCGAGTTGTATAGTGTTAGAATCTACATAAAAAATCAACTACGATCTTCGCACTAGAGTATAACGACATGTATTCGTTGCTTTTAAATATTCTGTCGTATACTGGATTTGGCAAAACATTGGCCTACATAATTACTTTATTTGAATATGATAATTGAGTCGAAAAAAATAGTCAGCTGTAATTTATAGAACTTCCTTGAGCAGTTTTCTTAGGGGAAAGGAGAAAAGAGGAAAGTACAAAGTTCCTTTTGATAACAGCTATATTTATTTCGCGCTATAATTTGTAAAGTTTTCCCATTGAAATAACCTTTCTTATGAACGCTTAGCGCCAAACACACGTGTATTATTAATTTATGTTCTAGTAAACACCATTGGATGGCATGAATAGCAGTTACAAAATTAAGTTAGTACTGGAAATTTTGGCGGGGGCAAGTGTATATCACAATTTCGAGCCAAACCCGAACTTTCGCACACAAATAAAATATAATTTATCCATTTAACGCTACCTTAAAAGTATATCTTTGGAACATCAACCCAAGTTGCTCAATGCTAGATCCTCCCATAAGTAGGGACGCCCTCTTGTATCTCACGTCCAGTTTCGTGATTTGGATGATGTAGGTGTCAGCGCGTCTTGGCGTCTTCCCACGAATCAGAGATGTACAGTATCGTAGTTGCTTGATTCTGATTGGCCAGTCAAGTAAGAAAATGCCTTCTCATAGAAACACGCCATGAAACCGCAAAAAAAAAAAAAAAAAAAAAAAAAAAAAAAAAAAAAAAAAAAAAACTGCTGGTATGTCAGTAAGGTATTGAAATCTAGCATGTGCGGGAATATTTTCGCGGAATTCGGGTGTTCCTACCCATACGAAATGTGTGTTTTTTTTCAACCTGAGTAAAATAAACCATACTTTTGGTAAGAACGGTTAATTGCTGTTCACGACAAAGTGAGCACTTTTGAAATCAACCTTGAAAAGTAGCTGTTCCTATCTGCATATATTTTAACGGGTGCACCGAATGGCATGCGCCCAGTAAAGTTGGTAACGACGGATGGAAAATAGTTCCACATCTTAACGTCGAATAAGAGGTGTTAGGTAACCATCTGTTATAACTTAAATTATTTATTTTGCTTTCTGGATTTTTAATGCATCGAAGTGTAACAAGGACCAGATTTGTAACATATTTACTTATATAATAATTCCACATCTTCACCTGGCCGACGCATGAATAAAGTAATGAGGTCAATGACAATGTCAATTTTACATACGGCGGAAGAATACACAACGTGCATACAAGTAGATCCTAAGCAGGGCTTTCAAAAGTGCTCATTTTAGCGATAACAGCCTATAGGAATGTTTGAAATGTATGTGGTGCCATATCATCAGGAAACACGATTACAGGAAAACCACAGATAAATACGACATTCTCCGTGCAGATTAGCAAAGGAGGAGGATTGCATCGAGAGGTGCAGATGAACTGGGAAATACTTGGGCACACAAACACACGCAGCTATGTTAAGCGTGTTGGTTTGTTTGTCGAGGCGATATGGAGGCTCATAGAGTGCAAGGCGATAAGAACAAGTGACGGGACTTCCCAGAAATGCGTTCGGCGTGAGCTTGCGCGTGTGACGTAAAGTAAACATGGCGTAGAGCAAGGCTGCCCAACCAATTTTGGAGGTGGGCCGTAATATCAATTCCATGTTAACCTAGTGAGTAATAGTTGCCTACAGTTATTGTAGATATTTCAATTAAACAAGGCTTTAAGTTACGCATAGTTTAATTACAATCGAAACATACAAAACGTCAGTGAGACCTATGAAGAGGTTCTTGAGGTAACAATTGATCGATATTTGGCGAAAAATCGGAGGTCGACAGTGAAATCAAGTCTTAAATATGTTTTGCTGTTAACGAAGTACGGTATTTGTTTTTTCACATACCTGAGAGTTGAAAAATCCTCTTCGCAGATATACTGTATGTTCATCGAACCAGATAAAAAATAAATGAATGCTCGCGAGTTTTTTGCCTTTGGATCTTGAGAATTATGTTGACGTGTTTCACAATTTACTATTATTAAATAATAATAATAATAAGATTATGGTATTTCTGGCTGTAGAGGTTTAGTCGTAAGGCCAGGAGCATATTCTGTGCCGCATTAGATTGAATTATAAAAATAAATTCTTCAACGCCTAGTCTGTGTATGTGGGAACTCGCATGCCAGTTCTAGGTTAATGTTCTGCGTGGCTTGCATTGCTGCTCGCTTTAATTTTTAACGATGGTTAAGAATAACTTTAGAAAAGTGATTTNATGTTCTGCGTGGCTTGCATTGCTGCTCGCTTTAATTTTTAACGATGGTTAAGAATAACTTTAGAAAAGTGATTATTCCTTCCGTGTGAGTCAGACGTCGTACTTTGGAGGTAAGTCATAATGAGCCGTTGTTTTTATTGTTTTTGTTATGGATTCATGAAACTGAAGTGCAGATAATTATATGCGTATGCGTGAGAAACAATTAGAAGCAGCAACAAATATATAGATTATACGTCATTAATATAAACTGCTCTGAATCCCATCCCCTTTTTAAATTAGAAAATAAGGGAACCTGGGACAGATTCATTATTCTTCTAGAAAAATAAGGTGATTTCTTTGAAGACAACAGAGAAGACCGTGGGCCAGAAGTAAAACCCGGTAAGGATGTTACTAATTGACGCCAGTCTCGATACTAGGAACTCATCTCAAGACTGTATCAGTTGATACGATCTCAAAACGAGATCTGACTAAGGACTGTTAATACGGTCTTTGCTCTCAAGGACTCTGCGTACCAAGCCTACAGCCACGACGTTTAAATAGGAAAACACGTTAAAGAAATTCCTTTTTTAATGCATCCATTTTAAAGATAACTGCTTAAAACGAAATCATATACACATATAACACAACTTTCTCTAAGAATACTGCAACATTAAAAAAATTCCCCAAAGAAATTTGTTTTTTTTTTGTGAAATGTAAATTTTAATGTTAAATTTTTAGAAAAAAAAAATATTAAGCATAGAATTGGCAAAAANTTTTTTTTTTGTGAAATGTAAATTTTAATGTTAAATTTTTAGAAAAAAAAAATATTAAGCATAGAATTGGCAAAAAAAATTACGTATGAGCTAGTCTTTTCACGGTTAATTGAGCACTTTTGTAACTAACCTTTGAGAAATGTCACTGTCCTTAACTACATGCATTATAATGGACACACTGACTGGCATGCACTCAGTGAAGTTGGTAAAGATGGAACCGAAGTACTTCCATTCTTAACGTTGAATTATAAGTGTAAGGTAAACATTCGTTATTCTTTTGCTCACTGGTTTTCAATACATGGACTATTAGTGTTAGAATCAACAAATATGTAAATTATATAAGTTTCTAATTATTTTACAGTTTCACTTGTCAGACACATGAATAAAGTGACGAGGCACGCGGCAATGTTAATCTTACGTGTGGCGAACGAATACACAAAATGCATGAAAGTAGATCTTAAGCGGGGCTTCGGAAAGTGCCCAGTTTACAGTGAACAACGTATACAAGTATCTCTTATGAAATGTCATTTAGAACATTTTTAGTTCTAAGGCTCGGCTTCGCCCCTTTTGCAGAAGTTCTTCGTTTTTGTGTCGTAATTTCAGTTTCAGAGGTATATAAAAATGTTTTATTATAGAAAATTTACAATTGCTTAGCTGTTTAGTACTTTCGTATCTAATTTTCACTGTGTGTTTGTCCTGCTTGCAAAATGATAGGGACTTGTTGTTGAGATGTAAAAATGATTTCGACTTTTTACAACTAGCAGATAACACACAATTACATTTCAGCACAAAAATATTAAACAACTCGTAAAATTAATTTCCTGTAATCGTAGATTATCAGTAACTGCTATAAAATTAAAATGAACTGTTATATTGAGGAAGCAGAGGCTGCAACTGCAGCTGCGGTCACGCCGACATCTCCCGCACCGGAAACGACACTTCCCAGGCGCCGCGGCCGGAAGTGAAGTGTCCACGTCATGTCGCTGGGCCTCCAGAGCGCGTGTCTTGCGGTCGGGGAAGTCCTCTAGTGTTACTTCCGAGGGACCGTATTCACGGTCCTTACTCGCATCTCGTCTCGAGAGAAAGCCCCTCCTGAACAATCTTTCCCTTCTAGTGTTTCTACTCCTCTTGTATGTAATAACGTCCTTCCTATCCCATCCAGTGTTCTAGTAGCGACTGTTCACGGTACAGTGAGCACTTGTGAGGCCCTAGTTACTTTTCTCTTTGTCATTTGTTTATTCTTTAACCACGTTTTTTTAAAATAAATATTGCCATGCAAGTAATAAACACGGTGTGTATATTCCACCACACTTGGAAGTTAACGTCTGAGGCTAAAGTAAAAAATATTTATTGACTATTATTGCAAATGAGAGGGCTTTCAAAAGTGTTCACTTTACCGAGAATAACCTATAGAATTGTGTTTTCTGCGTCATAAGCTTCATCCAGTTTTGCAATTCTTTCCTATCCAGGTGTTTGGTTAGCGTGTCTGCCAGTTTGCCCCTCCTTCACTTCCGCCTCCACTTTGTAACTGAGGTCAGCTAGTTATTACGGGAGGTATTCAAAGTCACGATCGCGGCCATGCTTGCCCAATCCCAGTAAAGCCGCGCTCATGTGCTCTTGTACTGTAGATTCGCGATTTCTTCGCACTTTTTGAAAACTCACCCCATGTACGACGCGTTTAGTTGTTTTTTTTTGTCTAAATACGCCGTGTATCATAGGCTCTTTATACTTGTGTTAACATAAAACTATACGTTATTTTCTGTTAAATTACCATTTAACTTATGTTTTATCAATTAATTATAATATTTCATTTATAATTAATACGAGTGAAATCAGAGAGGAAATAGGTGTGTTGGTAATGCCTAGTAAGGAATAGTTCTTATGCAGAATATTAGACTGAGCGCGCACGAAAGTAGTGCGGTGGCCTTTTGGTGTAATCTTCCAGACGCGGATAAGCTTTGGTTGCATGAGGCGGAGGAATATTTTGAAGTAGAACTTTGGTACGGCTTCAGAAAAGTTGAAAGTAACCATGAACGAACCATAGTTTGCTGGCCTTATCACNTAGCACGGTCATTTGGCCCCGGTCTCGCCTTCATGGAAGTTCTTAAATTTAGGATAACGAATTTGCATTTCAAAACAAAGAACAGGAGCATTTGTCAAATAAAGAATTGATGTTCTTATGACAAATGGCTGTATCCTGTTACTAATGTAAATATTAAAAATATACGTGGCTTGTAAACTTTTAGTTTTTGCATTTATTACTTTTACATGTGTGAGAGGGGGATTTAAAAAATGTAGATGGCCCTAGGCCTCTATCGACCTCTGAAAGTGCATGACAGTTCGTTATTTCTAGTCTAGGCATGGAGTCCTGTCCCGTGACGGACTTAGGTTCTTTCCCAACCCAGGACCTCAAACTCTGCTCTTAGTTTTGAGGTAGTTAGAAATTTAAAAAACTCGTCTAGATCGTATTAGGAGATAATCTTGACATAGGTTTCTAGTCTTGAGACTATTGTAAATAATTAATTTCACTGTGTTTAAGTTGAGTTGGGAGATTCGGGTGGCTACGTCTACGAGAATGCTGATGCGGTAATTATGTTTAAAGCCGTTTTACATTTCCAAAATATATTTGAAGTTAATGTCACCTAACAATAAATTTTCAAACTACGTTTAATTCGCATATGTACTGAATAATATTTCGAATCACACATTTCAAATACGCAAATTTAAACTCTGAAGACAGTTGCGCCATTTAGCGTTGGTACATCTCGTGACCGTTGTAATGAAACGCGTCAGACAGCAGACCTCTTTGAACTATCAACGAAATCTGTTCTTTACTTGTCGAAATTTTGGAAAATGTGTCTCTTCAAAGCTTTTCGCTGTGGCTATTCGGAGCGTAAGTGAACTTCAAGAAACATTAACAATTCTACTGGTGAAATACAAAGATATGATTGAAAGTAACGTGAACATCGTTGGGGCCACGGTGGCTGAGTGATTAGACTGCTCGCCTCCCACCAAGGCGAACCAGGTTCAGTCCCCGGCTGGGTCACTCCCGGATTATCGCAAGTGGGAATCTTGCCGGAAGATACCGCTGGTCGGCGCGTTTTCTCGGGGATCTCCCGTTGCCCCCCGCCCTTGAATTCCGGCGCTGCTCCATTCTCACCTCATCGGCTGTCAAGACCTCGATGTTGAGGGCCGCCCAAATGTCTCCACTCGACTCAACTAAACTCCGTGGCTGCACGCTTGGTAACCGTGCCACAGTGATCGCTGGCGTTGGCAGTCGCACCTGCAAACACGATACTTGAGAGCATGTTCATCAGTGCGTTTATACCGACACTGAAATCAAGAGTTTGTGTGCGGTATAAACACTGCGAATGTGAGTTTTCGCCGTATCTCGAAACCTATGTTTGTAATTCAAGTTTCGCGTCGAATGTTAGGTTTAGTGTGCGGTATGAACAACGAAACCCCGGTTTCGTTTGTATATCTGGTATGAAATGTACAACCAGGTTATGTTGAAGTGTAAAACAAGTGGTTAGTTGGTTAAAAATAATGTTTTGAAATGAAGAGTGGTGTAAGTAGGAAACTAACTAATACACAATAAATATGCTACATCTTTAAAAAAGTTAAGAAATACCATATTTTAATTATGTTTTGTAAAGCAATATATAAAACTTTACATAACTTTTTTGTCATAATTATGATTTTCTGTAAAATGTATTTCGTTTTCATATCAGCATAACAGAAATAAATTAATTTTGTTTCCTTATTTTGATACTAGTGATTTCCGGCATGAAGTATCACGAAACACGTTTCCAAAACGGATTTTCCTGTTAACTGTATAAACACTTTACTAAAACCTTTGACGGTATAAACGTAGTGTATGACACATATGTTTGGAAACTGGGCACTGTGCGAAGCAAGTCGTGGCATGGCACTGGAAAAAAATGTTTGGTAACTTTCAAGTCGGTTTTTGTTTACACTTGAATTAGCCAGGCATGCAATTTACTGTGTTTCGTAACCGACTGCATTGCCCTAGTTACAAAACAAAACTTACGTAAGCAAGTCTTAGATTAATATTTGATTTCTTTAGAAGGTTCGCTAGATAACTTCTCGCATCGCGTCATAACCAGCGTTCCCTGGGCGGCAATCGATAAACAATTGGTGACCTCTTAAGTTTGTTTGTTTGACTCTGAGCTTGTGGTAGTTCTCCATTACGTGATTATGATACTGTTAGCGTTTTGAGAAAGTGGCGCTGGCGAAAGTCGTGAGCACTTTCGAAAACTTTACTTAGAATATTTTTCTTTCTTCTGCTGCTTAAGATTTTTCTAAATTTTGAGGATATTATACGTTTCTTTGACATTACCAATGTAAATATTATGAAAAACAAATATATTTTAAAATTATTTTAGTTACATTAATAAATTATTAATACAATAATAAATGTTATTGCCGTTATTATTCATTGATTTATTTCTGATATTATCATAGTTGGTATTATAGGTAGTAAAAGTGCAATTTCGATATCGAAAATTAGGAAAATTACAGCAATAAGGAAAAAATTTTAATGATTCTCTTTCAGCGGATTCTTGGGCATAATTATGACAAGTGTAAGTTGAAATCTCCTGCTAAACAACTTTCATAACGTCACTAGAACACGACTGGTTTCAGCTTAACGGCAGGTTCCAAAATGTCTAGTTTTTCTCGACCAAGATAATAACATTTTAAGTGCTGGTTAACAGCATTTTCTTTTTCTCAACCTAGGGTTTAAAATGAACGCAATAATAGACCCCGCTTATTGGGCTGTCAAGACATCGATGTTAAGAGCCGCCCAAATCTTGCCACTCCAACTTTCTTTTCAATTAAATAACTAAATATTTTTTATTATAGCACATTTATATTTTACAAATGCCTTGAAACGTGGCCGCCTAACGTTACCCACGCATTATCTGGTAACTGTGAGATGGCGAGAATCTATTGATAATTAGAAATGATGCTACACCAATTACGCCCTAATTACTCGACAAAAGTTCTACAGCATAATGCGCATTGTCACAGAGGGATAGTNACAAAAGTTCTACAGCATAATGCGCATTGTCACAGAGGGATAGTTGTAAAATAAGTTAGAAACCAGTAATTCAACATGGCGTGTAAGGCTGAGCCTTATAAGTCATGTTAAGTATCATATTGAGTTCATGTGGCCCATACTTTAACAGAACACTGTGGAATCAGCACTAAACTACTGGTCATCATATTTTGCAGCGACCACGAAGTTCTTGAAATTTGAATTCAGGTCAAATTCTGATCAGCCATGACTTTATGCTTTCAGTTCATATAATTTGCGGAAGAAGTGTTCAGCATTTTTAAAAAGTAAATGTTGAAGCAAGNTTGTAAAATAAGTTAGAAACCAGTAATTCAACATGGCGTGTAAGGCTGAGCCTTATAAGTCATGTTAAGTATCATCTTGAGTTCATGTGGCCCATACTTTAACAGAACACTGTGGAATCAGCACTAAACTACTGGTCATCATATTTTGCAGCGACCACGAAGTTCTTGAAATTTGAATTCAGGTCAAATTCTGATCAGCTANTCATATTTTGCAGCGACCACGAAGTTCTTGAAATTTGAATTCAGGTCAAATTCTGATCAGCCATGACTTTATGCTTTCAGTTCATATAATTTGCGGAAGAAGTGTTCAGCATTTTTAAAAAGTAAATGTTGAAGCAAGAATTCAGCGACTGAGGCAGTAATTGAGAAAGATGAGTGACGATACGAATTGATCGGGGTGGGTAGGAGAAAACAGTTTCTGCGAACGGTGAGGCTAAGTGTGGGTTCGCAATTGTCATATGCTACATCGTGGTGCCCGCGCAGTGATGCAATACCTCTCGTGTGTAGTGTCCAAGGTCGAGAAGCGAGGGAGCGATACGGGCGACAATAGCACGCACGCCTAGTGCATCATCGCCCCTACGTGCAAGGCGTGCAGTCGTGGTCCTGCACCGTGCAAGATACATACTGTATGTAACACTGGCACTTTGTTACACGCGATGGAAGCCCTACGCTCGTGTAGTTGTACTCTTGCTGCTTAAGGAAACTGCATAGGTGAGCCTTCAAAATGCGATATCTAAAATTTTCCATTTCTTCTTCTTCATGAATACGCATTATATATCAGTAAAAAAAAGTAGGGNCTGGCACTTTGTTACACGCGATGGAAGCCCCACGCTCGTGTAGTTGTACTCTTGCTGCTTAAGGAAAATGCATAGGTGAGCCTTCAAAATGCGATATCTAACCTTTTCCATTTCTTCTTCTTCATGAATATGCATTGGAAGTTGTTTATTACGTTTTATGGCAAAAACTCTTATTTCCAGAACATTTATTTACCGAGATACGAGAATACACTCTATAATAACAATGATTTCACAGAAAATCTCTTTCTGTGGACTCCTTTTAAGTATTAATTAAAGGGCGCTAAACACATACAAATGTATTATTCTATATTTGTACGAAATGCCGTTAAACTTGTAGGCACTATGTACTTNAAATGTTTTTAATTATTACCACTACTTTTTTTCTCTTTTAATATATTTTAATAGGATAAAAGTTTAAAGTGGTTGTTAAAAATAGCATGGTCCATTCTAGGCTGCTTCCAACTTTTCTGAAGCCCTGCTAAAGTTATACCAACTTCTAGAGTATTTTCACGGGGCCGAGGTGGTCTAGTGGTCAGACTACTTGCCTCCCCCTAGGCGAACCGGGTTCGATTCCCTGCGGGGTCGCTCCCGGATTTTAGCGTGTTGTAATCGTGCCGGACTATGCCGATGGTTGGCGGGTTTTCTCGGGGATCTCCTGTTTCCCCCACCCTTTCATACTGGCGCTGCTCCATACTCACCTCGCTTCACTATCGTCGACTCTCAAGACCTCGATGTTAAGAGCCGCCCAATTTTCTCCACTCTATGATATTCCTCCGCCTTATGCAAATAAAGCTTACCTGATTCTAGAAAATTACACCAAAGGGACAACATACTCAGTGTAATAATATTTTGCATAAAAACTATCTCTTACCAGGCATTACCAACACGCCTCTTTTCTCACTGTTTTTATTCATATTAATGATAAATAAAGCACTATAATTTATAGGCAAAAAATAAATAACATTTAAATTTAATTAACCCAAAACATGTTAGTTTTATGTCAACACATGCATAACACGCTTGTGATGCATAGCATATTTAGGAAACAACCAAACACGTTCTACATGGGGTGATTTTTCAAAGATGTTATTGAAAAAGTGCGAAGGAACCGCGAACAGACCAGAGTTGCCTTTACCTGCAGTGCAGACGTCGTGGAGGGAAGGAACCTGCTTGACGGCGAGGTTGACTGTGACAGGGGCTCCGCACTGGACGAGGTGGCCCCTCTGCACCCCGCCGCACCTCCCGGCGGACCGGCGGCCATCTTGTCTTGCGAGCGCCGCCATCTTGCCGCCCCCGCCAAGGAGGTTGTAAACAGTAGCTGTGTGTGACCTCCTTGTGTTAGGTGAGATAACACTCCACGTCGCGCTTAACCCGCCTTCCAATCAACACCGGGATTTGCGGCGACCACTGTTGCGTTACAGATTGTGCTTCGAAAATTAAATAGACGACTGTGGTAGCTACATCTGTTAAACGTAACAAATTAGAAGAGTGTCACAGTTGAAAACACTTGAGAGACGCTGGTAATACAATTAAAGAACGACAGTTCGGCTGACGATCCTCCGACGGGCTTGTTTACGTCGTGAGAGCCGCGAGTGACACCCGGGTGTTATATCCGCCGTCGTCGTCTCACGACGCGTGTACGCGAGCACTGGCGTCTCCCGACTGCATCTCCCCGCCGGCTAGACGACGCGCGGGGTTTACTCACTCTGTGTCGTCACGTGACAGATAGCAGCATCAGCATCGCGTCACACCAGGAAAAAAAAGACGAGCGGCCGACGTAGGTCCAGATGATCTTGTCATCCGGGACACTCCAGTAGTTGGCTAATGGGTCTCACTCTAAGCAGTTGTCTTATTCTCATTTAAAAATAACTATGTGATATATTTCAATGTAACTATTTTTTTACAGGACAGTAATGAATGTAGATATTTTGTTGCCCCGTTCATAAATTTGGTTATTGAAACTTGACTGTGGTAGTTGGAAATGTCAGTCAGCAAAAACTGCAGCAAGTATATCTCTCTCTGTTTACGATATATACTCTTCTGTAAAACAGTGTTTTAAACTATAGCGGCAATGCTGCGTCGTTCTGAACAGATTGCTATATTAAAACCCTACAGTCGCCGCTTAAAATTCCGAGGAAACAAATGACACGCGAAGCTTATTTCCTGCTATTTTCCATCGCCACGGCAGTGCTTCCTTACCAACTACGAAGGCCACTCCGGGACCGGCTGAGAGGAAGGATAGGGTTTAGGGATGTTTAACAAATATCTATACATCGAAATGACGATATATATCAATGATATATCGATGTGAATACTATATATTTCAAAGATATTTTATCGAAAAGAATATCTTTTTCCAGGTATCGGAAATAATAAATCTTCATGAAATGCTATTTTAATAAGTTTTGTTTTGAATACAATATTTTATTAAAACATTACTGTGTTTGCTTTGGCAACATGCACCAATAACAGGCACCACATTTTTTTTGCAATGTCTCGTGTCTTCAATATGAAATACTCCAAGCAATTTCACATTTCTCAAGTCCTTTAATACATCTACATAGAATATCGGCTTCCAAAGTACCGAAAATATAATTTTTTTTTCTATGTAGCGTTTTGTAAAACAATACTTTTATAAATAACCAATATAAATAATATCTATATTTTTTCCGGTATCAACACCCTTAAAAGGGTTTTACTTATTAAATGATTTTGGGCGTGTCTCGAACATCTTTCACTATATCGCTTTCAAACGGAAAAAAAAAACTGCGTGCCCTTCGAAGAGAATAAACAAGCTACAAGAGAGCAAGTAAGCGTAAATTAATAAAAGTGTTTTTGTTGAGTCTGTAAATAGCCATTTTCAGGCTATTGAAATCTTTGCAAAATACGTTTTGTGGAAAAGCGACGCGTGCAAAGATGGACAAAGTGTTTTTTGTTTGAAAGCGATGTCGTGAAAGGTACTTGGGACGTCCGCAAAACCATTCAACTGTCCCTAGAACGAATACTGTAATTTATTTTCATTTGTCTAGCAAATTTAAATTTTCTATATCAGAGATAATTCCTTCACAGCGAAATTTTTAATATAATNTTATTTTCATTTGTCTAGCAAATTTAAATTTTCTATATCAGAGATAATTCCTTCACAGCGAAATTTTTAATATAAATGTATTCACGGTAACTTCAAGATTTTCTGAAGCCCTGCTAAAGATCTACTTTCCAGCCCATTTCGTATCCNTTATTTTCATTTGTCTAGCAAATTTAAATTTTCTATATCAGAGATAATTCCTTCACAGCGAAATTTTTAATATAATGTATTCACGGTAACTTCAAGATTTTCTGAAGCCCTGCTAAAGATCTACTTTCCAGCCCATTTCGTATCCTTCTGCCAAAGGGTAAACAAACATTGCCATGTGGCAGTCACATGGCAATGTTTACATGCAATGTTTACATTCCACTGTTTGTGAGTACATGTGTTCGTACATGCACGTACCCATCATAAAAGTAATGTATAT
>NQII01000749.1:36889-133185 GCA_002778355.1 Clitarchus hookeri
ATCACGTCATTAATAATTGGCATAATAAGATACAAGTCTTTTCGAAATCCATTTGTAAGTGATAAATTAACAATTACATTAAAACTTTAGAACTATTTCCTCTCTTTGTGCTGGCAACCTAACGGCATAACTGTATCCGCGCTCGCCGCTGTTTGTAATGTTATATGCATGTGGCTAACGGCTAGGGTGATTTTTCAAAGGTTCTTTTCAAAAGTATCGAAGATACCGTGAATGGATTATACCACTGATTTCTTAATGTTGTTGTGAATCAATCACTTAAGCATTCGTGGTCAGAGAGTTTCTACATCAATTAATTATCTTTTTAACCTTATTTCGTTTCCAGAAATTGTTTGCCATTTAAAATTTCGTGATGTCGGAAACGGCCATTTTTGTCACGTACAAGTCTAATTGTCTAAGCTCATCAAACATCACAGAGATTTTAGAACCCTTCCAATTTTTTTTAATGTTTGATGGAAACACAGAGCCATCCAATTTTTCCAGACAATCATGGTGGCGATGATGACCTCCCGGTGACGTCGGAAACATTCGACAGTGCCAGTGCCTTAAAGCAGAAAAAAACGAACTTGATTTTCCATAAATTAAAAAGTTATAGGCTTTTCACGGTAAAGTGAGCACTTTTTGAAGCCCTTTCATTTGGGGTAATAGTCAATAAATATATTTTATTGTAGCATTTGAGACTTTAGATTCCAGCGAAAAATATACACTGTGTCTATTACTTTCATGGGAATATTTATTTTAAAAAAGTCGTGGAAGGATAAAAAAAATGATTGATAGGAAAACAAGTAACTAGGGCCCCAGAAGTGCTCACTTTACCGTGAGCAACTAATACAGGGTGTATCTAAATTCGACCAACCAACTTAGCTGCAGGTTAATCACGAAAAAAAGGTGGAAACATAGACGACAAATGGTCTAACGTGAATTGCAAGGGCGGCATACATTTTTTTAAGTTTAAACACCAGTTTATTACAGTGCTGCCGTTATGTCTCTCCCTCCCTCCCTCTCTCTCCCTCTCTCCCTATCCTTCTCTCTCCCTCTCTCCCTCTCTCTCTGTCTCCCTCTTTCTCTCACAGTCTCTCTGTCTCCCTCTTTCTCTCACAGTCTCTCTCCCTCTCTCCCTCTCTCAGTCTCTCTCCCTCCCTCTCTCTCTCTCTCTCCCTCTCTCTCTGTCTCTCACCCTCCCTCTCTCTCTCCCTCCCTCTCTCTGTCTCTCTCCCTCTTTCCCTATCCTTCTCTCTCCCTCTCTCTCCACCGCCCCACACAACCACACTTCTTTAGCCGCGGCAGTGTGATTGAATGTCGTGCTTGTTGCGTACCTGCCATCAGACTTATTCTGTACCGCGAACGCTAAGTTGCTTCTTGAAGCTAGTTGCTTTACTTCTGCTCTAGAGATAGGCGTTTCGTTTCTCGCTAGCGATTCTGCACGCACAAGTTTGCTTCTGCACAAACCATTGCTTCAAGGAAATAACTTCCCGAGGTTTTGCTTCGACGGTACCGTAGGTTGGCTACCCTTTTGTAACAACATATCTCGTTCCGCAACAAAAATGAGAAAACCAGTGCTGCTTAAGTTTGCACCCTTGTATGTGTATCTCTCGGCGATATTTTTTCCCCCAAATATATTTACATTGATTGGTGTGTTTTGTATATACAATGCAGTATATTGAAGTGTGAAATGTTAGCAAGCGTGTGCAGTGAAACAGATTAAACAATCGAATTGCACAAAGTATTTAAGCAGTGATTTTCAACATCCTTATGATTGCCACAGACATTCAATATTACATACGTATAATTTAGCATTGATTTAAGACATGAGTGTGCTTCGCTGTATAAACTGTCTTTGGGGTGACGTTTCTAGAAATGCAGTTTCAGGTTACTAGATTTAGGCCTACAATATAATTATGTCGCTCGCTTTCTGCGGGAAAATCCATTTTAGCAATCAGTAGTCCATTGCAGGAAACTAGGTAGTTTTAAATAGTTTGATTATTAATTAACTGATTTTCAAACCCATTCGATTCACACAAATGGTCTAAGCTAATTTTGGCTTATGACGATACTGACGAATACACTAAAAATGTTTTCAATAGTTTGCAGTCCTTGAACTTTTTCCTAATTACTCTGCAAACGTGCCATATAGATTTTTGCTAATAAAATTACGGGATATATATATATTTTTTTGGGTGTGCAGATGTTTCTTCCATATTCACCTTAATGTCATGCCAAGTTCAAAATAATAGGTACTGTTGTGTACATGTGGAAGAAACTCTGATTTAGAGGTTATTTAAACTTATTTTCATACTTTTGCTACATAATTAATTTTAAAAGTAGCGCTACCCATTTTCGTGAAGCATTAAGAATACAAACACCCTTTTTTGGAAACAAACCTCTAACTTAAAATACCGTACCACTGCATTTTATCCGATTCCAGATTTTTATTTAAAAGCATTTTAACATTTCATGCTTTAAATATCCACACCATACTCTCAGACACACTACACTATGACAAAAAACTATATAATGTTTAGTATGTAATATGTTGTATTACTACGAAACATGACTACACCTGGCAGAGCTAACACGTCTTAATAAACTGCTGCCTTTGTTGTCTTCGAGCCAACATTTGGCACTCACCATATCCCATTTCCTGATTACATGAAATAGTATCCGAAGACTCTTCTCGAGATTGTGAGTGGGTTGCTATGCCATTTGTTACGGTGTTGCCGCTAAATATGTATCTGCAGTTGTGCGAAGAGGTTGTCCACGTTTCGTGATTATTTGCATGAAATGAGTTGATGACAACGACAGGTGTTGTGGTGTTAGTAGATCTTTAGTTGCCTCTTATCCAGACACTCAGTGTTCTAGGTTCAACTTCAAAGATGTGTACCGCCCTTGGGATTCTCTTTAGACCATAGATCGTATATATGTATGTTTCCAACTTCCTTTCTTCGTGAATAACCTGCTGCCGAAGTTAGTCGCTCGAATTTAGATATATATATATATATATATATATATATATGCATATATATACATATATATAATGTATACATAGTTGGAGGTACCAAATTAACCTGCTTGAATATTGTTCGTTTCCGTATATTTATTAAATGCTCCATTCACTGTTGCTTCACTACCTGCTCTTGTTCCAAACGCTTGCATTCGTTGCCTTGAACCAAATGAAACACTCAAAAATAATTTGTTGTAATGGACACCTATTTGTACGTTCTGGCATCATCTACGTCAATATATTTAATCTATACTCCATTCACTGTTGCTTCACACTTGTATGAAGCCCTGCTTGGTTCTACTTCCAGTATATTCCTCCGCCTCATGCAAACTAAGCTTAACCAAGTCTAGAAAATTACACCAAAGGGACTACGCACCGCATTCGTGCGCACTCACTGTAATTATATGTTTGCATGAGAACTATTTCTTACTAGGCGTTACCAGCACACCTATCCTATTTTGGTTACTGTGTTTATTCATATTAATTATGAATAAAATATTATAATTAACGTATAAAATATTATTAAAGTTTTTGTTAAACAAAAAATAAAGTACTTTCAAGTCACCACGTGTATAAAACGCGTGTGATACATGGCATTGTTAGGAAGCAAATCAAACACGTCTTACATGCAGTGATTTGTCAACGGTGTAATTTTAAAAATGCGAAGAAACCGCGAATACTACACATAACCATTTTACAAGCACTTCCAACTAATCAGTTTGGTTGCAGTGAACTTTGTAAACGTTATATTAAAAGTCAAATCAATATTTTGTTAGGAGTGAATTAAACATGTTATTACCTTGAACAACGTAAGCTACTGGGCATATTCGTACCTAATTTCTAACGGCAACAAGATTAGCTGGGTCCTCTACCGGTACATATTCATGTGGTTGGTTGACGGTTGAGAGTAATTTAATCGGGTCATATACCTCAGGTAGAACACACAGCTCTAGCGTTTGTTTATAATTTCTATCACAATTACGACAGCGGTATTTTTAGAGTATTTACATAAACTTAATGTTGCTATAAATAAGGCCTACCAATTATTAAGCTGGTTCAAAGAAAAAAACAATGACAATATATGAAATTATTTAACTACCTAACTTACATTTTGTTTATAATCCTAACAAAATTGATACTAAACTAGTAATCACTTTCGCTGAAATCGATACGGCAATGCCAATGAATACTGGTTCCGGGTTCGAGTCCCGGTTAAACCTTTATTTTTATGATGGAAAATCTAAACCCTTCTGTATGTAGTCACAGAAATATTCAACTTGCGCGAGCCATATTTTACAAGTTTAGGGCAAGGAAGTAAGAACAACCAACTAATTTNTACGTTCTGGCATCATCTACGTCAATATATTTAATCTATACTCCATTCACTGTTGCTTCACACTTGTATGAAGCCCTGCTTGGTTCTACTTCCAGTATATTCCTCCGCCTCATGCAAACTAAGCTTAACCAAGTCTAGAAAATTACACCAAAGGGACAACGCACTGCATTCGTGCGCACTCACTGTAATTATATGTTTGCATGAGAACTATTTCTTACTAGGCGTTACCAGCACACCTATCCTATTTTGGTTACTGTGTTTATTCATATTCATTATGAATAAAATATTATAATTAACGTATAAAATATTATTAAAGTTTTTGTTAAACAAAAAATAAAGTACTTTCAAGTCACCACGTGTATCAAACGCTTGTGATACATGGCATTGTTAGGAAACAATCAAACACGTCTTACATGCAATGATTTGTCAACGGTGTAATTTTAAAAATGCGAAGAAACCGCGAATACTACACATAACCATTTTACAAGCACTTCCAACTAATCAGTTTGGTTGCAGTGAACTTTGTAAACGTTATATTAAAAGTCAAATCAATATTTTGTTAGGAGTGAATTAAACATGTTATTACCTTGAACAACGTAAGCTACTGGGCATATTCGTACCTAATTTCTAACGGCAACAAGATTAGCTGGGTCCTCTACCGGTACATATTCATGTGGTTGGTTGACGGTTGAGAGTAATTTAATCGGGTCATATACCTCAGGTAGAACACACAGCTCTAGCGTTTGTTTATAATTTCTATCACAATTACGACAGCGGTATTTTTAGAGTATTTACATAAACTTAATGTTGCTATAAATAAGGCCTACCAATTATTAAGCTAGTTCAAAGAAAAAAACAATGACAATATATGAAATTATTTAACTACCTAACTTACATTTTGTTTATAATCCTAACAAAATTGATACTAAACTAGTAATCACTTTCGCTGAAATCGATACGGCAATGCCAATGAATACTGGTTCCGGGTTCGAGTCCCGGTTAAACCTTTATTTTTATGATGGAAAATCTAAACCCTTCTGTATGTAGTCACAGAAATATTCAACTTGCGCGAGCCATATTTTACAAGTTTAGGGCAAGGAAGTAAGAACAACCAACTAATTTGGTTGCAGCAACAAAATAATTAATTACTCCCTATAACTAATTCAATTTAGTTGCACCAAACAAAGTTTTTGTATTCATAAAACTTGTTCTCGGTGCTTATAATAAAGGTTTGCGATCCTATCGTATGCGCAGTGTACCTTCATACCGTCTCCCCACAGTTCAGTTTCGACAACCTGAGTTACAGAAAATTAAGTTTGCGTGCAGTGTAAACGCCGAGAAAGCAATGTTCAGTTGCTCCTCGAAACCTATCCAGATAGCTTGTAAGCTTGACACAAGCTCGCCATTTGACATGAATTTACTTTGCCGAGCCGGCTTGTCATATCATATGTGATTCAAACTTCATTCAAGGTAAATTTCTCATGACTTGACACATAATTGCTAATGCCAAGCTTACATATGGCTTGAATTTTTTTTTATTGTTTGATTGATAAAGTTATTTATTCATATTACAATGAACAAACAATTACAGAAAACTGGTATAACAATACAATAGTTTACAAAAATTATAACACTACAGCCACAATTAAAAAGCCCTTCTGTCGTACAGGAAATAATGAAGACAATAAGTATACAACTCGAACAGTGACTGTAACAAAAAACGTAGCAATTACACGAGGGAAATAGCCAAAACCTCAAAAAAATGACGACACATTAAATACGTACAAAAAAACACTCCTACAACTATTTAAAAAGAGAACGAATGCTGACGAAGAAAAGAAGGGAATGTGGCTGGTGGCAATGCAATGCCGAGTTGTACACAACAGGAGGCAGAGAAACACAGTTAGGCAGGAACGTTCACCAGTAAGAGGGCTAGAAGCAGGAATGCCACGAGTGCACCCTTGCGAGCTTGCTATCAGCTTGACGCCGGCTTGCACGACGAGCTTGCTGCTGATGTCCGGCGGAGAGCGCGATAGTAGCTATCTCCGTGCGGCGTCAGTCTGCCATGTCAGTCGGACGCGGGGGAAGGCCGTGATAGCCAGTTCATCATTTCCGCCCAGCGCTGTTACAAAATACACCACTAACTGCGCCAGATGGCGGTATACAAATTATGTTTTATGCATTTTTTGCAGTTTTAAATTTCGAATAGTTGGCAAAGACAATCGGGCATTTAGTTAATTTTCAATGTAATGCAGCAAGCATGACTGGCCAGTTCACTTTTCCAATAATTGTCAGCATCTTGAAGTAACTTTAATTAATCATTCGTGTGTAACTGGCATCGTGTTAGCAGCCTTTCTGCCTTCGTCCGCTCCTATCAGCATGTTCGATAGTAGGGGAGACCGGAGCTCGTCATCGTGCCCCCTTCATCATGCCCCGGCCTGCCTGTTTAAAAATATTCGTTTTCATTGCCATGAAGGAAGGCGATTAATTGACATTTATTCATGGTAATAGGTAGTATTTAAACTAATTTACTCGTAAATATTAAAGAGAAACGAAATATCTTACCTGTATCTGTAGCAGAGCTTATTTACGCATGCGTCAAAGTTATATCGTGGCAGCGGTAAGCAATCAAAGCTTCACAACTAACACAAAAATGGCGATTTCAGCGTGTCTATACTATTTTTTAACGAACGGCCGACAGAAGAGCCAGTAGTGCTGCCACCTAGTGGAAAACTGAACAAATAAGACATTCGTCATCTTGCCAAGGTCTCCCATACAAGTTTTAGCATACAGTAACTGTACTTAAAATGCCTTCTGAAGGCGTTTCTCTGCTCGAATGTTTCTGATTGAATCCGATATAGTGTTTAATCACTTTAATCACAATTTAATTTACGAGCGATTAATATGTTAGGAAATTGTGTAACATGGTTAATAAATTCTATGTAAATATTTTCCAATTTGGATTGAAACCCCCACAAAAAGTTAACGATTATAAAAAAAAATGTTTCGTAATTGGTTATTTACAGAAAGTTTACACTAATATGCACAACATTTTCTGTCGTAATTTCTGAGGAACATTCCAACTATTAGTGAGAAATTAAATAATGACACCGTTTTATAAGAATAAAAAGCGAAACGAAAATGCAGTACGGACAGTCGCCGACTGTAAATACGAGTAGTAAAGAGAGTAAGTCAGTACAACAGTTACTAAGGCCGGGATATCGGAACCCGGCCACGTCCGTCAGCCGCATCATTAAGGGGTCAGTCGATTACTACCGCCCGGGTCAGTAAGTTGCTTATCACCGCGTTGGACAGTCAGTTAGTTCAGATCGACCGCCGAGAGACGTCAGTTCGAGCAGAGAGAAGTCAGCCGCGCCATTTTGGCCGGGGGGAAATCGGACCCCCGGCCACACGTCGTTAGAACAGCACCACAGTGAGCTGACAGCAACTGCGGCCTTGCCAAGGCCAACCACACCGCCGGAGCTTGCCCACCATAGCTGACAGCACTNACGTCGTTAGAACAGCACCACAATGAGCTGACAGCAACTGCGGCCTTGCCAAGGCCAACCACACCGCCGGAGCTTGCCCACATAGCTGACAGCACTCACCACTGAGTTAAGTATGACAATCACCGTCACAGAAGCCCCACTCAACCAAGAATTCGCCCAGTAAATCCGAGTAACCGAACTAGCACAGTACCGCACCTATCTCAAGTGTTGATGTTGTGTATTTGTGAATATATATACGAGACAATATATCCGTACTTCAAAATACAACAGTGATAGTCTACCTCATTACCAAACCTGCAACCTCCACANTATACGAGACAATATATCCGTACTTCAAAATACAACAGTGATAGTCTACCTCATTACCAAACCTGCAACCTCCACACACCTTATAGTCGGACGGACCCCCTGTAATTGAGACTGGATATAAGCCGCCATGTCTTCCACAGTGGCGGTACATGAGTCGTCGTTACAATAAAGTCACAGTATTTTTTGCTGCAGATATTTAGCTGCCCCTGTACCTGGGAAAAGTAATTGAGATTTCTTTTTAGTTGCAGGAGTCCATCATTTCCTTTAAACATGTATTTTTCTTTTGGGCGATTAATTATTTCAGTTTGTAGTCCCCAGCTGAAATTAAACATTTAATTTCCAGCAATCTGTCTTCGCCCACTAATCCGCCTGGAGACGCTCCAAGAAACGGGTTTTGTGGTTGTAAAAAACCTCATTCATCTACTTCTACATTTTGTACCTGAATACAGTTCTTTTGCGACGTTTTCGTTCGTTATTCCAAAATGTATGGCATTTGACTTTATCTCTCTGTGATACAAAATTGACTTCACTAAACCATGGCAGGAAATGCGTGCTTTCAGTTTACACACAGGACCGACATTTGATGCTGTAAGTCTGTTTAAACGTGAATCCATCCATCTGATGTTCCCATATTGACCAACAATATTTCTTTTCAGTTCACGGATCGTTGGGGGTGTTACTGTATCGCTGTTCAAATCTTCCAATACTAACTTCATTATTTTATCCAGTTCTTCAGGACTTAACATGTCTTCCTCTGCAGCACTTGGACCATACTCCATATCAGGGCCAGCATTGTCAACTCTTNGGACTTAACATGTCTTCCTCTGCAGCACTTGGACCATACTCCATATCAGGGCCAGCATTGTCAACTCTTCTTCTTTTCTTTGAAGACCCTTCTTCGTACTGAAGACAACGAGCTGAACAGCTTTTTTTTCTCTTCTTTCAGATTTGAAATGCTTTCCTAGATTTCGACCAAATTTGTTCTTCCACGGACTAAAATGCCAACTAGGACCACTAATGTGCGCCAATCCAGCTCCCATGCAGCGTTCATAGTATGAGCCTGTTTTAGCTAAGTTTACTCTTTTCCTACCTGTAAACTTAGCTACCATACTCGTGTACCACTCAGCCTGATTTGTAGTTTTATTCATGACGAGCCTGTCAGCTTTCCTGACCATTGGATCGAGTGCCTTCTGATTAGCTTCCATTATCCCTAACTCTTTCATTAATGGCACGAAATTTTAGTCAGTTGTACATTTCCTTTTGCAGTACTGTTCGCAGAAGTTTTCTTAGCAGCCGAATACATGATCTAATGTCCTGCTTCAATTGAACAGCAGCTCTATTTTCAGTTGACTTCCCAGCACTTTCGATTGCTTTTCTGGCGCCATATTTCAGCCTTACTACCCATGCAGGAAGTGGAAATGACACATTTTTTAAAGGTTTCGATAGTTGTTAACAGTATGGTTTGCACACTCAACTTTGACGACTTCCTTTTCGTACTGACCTCTTTCCTTAATTCTCGAATAAACACTTGAGTCCCCATCACCAATACAGAATTTCTACTTCAACCCATGCTGTGCGATACTCATGCAGAAGCCTTCTACGATTATGAGCTGCCCAATGCCAGTTCTGGATCAACTGTAGTTCTTAAAACAAACGTGTTCCTTGACTTCTGTATCATTAGTTTTTTGCAAGTTTCACACATGGAGCAAAAATTCTCCTTTCACTCCCAGGTACAGCAGTTGGTTCGTTTCATCTCCAATGATGCCAACCCTCGTAATAAAGTACACTTATTGTGATTTATATATACACATATATATGAAACACCAATAAATTAACAAAAATTCTACGAGATTATCTGAATTTTCAATATGTTTCATAGTAAAAGTTATGTAATACAATTAATATAGATAGGATTTTTATCGCAAAATTACCAAAGTTCTTGTTATATTTCAGCATTGCATCTTCACGTCTATAAATTTACTGTAGTGATTGGCTGTAAAATACACTGGAGAGCCAAAAAAACNTTTCAGCATTGCATCTTCACGTCTATAAATTTACTGTAGTGATTGGCTGTAAAATACACTGGAGAGCCAAAAAAAAACTGGTATAGGTATGCATATGCAAATAATAGGTATGGAACCAATCAGAGTAACGCGATGCGGTCGGCAGCGCCTATATAAGACAGCAAGCATCTGGCAAAGTTGCTAGATCGGTTACTGCTGCTACAATGGCAGGTTATCAAGATTTAAGTGAGTTTGAACGTGGTGTTATAGTCGGCGCACGAGAGATGGGACACAGCATCTCCGAGGTAGCGATAACATTAGGATTTTCGCGTACGACTATTTCACGAGAATACCGCGAATATCGGGAATCCGGTAAAACATCACATCTTCGACATCGCTGCGGCCGGAAAAAGATCGTGAACGAACGGTACAAACGACGACTGACGAGAATCATTAAACATGACAGGCGTGCAACCCTTTCTCAAATTGGCGCAGATTTCAATGCCTCCTGCATACCTTCAGACATTAGTCGAGTCCATGCCACGTCGTCTTGCGGAACTTCTGCGTGCTCGCGGGGGCCCTGCGCGATATTAGGCAGGTGTACCAGAGTTTTTTTGTCTCTTCAGTGTATGTAAGAATTTGTCTTCCCATGTGACTTTACTAGTGATAAAACTGCCACTGTAAAAGTGAATTCCTATTATTCGCCTGCGAATAACTAATGTGAATGAAAATGCGGTAGCCATTTGTAGAAGTACGAAGCAGCTAAGATATTACAAAAAATATCTTGCCAAAAAAACTTTTCTGTACAAAAAAATTACATCTCTATCAATCACTCATTAAGTGCTATATTAGTGTTACAGAAGTCAGTTAATGCAGCTGACCCTTCATTTGCTTGACTAAAACACTGGCTTACAGGGTACTAAATATTCAGAGTGCATGCCAGCTGTTTTCTTTCAGTCTAGACAGGTGTAAGTCAATCACTTACGAAAACAATATACGTAAGTACATACTGCAAAATATTATATAATGGTGACACTACTGTTTAGGGTAGGCAACTCCTCATATAAGTTTTCAAAAGTAATATGAATTATTTGCACCAACAGAAGCAGGCAAACAACAATTTGTTTGGATTTCTGTTCTATTTAGTCTTTCTTGTAAATGAAGTGTTTATGGTCGTTTGTTTAGTTATGTAAATGCTATTACGGCTAACTCATTTGTAACTCTATAAATAATATTTGCTTTTTTTCAGTCATTTGGCTGAATTTCATAAACAGCACATTTTATTTCTTATTCTTTTTTTAACATTACTATTTGCGTATTTTATCTAAGCTTACAGAATTTTTAATTTCATCTTTTAAAATTACAATAATCATACTTGCTAATAGGTTGGTTGTGCCCGGTATTAGGCACATAAAGCATTAGGGATTAACAATTGGCTAATAGGGTAGGTGCATAAGTCTTTCAAGGGCCAGGGTGAAGTGAAGCGCCATTTTTACTGAAACATTTAGACAATGTCAGACGAAAATAACTCATTGCCAAATAAATTAAAGTGTCCGTAGTAAGGTCCCAAACTGATTTAATACTAAGGGAGGATTTGTCCTCTCCTTGTGTCTCCGCACTTTCACTTGGGGTGGGCAATGCCCCCTCCCCGCTTTATAAAACTGATAATTTTTTATATATTTGGCTATAATTTATTCCTGAACATCGGTAAAAATGCAGAACTTTTGAATATTAATGTCAACTTGAAAAAAGGCATAAATAACCACTCTTGCAGTTTCTCTGGCCACAATTATGGACATTCCGTATAAGAAAGTAATTTACTAACAGGTTGAAAATAGGAATCTTCAAAACACAGTACAGCTGGTGTCTTCTCCAAGGTTGGTCTGGTTACTTGAGTTGTGAACCAGTCATGGAGTTCATTGACTGCAATAAGCTGGTAAATAGTGACTGAATCGAAGTAGTTTTCTTGATGAAATACCACATATTTGCTACACCCGCAGTTGCAAAACTGCGAGGGACTGGAAGGGTAAGTAATTACATGAAACATCTGTTAGAAATACTTACTTGTCCCATACAGGTTTCACGTCTGTGAAATGTTTCTCATGCCATCATGGGAATGTTTAGTACTGACATAAGTTCCTCAACTTATGAGTATCCAATACCCACAGAAACAGAACCCCACACAAAAGCAACATTTACTTCTTGCGAGCTGTCAGATTTTATGTACTTATGGGAGTCACAGTTTTCACAAAAGAAAACTAAAGTAATGAATAATCCACTGTCTTTCTTTTTCCAGTTTATATGAGCCCAATGTGCAGAATAGAGGATTATTTCCCAATTCCATAAGCTGCTTAGTTGAATGTGCAGTATCATCAACTCGGTGACCATTAAGAAAGCTTTCAGTTTTTTTTTCTGTTTCCACAGTTAAAGGAGTAAGATCAGTAAGATCGATACCAGAAGTTAATACATTTTCTTCAAGATTTCTGTAAAAAATATTATAGAACATGTTATGATATGATTTGACGTGAACCAGGCGTTCACTGGTACCTTTGTGCCCACTGTGACTGCCGCAGTAGTGTCCTCCATTCCAGATGCACCACACCAGCAGGCATGTGGGCAAGAGTGATAGTGTATTCAGTGTTATGTAATCAATCAGCGTTCGTCAATATCGTTTATTCAGTGCTATGTAATTAATCAGAGTTCACCAATATAATTACATCAGTGCGACATAATTGATCGGAGTGCATCAGTACACTTTATTCAGGGTTATATGTAGTTATTCAGTGTCATAATTATCAAGTGTATTTGTTCCATGTGTGTAAAATGCACCAGTGTCATTAATTATTCAGAGCTTAATAATTTAATCATTATTATTTATTGCTTCAGTGTATATATTCAGTATTTATTTATATCATATTTATCGTGTTTAAAGACAGTCATCACATACCCAGCCAGCCAGGGACATGTGACATTACTAAGTTGGCAATACAGTGGCTGCTGCGATGCAAATATTTAATATTAATATAATCCTGATTTATTGTCTTTTATTATGTAAGTTGTATAGGGTAATTGTGTTTGATTATGTTAATCTAAGGTATATAATTTTCTTAAATCTCATTAGCATTTTTAAGTCGCATTTATACTTCATCTTTCCACCACTTGGCGTCGTCCGCGCTCAGGTAGCGGGAGCCGGCGCAGTTCTTAGCCAGTACGCTTCATCACTTCAACGCGGGCGGACGTGGTAAGTCTCTCGCTTCACAAGAACCTCGGTGCCAGCCCCTGAGGCTGCAACCTCACTCAGTAATTGTATCATCACATCATCCACGAAATAACTTGTATTTTATGTTACATCGCACCGAGGGGAGAGCAGCGTCATGCACCTTAATTTATCGTAATCCATTAGTGTGTTACATTGTACGACCATGCGGTCACCACATGTCTGTTCGGTTAAGTGTTCAATAAAATAATCATCTTTCACATAACCAATAGTGCGTTCATTAATCCGGGCGTGCACAGCTGCCATACAGCTCACATTTTCCTATTATCTGACGGTGTGTTACCTCGAGTCCCCTAGGGTGATTAACCACGACCCGATCTCATTGCTCAACACTGAGCTGGCGCCCGGCACTTTCACAGCTCGAGGGACACCGCGTGCCCAACCGTCTCCCTTCAACAAGGAACGTACCGAGCGCACATCAGATTTATGGTAAATCATCATACCTTCACAGAGCTATAGGGGCATAACACATTATTAAGTGTTACGTAATGAACACTATGTAAAAGGGGTTTATTAAACATTAAGGTTTTACAATATTATTTCAATATAAATATGATTTATTATGCATGGGGGAGATATAAGAATATACTGAAATATTATTTTTTAATCAATTATAAAGATTTAACCAGCCAAATTCTGAATAAAGTCTAATTGGAGAGTCCTCGCCTTGTTCGTGATTCTGAAGGCTGATTAAGATGGCAGAAGTCGATGCCCGGACACACCCATCTTCAGTGATCTTCTCATTCTAATAACCAGATGACAAAAAGACACCGCCCATGGGCTACACTGCCCGATATCGGTTGCATTGTCCCTGTTTATTGGCCGATGGAGGGGATTTCTGTGGTTTCCTTTTTGATAACTAATTTCAACAATCACGGCCTGTGTCCTGGATAAATATGTGAAGGTGTGATATGCTATCATAGTGTGGACAGGGTTCAGAAACGATACACTATCATTGTGTGGGCAGGGTTTCTGGATGTCCATGTGACTGGACCATACTTTCTACCATCTCACCTCTCAAGTGGCTCTTACTCGATTTTCCTGTGGAACATATTGCCAGAGATCTTGAACGGTGTGCCATTGAACATCTGACAAGCCATGTGGTTTCAACACGATGACACACCACTGCTTTTTGCACATACTGTCTGTGGTCATCTCGACGAATGATTCGGGTGACAGTGTATCAACCATAGTGGCCCAATTGTTTGGCCTGCACATTCGCCGGATTTGTCGTTGCTGGACTATTTCCTGTGGAGTTACATGAAGAGTCTTGTATATTAGACACTGGTGGAGTCCCAGGAGTATCAGTTTGTACATGTTAATACAGTGGCAGATGTGCGACTACCAGGTTTTTGCGAGTAGGTGTACCAGAACATGGCACACAGGTACAATATTTGTATCGAAGTCTGTGGTTGCTACATTGAGCTGTTCGTGTAAGTGGATGCAGAAGCACTGCAATAATGCATGCACTCTTTTCCACTCATTGATGAGGCAGATGCAGGGCATTTCCACACATGATTTTTTTTTTTTAGCTTGTAGCTGGGAAACTGTAAGTTTCAGGATATGGATTCCTATGCAAATTGTGTCTACTCAGCTCCCCTACAAGCCCTCAACGTAATCGGAATTTTGATACGTTCTGTATATTTCTGCACCTTTTTCCACATACATATCTCACTGGCACTAGACTTGCACACAATGGCATCAGTGCTTCCCCGATTTCTTGTGGAAAGCCATAGTGTTGTCAGGCGATGCCTATATGTGCTTCGCATTCTAATGGTGTAGGTTAACCAGCATTGTACAAGTGGTTGTCGAGTCGCGGGAATGNCGTAGGTTAACCAGCATTGTACAAGTGGTTGTCGAGTCGCGGGAATGATCATGTCGCCACCCACATGGGCGGATGAAAGTGCCCCACATCCGTTGATCCATGTGGTGGCTAGCAAAGTGGTTGCATTCATAACCACCAATGATAAAGTTACTGATGGCTGCTTACGAGGGTATATGGTGACTAAAGCACAGTGATCAGCTGGGCTGCTGTTGATTGGCGCAACGAACAATAAGTAAGTATGAGGGAGACTCAACTCATGTCAGATTTTACTTGCATATTTCAAAATTTTTGTGCATGGCCCTGCAAGCTTGCACGAGAATGGGTGCCATACTAACCAGTTTGATCTCAGGAATGCCTTCTTTAATTTTTATTAGAGTCATTAGTGTACGATTAACAGGATGTTAACATATATATTTATGTAATTATAAACGACTTCAAATCNTTTTATTAGAGTCATTAGTGTACGATTAACAGGATGTTAACATATATATTTATGTAATTATAAACGACTTCAAATCTAAAATTACAGATTTTTGTTTTTAATGTGTATTTATGTAAACTTAACAATGCCTGTTTCTGGTTTGTCATCTTTGATTGCAATACATTCATTTTAATTGTAACTAATTTCCATTAAGTGTACCTAATTTCCAAATAATTTCAGTCGATGTTCTCATTTACTAAAAACCCTTCCACTTCCACGGATATTTAAAACTTGTTCCTGATCGTAGAAACAGACCTCACATAAATTCTAACTAATCTAAAGTCCCCGGTCTTTTTTTTTTTTTTACACTTTATTAATAATATCATTTGAACTGGATTAAATGATATATTTGCTTTGTGTGCTCCATGTCCATGTCTAACTGCAAGGTACATGCTCGCTGGAATTAACAGTTGAATAACGAACGTGGTTAAGTTGGTAGCGTATGTGGCGCGAAATGATTTCCAAAACAATGTTAAATGCCAATACTCACTCTTCAGTTCGGACAGTGTGGAAATCAACTGGGGCAAGTTCTGTTTTCCACGCTGGCGAGAGACAACACGGCGTCTCGCAGGCTTCATCACGAGGACTCGCAGTACGCAAGAGAATCCTGGAATACGTGGTTCAGGACTCGCAACAAGGGACCACACGTTGCGCGAGCCGTGTTGGTGGACACGGAAGACAAAGTTGTTAACAACGTGTCGCAGGTTTCGTCGGGCTCGACTTGGAGGTACTGCCGCGAGTGTAGGATATCGAGTGCGGGCGGAGGTTCCGGTAACAACTGGGCCTACGGGTTCCACGTAAAAGGGCCGGAGTTACACGAGCGCGTTCTCGAGTGCGTCCGGAGAGAGGCGGAGAAAAGCGACGTGCCGCTCGCGTTCTTGAACCTCCTCAGTTCGTCAGGAGGGACCGGCTCGGGCGTTGGCAGCTACGTCATCCAGGAGCTGAGGCACGAGTTCGTCGTCAAGAAGTTGGTGAACGTTGTCGTCCTGCCGTACAGCGCGGGGGAGGTGGCCACTCAGAACTACAACACCGTGTTGACGTTGGCCAAACTCTACGACGTGTCCGACCTCCATTTCGTTTTCCAGAACGATAGTTTGCACAGGATGTGCGTTTCCTTGCTGGGGGAAAAGAACACCCAGTTGGCAGACATGAATGACTTGATCGCGCGTCAGTTGGCTTCCGTTTTCCAGCCAGTGCAAGTGTACTCCGGCGTGTCGAACGTGGTTTCCCACCTGGCCGCCCACCCAGCTTTTAAAATGGTCACCGTCAAAACTGCACCGCATGTCTCCCCGGTTGCTGAGAAATTTGAAAGCCCGTTGTCTTGGCCGGTCTTGGTGAAGCATATGAAGAGAACTTTGCGAAAAGTGCCCTCGGGCAATGCGGAGGCTGTAGATTGGGAGGTCAAACAACCTTCGTCGAGGCTGTCCGGTTCAGCGGGAGCTCGGTGCGTGCCCTCCGTAGCAAACATGTTGTTCACGAGGGGCTCCGTTCCTCCAGATGTCGAAACTGTTTCAGAGTTAAGCACTTGCGTGCCGTACTGCAGGTGGGTGCCGCAGGAGGCGAGGTTACTTCATTTCCACCAGTCCAGACGGTTGTTGGGTAATGATAAGTTCATCACACTGGTGTCCAACAACAACCTAGTATGTCGTCCTATGAACACTATAGTTGACAAAGCTTGGAACACTTTTGCGTACAAAGCATACGTGCACCACTACGCCAAGTATGGTGTTCAAGAAGATGAATTTCATGAAGCATTTTTGAAGGCAGAGAGAATTTTGCATTATTATGCACATATGGCTAAATACAGTGCGTAGATACAATTGTTATTGACTACCAGCACTGAAATTGTTTTGTTATTGCTATATTTTAGAACTTTAATAGTGAACATTTATGTTTTTTTAAGTATGGGCCTTTTAATACATCTTAATAAAAGTTTTCAGGAGTGAGATGTATTTGTGATTTACTGTAGTGATAAAATTGTACATAAATTTACTGTAGGCAATAATTATATAAAGAGTAGGTAAATAGTATGCAGCCTATCCTCAGTACTAATCACGCTAAAACATAATTCCTCTGGTGAATTGTTTTTTGTTTGCAGTTGTCTACTTACTGTCTATGATATGAGTTAGCGGGGAGGGCTGTGAAGACCAAGGTAAGAAAGAAAGTAACCAGTAACATGATGAAAGTATGAACAATATTAAGTATATTGACAAATATGTGCAGAAAAGTGAATTCATGCAAATCTATCGACACTTTGCTTCCCAGAGCATGCAGGGTAGCGTCCTGCTTCATATGTACGAGTTATTTATAAGCTTTCCATCGTAAACATCGCTGTAAATATTGGGCCTCTCTAAAAATCACAATGTATCCAGTCACCATTAAAATTGCAATGCATTGCGCCATTGTGGTACAATGGAGTACCACTGTAAAAATTGTTGTGCATCATGCCGTGGTAAAAATTACTTGTACCGCACCGCTGTAAAAATAGCATGTATGGCACGGCGGTGAAAAATCACTGTATTTTGGGTGTTTCATGGTAGTTGCTGTTCTTATGGTTCTCAAGTAAAATCTCCAGCTCACTTCAGCTTTTTTTTTTATTATTATTAATATTGAAATCCTTTTTTTCTTAATCTTTGTAACCCAATTTCCTGTATTTGGGTTTTGCAAAAAATACTACAATATAAAGTAGCTTAGTCCATCCAATATTAAATACGGTCAATCAGGGCTAATACAATCACGCAGAAAAAGATGGGGCTAATATGATGCCACAGAAAAAAACCTATTAGCTTAGTTAATACATATCCAAAAAAAAAAAACATTTTGCAGTATATACATTCCGTAATAGGTGTCCATAATGAAGGCATTCAAAATCAAACGATTATTAACAAAAAATGTATATAACTAAACCTACGTTTTTTTGTGGACAAAGCTTTTGTTGTGCAGCACTTAAATATAAACTTAAGGAAATAGTTGAAATTGCGCTTTATTCAGAAAGGAATGGAAAGTATTTTCAGCTTTCGAAACTGTAGCCTCCGTTATTAGCCATCAAAGTTGTGTGCCTAATCGATACTGCATGTGGGGCTGCTATATTATTATAACATAAAATATGAATTCTTTTTTTTTAAATACATTGTTTGTTGATGTTTCGTTGTGTTGTTTTGCGTAACATAATGCCATACGTTTCCTCCGGCTCGTGCAAACAAAGCTTAACCAAGTCTAGAAAATTACACCAAATTCGTGTGCACTCATTTTAATGATATTGTTCACAGTAACAATTTCTTACTAAGCATTATCAACACACCTATTTTATCTCTCATTTATTCATATTGATCATAAAAGAAATATAATTTATAGGTAAAATATGAGTAAAATTCCAATTTCTCTAAAAATGAGGTATTTTTATGTTAACTGAAATATAAAGTGCTTGTGATACATTACATTTGTTAGCAAACAACCAAACACGTCGTACATGGAGTGATTTTTCAAATTTTTGATTCAGAAAGTGTGAAGAAACAGTGAATAGACTATACTCACTTAATTAATTGTGTAAAGGTACATATTATTTGAGTGGATCTTCTTTGTTCAGTGTGTTTCTATGGCACACTCTGGTTTGTTTTGTGATGGACAACTTATCTCTGCAATGACATGTGTCCAGAATATTAATTTTTCTTTTATACGTAATTCTGTTTCTCTTTGAATTTACCGATGGCATGCAGGTGAAACTACTGGTGTCAAGATTTTGGGTGCGATAGTTACAGAGTGGTTGGGAGTCTCGTGGTTCATTTTAGCAGTTAAGACAGGATATACGCATTTCACTTACCTTAGCTATGTTAGTTTGGAAAGAACATGCGTTTGTGAACAAAGCCGTTTCTTTGGGAGTTTTCACTGGGACCTTATTTCCCTCTGAATTAATACAAAGTCAATTGTGAAATTGTGTGTGTGTGTGTGTGTGTGCATGAAGTCCCATTTGAAATCAGTTTGGCCCTTTTAAGTTAATGAGTATTTTGAAAAAATCAAGCGAAACTCTTTGTAGCCAGACGATTGGCCAGAGTTGTGGTAGTGCGGTCCTGTTGCCAACACCGTACAGCCAAGTCCCAACACAGATGCATCGTAGGGATGGCTCAAGGGCGTCAAAACGTGACAAGAAGGAAATTGCCCTTCCCTCAATGTCACATAGGGGCACCAGTCTCCATGTAGATTTTCGTTCCTGACGGATATATAATAAAGTTGAGGGGCATTCTAAATATTGTAAGGATCTCATGCTGAATTTTTCTGGTACAATTTTTTTTTTTTTTTTTTATGCAAGGGTAGGTAGCAAATTGTGTGTAAACACTAAGACAATTCTTTGAAAAACAAAATTTTCGGAAGGGTTATTTTATCCAGTATGAGAGTTGCCAAATTCTGTNAGCGTAAGGTTCCGGCACCCCTGGGATGGCTCCTTAGACAGCATGCCCACCAAAAGTCTTCTAAACTGAGCGAGGTCTCACATTAGTAACACATTGCACTTTCATGTGGGAGGATCTGGATTCCAGGGGTTTCTGTTGGCGTTGTGGCTAGTGTGTTCATGTCCCACCAAGACAAACCGGGTTCGATACCTGGCAGGGTCCCTCCCGGGTTTTTACACGCAGGAATCGTCTCTGAGGATGCTGCTGTAAAGTGGGTTTTCTCTGGGATTTCCCGTTTCCTCCAGCTCTTGCATTTTAGTGCTGCTCCATCTCCAGCTCCTTTCGCCATATTCGGGTCTCGAGACCTGATTATTCAGAGCTGCCCAAACCTCGTCACTTCACTCAGATTTTATTCCCAGTCCGGTCCGTTTGACTTTGATTTTCCATGGCTTCCCACAGTCACTCTAGTCGAGTGCCAGAACTTCTTTGAGGCTGTCTCGCCCATTACACAGAAATTATTTGTTTTAGCGTCACAACAGTAGAGTCAGGGTCATTACTGAAGATGTTTCATTATAGGAGCATCACATTTCATACTTCTGTGCCAATTTTTGTACCTGATTGTTAAGAGGGGTTCGCTGGTTGCCATGAAAAGGTGAGAAGTAATTAGTACACAGGATTTTGTATTAAGTTAATTGTTGTATAAATATGCGTAAATAGTTCATATATTACATCCACAATTATGGGCAAGGCTTCTATTGTAGCATTTTTAAATAAATCGTTCTAAATTAGAGTTAGGAAGAAATAAATAAAAAATGTAATATGGCGGATGATGTGGGCTCCTAATACAGCTCATGGCCGCTTGCTTCTCTGTTCGTGGTTATCAGAGCAAGTGGTTGTCTCCTGTGACTCTGCGACTGGTCCTGTGTGCAGGATGTCCACCCACAGGGAGAAGTAAGGGAATTCTCGCCTGGGTCAGGGAAAATGTAAATAATCGCTACTCTGCAAAAATTATTAGTTGTGGGAATATTATATAATTTAGTTATGAGCATGTGCGTTTTAAGATTTCAATTCTGAAGTTTGTGAACTGGCGATAGACATAGAGCCTGTGCGTACAAAATTAAGCATTTGTGTGTTTGTAAAGGGAACTGGTGTGAAGTCAATAGCGTGTATCGCGAGAAATATCGATGCGCTGAGTAAAATGTAGGACCTGCTTGCTTGATCTGTTGAAGTGTAATTCAATTCAACTTCACTGAAGAGATATTTGTTCTCTCCGATGTGAAAAAAATATAATTGTAGAAGGTTTCAGTATTCTTGAAAATAGGTCAGGAAAAATTGTAAGTAACAGTCTGAAAAACAGGGAAAAGTCAGGGAATTTCAGTGGACATCCACGTTCGTGTTGGTAGTAATTCTCTTTGTTTTAAACAGTGTCAAACATTTCTCAGAATTTCGAATACTGAAGTGCTTCACATTAATTACATATCCATATAGGGACATCGTCAATGTCTTCACTACAGCATGGGCTTACTAAGAAGTGTGTGTTGTGAATGCAGGTAAAGGCTGTCAAGGTAAGGTGAGCACTTTTGAAATCAACCTTTGAGAAATGTCACTGAACTTACTTGCAAATATTTTAACGGGCACAATGCAAGGCATGCACCCCAGTAAGGTTGGTAATGACGGAGGGAAAGTAGTTCCATTGTAAATAAAAAGTGCAAGGTAAAAGGTTGTGGATATTGAAATTATTTCATATTCTTTAAATGCTTTTAAGTGCAGACTGCAAATTTGTGAAATTTTTGTATTTATAATAATTTTACAATTTCTCGTGACTGAGGCATGAATAAAGTGACGAGGCCCATGGCAATGTTAAATTTACATATGGTGGAAGGATACAATGTAATCAGAGAAGTGGATACCAAGCAGGGCTTCCAAAAGTGCTCAGTTTACCACAAATAGACTATAGAAAAGGTAGGGCCTTGGCTTACACATTAAGCTCGTATCACCAAAGGAAGGACCAGGAAACACACTCAGAATCTTGGTAGCAGTAGAGTCGAGTTTAGACTTGCAAAGGTTGAATCTCGTGTCGTTTTCCATATTGCAGTGGAGAAGTGCATGCCGTGTCTCCAGACTCAGCGTGGCAGTTTGAGTGCACATATGGGTGACAAACAAACACTCGCTTCTGGCCAGAGTGAACTGAGTGTGCATCCAGTGAAGTCAATTGGAACACACCATTACGCCCCGTCTACAATCGACATGGCGCACATAACATAATGAAGTGAAGATCTGTATTTGAGATTGCAATGTTCACAAGTACTATTGGGCTTGACGTGGTGGTATTTGCGTGACTTGTCATCAAGATGGTCATCTCAAGAGTATCATACACTTAGTTTTTTAATGCTGGCCAATGAGAATGTGAAACGTCATAAATTCTTGTATAGCCAACTTACATGTACGAAAGTTCTTGTGCTGGAAATTTAATTCCTATTTGCTTGCTCTTTCTAATTGGTGAGACAAGAGTTTTTTTGATTTTACGTTAACGCTGATTGTAGACAGACCGTTTTGCTTGTTATGCTTTGCAAGGAGTGTTTTTTAAACCAAGTCAATTGTAGATGGGGCCATAGTGAGATAGAAAGAATTGAAGAAATAAAATACGGATTTCTTAGATAAAGGTTGGTTTATCTCTTTTGCCCCATTCATACAATTAACATCTTGTACATACACACTATTAAATATCTAACATATTTACACCGTTTTGTACACAAATACATTTCTACACATTTATATTAGTAAAGATCTTTATAACATGTATAAAGATAATTTTTTTTTTATACCATCCGAACACAGTTGCACAGAACGTAAGTTTAAATTTTTAATAGAAGGAAGTTTATATTTCATAACAGTCATAAAATTTATTTTATACATTTTACTCTATGTTTCTTCAAAACACTCATAAATTTAGTTACGGTTCTAAACTAGAGGGTTACAATTTGGTTTACTGCTAATTCATATTTTATAAAATTTCCCACGCTCAACGTGGTGCACAAACACAATGCAAGAGTAAAATATATAAAGCTATATCTGTAAAATAGTAACTCTTTTGGCAACATGAGATATAAATATACTGAACCAACATGAAAAAAATACAGTATATACAATTTCATATTTTCTCGAAGGAACATAATCTATTTTATATATGTGATATGAATACAGTGACTCCACATTTACAATCAAAACCGATTCATTGAAAATGTTTTTACTTTACAAACTACAGAATACTGAATAAATTTTTTAAAAAAAGTAATGTTTTTTTTACGTGCAGCAGAATAGGTTAAAGTTAACATCTAACGTACTGCATGTTTTGGCAGGTTTGCAAGTACTGTGCAGATGCCGGATTGCATGCAAAGTGTTGAACTGTCTGTTGTGTGTAGCCAAAAAGTGTGGATGGAATGGCCACAGTTTTCAAGTCTTGTGGTAATTGTTTTTTTTTTTTTTACGCCAGGAACCAACACCTTGATGTAACATACTGTGTGGCCAAGGCTAGTATTGATGCACCTGCGATGTTTCTTTCGCGGATGTTGGAGCCCAACGCCCAGCGTTTTAAGACTTTCCTTCACAGACCATCAGGTGTAGTCTTGTCAACCTAACACGGACCACCTACCACGGCAAGTTTTCCATTGTGAAATAACTATTTAACTAGCATTACCATAATAACAATTTTATATTAAAATGTTTGATCGTAGAAACAATTAATAATAAGATTAATTTTGTGGATCACCTAGGATCTAGCTATGGACCATCAGTTTTCCCGCAAGCCACAGTTTGAGAACCNATAAGATTAATTTTGTGGATCACCTAGGATCTAGCTATGGACCATCAGTTTTCCCGCAAGCCACAGTTTGAGAACTACAGATCTAGTGAAATGAAGCAAACAAAACATTACTGTAAGGCATTGCTATATTATTTATCACCTGTTGGGGTATGTTAAGGCACAGAGCAGAACACTAGTGTGCACTAAAAACTCTATGGGTGGTCCTTGATGTATCCCCGGACCGTCCCTTAGTAATGCCTTTGGTTTGTAAGTTCAAAGCCAGGAGGGTGAACGACTGCGCGTTGTGCGCGCACGTGCTTACATGCACAANAATAAGATTAATTTTGTGGATCACCTAGGATCTAGCTATGGACCATCAGTTTTCCCGCAAGCCACAGTTTGAGAACCACCGATCTAGTGCAATGAAGCAAACAAAACATTACTGTAAGGCATTGCTATATTATTTATCACCTGTTGGGGTATGTTAAGGCACAGAGCAGAACACTAGTGTGCACTAAAAACTCTATGGGTGGTCCTTGATGTATCCCCGGACCGTCCCTTAGTTTTGCCTTTGGTTTCTAAGTTCAAAGCCAGGAGGGTGAACGACTGTGCGTTGTGCGCGCACGTGCTTTTATATACTTACACATGCACAATTAATTATATGTTTTATTCATGAAGATCTGATTTCACAAGCAGTAGTCCATTTATAATTAACTAAAACAGAAATATTCATACAAATAATATTTTCATACTTTCTGCAAATTCTTATATAATTTTTGTATTCAGACCAAAGCATGAATAGCAATAGATAACAATGGGCCTATGTTGACTCAAATGGAAAAAAAAAAAAGCATGTGTAATCTACCTTCTGCAAACTTGAAAGACCAGGTAGGAAAATATATGAAACCAAAATGAATATTAATGAGATTGATAAGAGTTCTGGTTGGCATAGATTACTATGGGTGTAATTTTTCGTATGATAAGCTTTTCACAGGAAAGTAAATAATTAGCAAGTTTAAACATTTTTAGGGGAGGGACTGACCCTCACCTCATTCGGGTCTGGGCCTGCGCAGTACTTGCTCAGTGCTGTACTCTATCGCTAGCCTCTTCCAGACGTACATTTGGAGAATGTATAAACAGGAAGAGTTGCCAAGCTGCCTAACCGGGTTGAGGGTTTGCCTCACACGCCACGTTAAATAAGTAGTCCTATTTCAGGTGTTTAGAGATATTTTAAAAATACAACTGATCCCCTTTGGCAACACACATTATGCCTGTAGAGCAGACATAAATTCAGAACTTTTGTCAAGCAATTATTACGTAATTAGTGCAGCATCATTTAAAAATTATAGCGCATAGATAAAATTTGGTAACTACTTTTGATGGCGAATGTAAATTGTAAATGTGCCATAATATGAAATATACAGTTATTTAATTGGAAAAGTTACGGCACGCCAATAGGAAATGCAACACGGCTGACGAGACGGAGACTTAAGTATACTACAACAGCTGCGGCAGAACTTCACAGCGCTCGGTGTGATGAAGTTCTTGCCCAGAGCCGTGCCATCTCATTGTAGGTGACAGTTTCAGGTCGACAAGATGCACACAGAAGGTTCATGCTGGTAAGAGTGTAGTTTTCGACTGGCACAAAATTTTAAATCTCGGCTTACGTCGTAGTGCGAGCTAAGCGGCTTACGTAGAAACTCTTAGAGTATTCAGGTGGTGGTCATAAAATTGTGCACGATAACAATTTTCCTTATAATTTTGTGAGCGTGCGAGTGTCGCAGGCCTGTGTGGTTCAACATTTTGCATGCCACTGTGCAAGTAATAATAACTGTGTTGCAGGAAATGTTTTATCTGTGCTCATCATTTGACTTTGAAACTGCATTTTCATCACACCGTTGTTATTTTAATTAGCTTGATGCGTCCTTTATTATAAGTGCAGGTAAATAGTTTTTCTTTTTCTAAACTGCACATACATACAGTTTGATGAGGAGTGTGAATTCTGGGTTATATAAAGCTCTTGTGTCGATACCTCGTCACCAACACAATCTGCTTCCCATTTTGTGTGCAATTTGTATTAGGAGCACTTTGGGATAGCCAGAGGGCTTTTAACAAGTTTTTGTGCACCAGTCATAGTGTAATGTTGGAATTGTAGTGTTTATTGATTTTGTATATGCTGAGAACTGTACTCTAAATGTTTCATTTCCAAAGGTATTTTCAGTAGTTAACTGTGTCTGTTTTTGTAATGTTGGTGGTATGAGGAAACCAAGTATTGTATGTGGATCTCTTTTTTGTAAGAAAACATAGTAACCTCAAATGTTACTTGATCCACAAAACATATTTTGATAAACTTCTACTTTTTATACTGCAGTTTTGAAGCACATGTTTGTAATCACTTAATAGATTTTTTTGAGACTACTTTTTCTTTTATGAGCCAACCATTTTCTTATCCAGGAAAGTAAATTCATTTTGTTTCTCTAGACACTTGTTTTATAAGTCTTAAATACTGGTGCACTTAACAATAAAACTGGAGGGGTTTTGTGAAAATATTTACAAAGGAATTAAATAATTTGGTAAAGAATTATGGCTGTAATTTTTTAGTTTGTAATATTGTAAACAGGGATCCTCTTTTCACAGACATTCGTAATGCACATAGCTATGAAGTCACCTGTCTGGTTAACATTGGAAAAATTTCATTTCCTGCTCACACAGTTATTTATTTAGTTACAAGTATTTGAAACCTGCATGTAATTTTTTTTTATTTATTGTAAAAGTACTAATTATTTTTTTTTTTTTAATTATTGAGTTTCAAACAAAGACTATCACTCAAAATTAAATTAATGTGGAATAAACTTACGACATTTTTTTATCTGTTGCTTAATTTTTTGACGATATTGTCATTTTCATTATTTGCAACACTACAGGTTTAGATTGTCTTGTGGCAAAACATCCATTATACACATCTCGACTACGTTCTCAGACAGATTCCCTGGAATCTGAGAGACTACCGCACACTACGAGGATAGGCAGGGCAAGGCGCAAGTGTGGTAGAGAATATTGCCGGGTTACTTTCAGCATTTACCCATGTTCTATACGCTACGTGCAGAGAAACAGTTTGACGTAGCAGGCTTGTAGTCGACTGGAAACTTTTGAATTTGATGTTTCAAAAAAAAATTCCTGCTCGTAACAAACAACAAATGCTCCCAATATAGATGGCAGTGATATAGGAAAAATAGATTTATGTATTTTAATGTTTTATTGAATGTGTGATGTTCAAATTTAGTGACACTGATCTACTGGGTTTCTGAGTCTAAGCATATCCAGGCTTCTTTTTCTGGCTAGTTTTTGAATATCACAATGCACGTGCGAGCCCCTTTGCAGTTCCGTGACCCTCCGGCATGCAAAATATGCATGTGTTGCGGCCGAGCAGGGATGTCCGCAATTGTAGCCATGGACGCACGACGAATGAGGAAGAGTATAGACGGTGGAGCACCACAAACATCAAGCGGAGTGAGTTTCGGAGAAGTCTGTGTAACAGTCGTGGGAGAAAGAAGGTTCATTGTTAGTTAGCAAAGAAAGATGTGATTATGGTGAAGGTTCATATGAAACGTGTTATGGTTTATAACGAGGGTTACATGCAGCCCTGGTGGCGGGAGACGGAATCAAGCTCTCCACCTGACAAACACCAGGCTGTTTCAGTGGAGTCCTGTTTGTTTAGCCAGAGTCGTAGGCTGATCAGGGCAACGACCGCAAACTCCCAAGAATCGACCAACCACCTCGGGCAATCGAATGACAACTCCCCTTCCCCCCCAAGAGACCAGAATATGCAAGGTCCTGTTCTTCAGTTGTCTTTAGCTGATGATGGATGGCAGCTCTAGCGACTGCCAAAATGTCGGACAAGAAATCCCGGATGCTGGTCAACCCCAGAATCCCAGTAGATGATGATGGCTGTGAAAGCCTGCAAAATGTGCGTGCGTGTGTGTATGTGTGTGTATATATAATGGATATTGACTTTAACCAATTCAGTTTATGTTTGTATGTATGAACAGAAGAGTAAGAATTCCTTTTTTATTAATATAATTTACTTTCCTATAAATTTCACACTTTTCCTCAAGTGATTTGGAGGATGTTGATATTACATATAACGGAAGGCTATTAAATGCAGTTCGAAAGTGTAGTTTTCAAAAGTGTTCAGTTTACCACCAACAGTTTGTAGTACCATGTCTATTTATTGCAGTTTTTAATCATATAGAAAGTATTTATTTCCGTATTCTTTTTGATATGTAGCATCAGTCCCGTCTGCGTGTCAAATTCTGGTCTGTAAAAACAAGCTTATTTGATCTGTTATGGATGCTAGTTTCTTTACTGTTCCTTATAATAGCGTTTAGTTATAAATGAGGCCAGCCTCAATGAATATTAACCACCATGAAGGTTAATTATCTACACAATTCAAAATTGGAGGAATCTACATCAGTTGCTATTATATATTAATTTGTATACTTTCTGATTACAATTTACAAAGTGTAAAGAATGCATTTCTGTCTGATGGTAGAAGAAAAAAAATATTTAGCAAAGAGTATTCATAATTTACAGAACGTTTTTATTCTTTTAGTTTTTCGTATGCTGTGTAATGGCCCCATCAATTTTGTTGCAAGAGAAATATGATCCTACAAAGCACAGAGCACAATGCACGTTTAATGTAAGTACAATGTGAAACTAGTGATTTTTACAATGGGAAATAGTGGGTCAATCTAAAAGTGTAATTTTGTTGTTAGATTTCTATAGGCCTGTGTGCTTGAGAATAGCCTTGTAGGTTATTATAATTTTGCAATGTTAATTTATAATTTGTATTAATTGCCTTGCCTTTTATTTACACCACACTGTTCACTTTGTAGAGAGAGGGCTTTATCATGGACAAGGAACACTGCACTCGTGTCTTAAAAAGCTCACAAAATTGATGCCAACGCTCCCTCACAGCTAACTTAATATTATTGGCATGTCCACAAGGAAATTGAAGAAATCCAACTTTTTAAAGAATCAGAAAATAACAACTTCATGCAATAACTATTTGGTATTTAAAAATTGATTAAAGTTTATAATCTATTTAAAATAGCTGCGTTTTAACCCACGATTTACAGAATGAACTTAGTGCTAATGCAGAGAAATTTTCCAAAAATAGGAACTCTCATGATGTGTTGTAAAATTGATATTGTTTTATACAAAGTTACAAAACTAAGTTCTTGGGAAGCGTGTGTTCCCTTCCTGTACCTCGCAATTAATGTAGTTCTGGGTCACTCTTCACTACACTCAGCTTCTAAACCAAGAGCGGGTCCAAGAGTTCACTTTGAGGTGGACGAGGGGAGGGGAAGTGCGCCACGTCTAAGACAGATTGTTTGCCACTTGCATTATTGCCTCTGTGCGCGAGGTTCTCGACTGGCGTGCAGTCTTTCAGTCGGCAATTCATCTGGGTGTGACTTTAAGCTGTGACCCTATATTTTTATGGCGTGCTTATAATGATGTGCGTCTAAAGACAACTTTGTAGTTTCTGCATGGAAAATTTAGCTGCTAAAACTGATCATGGAAACACCAGTTCTTAGCCATTTTCATGCTGAATAAAAATAATTCTTGGAGTTCAAATAACAGTTTGAAAATTGTCTTTGAGCCCAAAACTGTTCTTAAATGCTTTTTGTGTTAAGACGCCAATGCAAAATATTGAACAGTTTTTGATGTGTTTTCTATGAAACGTCTGCAATGCACTTGGTACGCCAAGTTTACCTGGCGTGCGTACTGGGTTGCGTTGTGTTTGAAATATACATGTTTCCAAAAAATGTTTTTTACATGTACACACTCTCTTCCCCCATAAAAATATGTAGCACTTCAAACTATGGTGGGATAAAATTTTCAACATGCGCATCGTGCTTACTGCAAACTCTATTTTAAAACTCTTCAACAAGGCCAGAAACATTATTTTCAGACTTTAATCACTTCAAATAGTCTAGGTGGATTCCTGAGAAACTAGTAGGTATAGGGTCAGGCATTGTACTTTGCTTCAGACTTTCCACCAACAAAATAGTGGAGTCAATACTTGAAGTCCCGTAGTAAATTTTGTACGACAGAAATCCAAAGTGCCAGTTTGGAACCTTGTGCATGGTGGAAACAGAGCATTTGATGAGCATGCCAGTGTCGCACTTATCGCTTCCTTGCCTTCATTTCTCTGAAGCGGAAAATACCTGAAGGTAGACAGGCGCCTTAACTAGTTTGACACAACAGTTGGAGCATGCGGATTGATAATTGCCGTAAAGAAGCTCTTTACACAACTCGCGTAGTAGCTGTTTTAATTGTATGGGAAAATACGAATCTCTTTGCGGTATTAGTAAATATTGACGATACAAAGTGAAATCAGTACGGTACTGGATAAAGTTATGTAATTGAATTGTCGTGATTACCAACATTAAATTTGTTTTAGTTGTAACAGTACATTCATAATTTTAGAAAATGTGAAGCTACTGATTCCTACTGTTGGTTTGTTATTTATCTGTTCTTTAGTTTCCTATTGGATGTCTGTCATTACTTCCTGTCTAAAAAATAATATTTATAATCATCAATTGTAACTATCTGTTGATTTGTTTAATGTGCAGTAGAAATGTTTAATGCACTACCTATTTTACACAAATGCAGATATAGCCCTAATGTAGTACATTACGGATTATTTTTACTCGTATCAGCAGAGATATGTTTTGTTTACCCACCACGCAGCAAATGCAAAAGTAACCTCGGGCGGGGTGAAATGAAGTGGTGGACCTTGAGCAAGTAGCACAACCATTTGGAAAAAAAATGATTGAGTAGAAAACAGTTTCACGAGAAATCACAGCTTTTTATGTAAGAAAGTTAACAGGAGAAGGAAACTTATGTCTATAGTAAGATTTGGATAGCGTCGAGAGTTGCCAGGTGCCAGAAATTTTTAATGAACCGCCTAGTTGTACGTTTCATGACTGGTGTCCCATTGAGCTCATTAGGTGCAAGTCTGTAAGTCTTGCTAAACAGAAAGGTTCATGCATGAAACTCAAGATTTTAACTTACTGTTTTTGATTGCATTTTAAGTGTAGTTGCTATGTGTGTAGTTAGCCATCTGTTGCCGTTAATTATCCTCTTGCAGATTCCATTTACAAATAGGTGCCCAAGACTTCTTTCTACATAATATTTTCCTAAAAATCTTTTGAGATTCCTGTTGTGATACACTTCATTCAAGTTATTAAGTTTGCGCATGCCTGTTTCTTTGTGAAGAATTAAACAGTGTTGCAAAAACTCTGAAGAGTTTGTACACGTAATGAATTTCTCATGTGATTGGCCGTGTTGTGCCATTTCTTGATATGATCCTGGTTGGCTGAATTGAAGTTAGAACTCTGCGAAATGGTTGATTCACGTTGTACCGGTGCCTGAGGCTTTGTACTGAGATGTGGGTGTGGTGTTCATTGCAGATGGGGCCAACATAAGTATTTGCATTTTGGCATTTTAGTGCGACGTTCTTAGCTGGTGGCCATCCACGATTGGCAGGAGATAAGATATATTGTGTCCCACTGAGTACAGTCCAGCTGCTAGTTGATGAGAGATCAGCGCCAACAGGTACAAAACTCAATGCCAAAGCAAACCGTAAATGAAGGAAAGCTATATCAGATTCACAGCACGGTTGTTGGAGTAAGTTGTGTTTAGAAGGGCTGTCAGGTGTGTCAACCTGCTATAGGGCTGGGCAAGAACAATTTGCCAATGGAAAATGTCACTGGTGACGCTTAGTTTGGAGCTTTCACATACAGATGATCCTATCTACGGTACTACAACTTTATGGTCCACTTTTACCTGCTTTGATATACCAGAATTTTTAAGTACCATGATTCAGAACCTACGTGTGTGTGTGATTTTAGTGTGGCGCCTGAAGTAGTATTGAAAACATGGTCTAGTCATGGGAAAATTGAAACTGTTTATTCCACTACAGTTAAAGTTCCAGGTTTCGTCTCCTCAGACCTGACAACTCTGAACACTATGTCATTGGAAACACACTACATAGAGAGAACGGTGTCTATTATGATTTAGAAAGTATTGGCTACGTGTTACTGCGAGAAGAAAATTATACCATTAAAGATAGATAGATGGATTAATGCTATACTTTCAATGTAACACACAGAAATAGTGTAAACATCACAAGTCATTCTAAAAATATCTTGAAAAATTTTTTTTTTTTATATATCATTGAAGATTGTCGAGGATTATTTTACAAGGCCAAAGAACAGTTTTACTTATAGTTCTAATAGTCAGAAATTTATTTTCAGTACATAAGAAATACACAGACCTACATACAGTTTACGTAATGTAGCTACGACAAAGTTTAGAATGGGTTTAATAATTGAATTTCTATGTTAAGTTGAAAGGCAAGGTGCTTAACAGTTTGAGAACTTCAAAATTTGTGTTATATATGGTGAAGACAACTATTCAAGAATAATTTCAAGTTCATTTGCCTGAAATTCTTGTAATTATGGTACTGAGCTATTACGCTAGTTGACGTGTTTGCGTAATAGCATTTCATTTTTTAAGTTGAGTGCATACTCACATTCTGCTGTTTAAGTTCTCGACAGTTCTTTTATATTAAATGGTATATCACTATAGTAGATACTATCAGAAAAAATGGTTGGACAGCTTTTAATTAAAATAATGTTAATGATGGTTATAAATTACATTTCAGTGGAAAAGAGTATTTAAACTCATTTTCTCAATTAACTAATACAATTTTTAGATGCAGAATGTAATGCTATTGTCAATGCTTCCAAAAAATGACATAAATTTGTAAACCTTAACTTTACCCAATGCATTCAATTTTTCCAATAATTGAACAGTTTGTTTATAAAACAACATGCCTTTATTTTAAAATATTATTTTAAAAAAATAGGAGAGAGATTTTTTTTTTTGTTAAGTGTAATTTATATCTGACATACCTGGTAAATTTTTTTACTTAATCTTAGTCTAAAACCAATAAGTCAGAAATCCCTTTAATGTAAATAAGTTTAATATCCTGCTCTGGTACTAGCACAAATGTTGAGTTACGTCTGTAATTATTTGGACCTGAAAGAAATTATGTTTTAACAAGTGGGTAAAGTCACAATGTTTGACTGTGGTTTAAACCAGCCTGCCCACGGCGGCAGCATTGTGCAGTCACACTTGTTTTGATCGCCCTCATTTCATGATTAACACTGACTCTACCCACACTACTAATTACATTTTCACAAATGCATTGGAAACGGCTCGCCAACACAAAACTGAAGTCGCCCTCAAGTCGTATTTGTGTTGATCACAAACATTTTACTTAACAGAAACTTCTAAGAGTGACACTGCGCATGTTTTAGCGACTTACTCATAGCTATTTGTGATGCTAGTTGTTTTGCGTAGACCTGTTAACTATATTCTATGGTGTAGTGTTCCGTAATATTTGTCAGATGTGATAATACTGTTATATGTGTCAGTTAGAATATTTTTAGAAATTTATAGTAAATATTTGACATATTACTTAGACTCTGATGTTACTAGAGGAATAATATGATATTTGCTTTCTCACTACCACGTCTTCGAGTTCCTCAAAACTTCTTAGGAATAACTAGCTGACCCGGCCACGCGTTGCTGTGGCATAAAAGATTTTGGTTCTATTCATTTCTGTGTAATTAATTGAAAGAAGTATATGTATTTTCAAAATCTTTAAACGATCGAAAAAAACATTGAGAACAACAAACTGAAATGTTCAAACAGACAGCTGTCAACAAAGGCGCTTCCTGACGCGAAAGCATGGTAAAATTTAGCTTTTTGCAGATTTTAGTACCTTTGCAGGGAATACAAATAAAAAAGAAAGAGGTGTACAAACACTCGTGGGAACAAAAGGAAGGTTCCCTTACTGGTCCCATTACAAGTATGGGACCAGTGAAGGCGTTGGACATGAAGGTGTGCATTTTCCTAGTACACAAGTATCCCCAACTCCGGTAACTCATCCAACAAAAAAAAAATGTAATGTGGCCTGCAGCGGGAACTTTAGATCTGAATATGACCTCCACAAGCGAAAGTTCCTCCACCCCTATTCTAATACATATGTAAATGTGTGTGATGATGTGATGTTTTTCATTTTAACCAAATTATGAGCAAACACCCTTCAACACTATTGTATGCCAGACATAAAAATTATGTTCACTTTTTAACTTACTTGTTAACTTTACGAATGTTTAACTTTTTTAACTTGTTAATGTTTGGTTAGTGATTGAAAGTAACTTTCATTAATTTTATTTTTGCCTGGAAGCCGAGGATGGCATGGAAAGTGCCCAGGCAGGCGCGACTCCTGTAGGAGTAATTAGATGCATGCTATTGCATACATGCATGACTCGTCACTACATACCATTACACATAGGTTGGCGGTAGCGCAACGTGTAAGCAGATGCAGCTTTAAATAAATTGCCTGTTAGATCTTAATAATTTAACATCAGTTAACAAAGTTAATTGTAGGAAGCATCAACTGAAGCATAAATTCTGTTTAAAAAAAAAAAAAACCAGATTCTGTGTGTTTCTACTAACATTACAAGGAATGAACAGCATGTGTGCGGAAAACGTGGTATTCAGAATTTGTAACTGATCACGTTGTAATAGCTTACATACATTTTACATACATAAAAGGTTTTTTTTTTTTTACATTGTGTAACATAAATCAGGACCTCAGTTTGAATGCACAACAGGGACATTTCAGTTCCCAGTGGTCCTGGCCACAACTTGTGTTGGCTACCAGCTGTACATTCTTGACTTAAATTAAAATTTATATTCAAATTCCCTAACAGACTTGGAGGCCGCTGTGGCTGAGCCGTTAGCCTACTCGCCTCCCACCAAGACAAACCGAGTCCGATCCCAGATTTTTGCACGTGGGAACGTTCCGGACAATGCCGCTGGCTGGCGGGTTTTCTCGGGGATCTCCCGTTTCCCTGCCCTTTCATTCCATCACTGCTCCATACTCACCTCTATCACCCTCGTCTGCTCTCAAGACCATGCTGTTAAGAACTGCCAAAATCTCTTCACTCACTCACTCTAACAGACTTTATTTTACAATGCACAGTTATGATATGCCACGTAACCAGAAGCATGAAACGTGGAATAAATCTCACTGTGGAGACATTAGTAGCAACTGAATGCGCAGTCAAGACTTTTCTGTATCACAACAAAAAGTTCATACTGATATAATTTGAAAGCATTAAAACCTGTGTGTAGTTATAGTGGTTCTATCTGCAATTATGTTGAAGGGATGACCAATCAATTAATTACAGGTCTGCTATGTTGCATGATAAAAAGTTGAGTACTTCTTTTAGATCATAAATAGTTATACAATTGCATACACTTCTTATTGTGCATATCTCGAAATGGCTGTTAATGTAAAGCCAACCACTCGCCAAAGTTGTCCAACACGCGTAACATTCAGTTGTTTACCATGGCCCCCATATAGTATTCAAATTTCAGCACAGAAATATGTGTGTTGCATCTTGGGAAAAGGGATCTTATCTACCAGGGTGTGATTTTACAGGACGGTACAAAATTTTCTGTATTTACATCACTATTATCATACAGGAATTTTGTTATCCGCTCTGAATTCAACACAAAATATTTCATAAGTTGGTACCTGGGCTAGACAGAGGATGGTAACCTAAATATACCGTACTCCTGAAAATGGCAAAATTTAACTTTTAATTCCTCACAAATACCAATTTACATTTCCCAATTTAAAAATGGTATAATTTGGTCAATTTTTTAGATACTGGCATGAAAAAATGGAATACATTCATGTTCATAATTTATTCTCAGTATGTGGTACCAAAACCTAGATGTTGTCCAGGAGGAAGATAAAGACCCTTTTTCCCATGATGCATCACATTTGTGACAAGGTTTTCTGAGATCCACATCACTGAAAACAAGCAAGACATAAAAAAAAAAAAACATTTCACTGTAACTGCCCAGTTCATTATTTTGGTGAAGTATTCACCAGGGGCTGGGGCTTGAGTAAAAGTCGGACTCAACAAGTGTTGATCTGTTTTCATGTAGTTTAGTGTTTCTCTGTTAATTGTCACCAAGGACCACATTAATACTTTTTTTCATGGATGAGATCAACTGTTGTGAAAATTAAATTTTCCAAATTTATATATACTCGATATGAAAACTGAAGTTCTTGCTGATTTATGAACATTATTTAACAGTTTATCAAAGAATGAATTTACTATTACTTTCACTGTCAAAAAATTGAGAAAAGTGAAGGTAATGCCCTTCAGAAATTTGTATCATCCTTTTGTCATATTTTGTTGTACGAACTCGCAAACGCAATGTGCATCATGTGAGCTCGACTGTTCGTCTTTGCGCTGACCTTCGCTTTTCCTTCTCCCATCACACGTAGCATAGGTTTGTAAGGTGCAGGGTGTAACACAGTGTTGTTGGGTTGCATATATACTTTTTCCGTTTAATTATTTCCCTCGACTTGACCAGACTAAAATATTTGTGGGCCGCCTATTGAGAACCTCTGATATAGTTTCTGGTTGAATTACAATGCTGTTTAACCTACCTCAGCTGTACAACCGGTAACTTTAGTAAGATGTAGGGAGAGATAAGAGAATACGAGAGTGCCTTATTTATACAGGTTTAAGCTGATTAATTTGTAAGTGTGCCAGATAGCAACTTCAACCCAATTAGTTTACATCTTGTACAGGGAAAACCTCTTGTTATCATAATGCCTTTGCTCCACACAGATACGAGACAAGTGAATTATTAGAAATAATTCAATAGTAGCAATATTCAGACTAAAAATCAGATGGTATATTCTTAACCTGCGTGTAAAAGTTAACTTTGAAATCATTCATGAAATGTTAAAGCTTCATGTGCACGCTTGAACACAAATTTTTAATTTTTTCCAAATTTTATTTTTGGGAGGCGGTGGGGGGTAGAATAGGCAAGTGATACGAGGAGAAAAAATGTAGGTTTCTACGAAATTTATAACACACAGATTTGTTTTTTCTATGCCTTGCTTACAATTAAGGAATATATTTAATGTGGTCCACATCTACAGATATGTTGCACAACTTTATGATGATTCACACACACACCATATAACCTTTCAAAATATCTAAGAAATAATATTTACTTTCCGGAAATATTGGGTACCACAAAGGTACTATTGCGAGGAAGGTGACTTTCCATTTTACTTGCCGGGAATTTATTGCAAGCTATTGTGCGTGCCAAAATAGAATTTTTATCTTGTATTTTATTTCAGAAGCAATGGTGCACAATATTATGCTCAGTTTGTAGCTTTGCTAGCTTGTGGCATGCATTTGCAGGATGGCGAAAGCTTGGAGGGTACGTGCAGCTAAAACAGGATTCTAGTCACTCCGTAACAGTGACATTTCCATCGCTGACAAAATTACTACTCACTGGAAACTATTTCGCGAAACATATTTAGTTCATTTGAGAATCGACAGGGACTGGAGTTACATGACAAAGGCAATAATTTTGTTACCATCCACAAAATAACTTTTTATTATTAAAAAACACATAAGTGGTTCAGGTAATTGAAATGAATTGACATGTTTATCAGTACTTCCCTTCGGAGTGCTCTCAAGAAGTGGTATTGGAATTGCAAGTCGTAATAGCATCATCAGCACGACCAACCAAGGAGAGCTGTCATTGTGTGCGCCGTGCGTCTGGGTCCAGGACGCCCCAGACGGATTACAAGAAAGTCGGTTATCGATAAAGTAGCTTACCGCTATAGTCGTGTCTTAGGTCTACTTATAATTGTACAGTCCTTGGCGATGGTCGATTGTCTGATGTAGCTCTTCATCAGAGTGGTCGCTAGCAGCTAACAAGTGTATGAAATATCACAATTCTGCCTAGGATCTTCCAGAAAACAGTTGATACTGAAACATTTAACGCACTTGATCATTAATATCAACCTCTCATTAAAATATTTTTGTTAAGTTTATTTTGAAAGCTTGTCGCTGTAAAATGGAGATGTCTATAAAGTTTGTAAGAGTGGTCGTACTACATGTACGCCTTTCTGTACTAGAAGTCTGGCAAGTTATCTTTCAGTTGTACAGTTATCAATTTAGGTACACTTATCACTATTTTATAACTTAAATATGCTAGTACACAAATAACACAAAGAAGAGAATAAATAAAAGGGCTAAAAAATACACAGTAACATGTTAAAAACATTCTTAAAAAATAGACAACAAATCACTGCCAATACACATAGAGAAAAAAACAGATCTACTGTAAAGTGTTATGTGTTGTGTGTACATTTTTGGATTTGGAATATTACGTATGTTCAGTGTGATCCATGTAGTTTGGTGTAACATGCACAATACCTGTGTCTTACATCCAGCTGTCTAGAATTATGAATGCTGTTAAAAGCCAGTAAGCATTACGTAAACGGATGCATAAACCGTGGAAAGGGCGTCGTGCAGTGTTACATAATGGTGTGTATGGTGCTGCAACATGATGGCTTGTGGCATGTACTTGCAGCTACATCTGTCTCCAACCTGGTTATAGCTCGACTTTTTGCGTGATATGTAATATATAACTCTGTATTATGTGTGCCGCGTGGCCTGAGGGGACCCCAACTTTGCGCTCACTGATATTGTTATTTTACCCTGCAACCGGCATGAGACTTCCATTGTACGGGTGGTCCTTAAATAATTGTCACCTTAGGGCCTGTTACCATGTAACAAGTGCCTACCTCTGGCTGGTCCAGATGAGGCCTCATGTAAGTGTTTTTGTGCCGCAGTACCTTCGTATTGTCTCCTGTCATTGTAATTGAATTTATGTAGTGCCCCGCACACTTTTCAGTGTTTTTATCATGTATTAAATGCAGAATGGCTTTGGCTCTAACATGCACGTGGTCGCCCTTAATTTTTGTGTTTAAGTGGCCCAGCCCACCCTTGTACTTGCATTTGGCGTGCTCCGAGGCCAACAGCGGAACAAAAGATTTAATTTGTGTTACTGGCGCCAATTGATTAGCCACGTGGCAATGTCGCAACCATGGTAAGAGTTTCTGCTCACCGTGTGGCCGTGCGTGAAATCATGGCCTGTGATTACAAGTGTACCTCCGCCTTCAACTATCTCCTTACCACTTGACGTCCGTAATAACGTGTAATATGTGACATTTAGGAGACAACCAAACAGATCTTACATAAGGTGATTTTTCAAAGGTTTGATTTTAAAAAATGTGAAGTAACCGTGAATGACTATGTTGATGTATTATGTCGTTACAGCTCTGCCCATTATATGATGTGATATCTGGAGACTGTGGCTTACGAGGTGAATCTATGTGATGGAAAGAAATGCTGATGAAATTATCAGAAGTGGTTGAGTAGTACAGTAGAGCTCTGTAATGTGCATGAATTAATTGCCTGAATAGTAGTCTCGTGTAGCTCTCTATAACTGCATTTGTCAGAATGCTATCTGTTCCCAAATTGTGACCTGTAAACCACCTGGCACTGTGTGTCGAGATATTATGCGCTTGTTGAAATGTTGTATTTGTTGAGATCCTTGTGAACACCAGTCATAAATTATGCAGGGCAACTGGGAAAGTAAGGTAAAGGAAGTGCATGAATTACAGGAGGGGCTAAACTGTGTTGTTAACAATTTTTTTTTTTTTCAAACAATCATTAAACAGTGATATTCTGCTACTTGTACCACATTACACATACATTCAAAGCACATGCCTGCAATTGTACAATTAGTGAACATCCCAGTCTGTTGATAAATGTTGGTTTTTGTGTCCGATGGACGTAGTTGAAAACAGTTTATAATGTTGGTGGCTTTAGAGTTTTCTTCCCAAAGCTAAGAAAAATTACGTCTTTTGTACGATAGTTATGCGACCTACATACTGTAGGCGATTGACAGTGGTGGTGTGTGTAAATAACTTTAGTTTGTAAAATTTTGTGTAGAATTACAAATGTGTTGGAGTGTTTTACTGCTGCAACAAGTTGAAGAGTTCCTTAGCGAGATTGCCATGTGAGTGGTGGTTGTTGTATTGACATTACAGCTATATGGAATGGCACTTTGAGAAATATCCACATATTTATCTTATATCACTATTTCTTTTCTCAGTTTTGCTCTGACCAACTCATACTAGTGATCATAGTTAACTTTGTAAACACTGTATAGTCCTTTCTCTGTAGCCCAGACTCTCAAGCTGGGTACTCGCAAGAAATAAGAGTAGTTATTTGAAATGTAGTTAATTGAGCAGTCATTTAAGAATATTTGATGCAGAATTTGGTTACAATTTGCAGATTCAAGTCGGATTGCTTTCCCCAGATTTTGTATGAGTTATGAGAATTCTTCCTCTCACTCAGGTGGAGATCAGTGTTCGAACCTACTGCTGGGACGTAATATGACTCGAGTCTCACTTCGGGCCACAATGCGTGTTATTTCATTCGAGGCTCACTTTCGCCATTCCATCAGCACCTGCTTCCATAAGTAATATTGCTAATACACAGTTACCCTCTCAATATCAGCAAGGGGGAGGGGAGGATGTGGTGGCTGTGTAACCCACAGCAATTATCTGGTTTTGATTTATTGTGGAATCATTCCCGGTTTTTGAATGTGGGCAATGAGGTGGATGTCGCTGTTGGCCTACAGGTTTTCTCAGAGTTCTACTGGTTCCTGTACCCTTGCATTCTGTTGTAAGTCCAGCCTAGAAAGTCATGCCATTTAGTCCATTAAGGATGACTTGCACCTAGAGGCCCTGCCTTGAGATCTTGTCACTCATGAATGTTAACGCTGCCCTTGGAAACACATTCCCACGCCGCATTCACTTGTACTGCACGGAGCAAGGTGGTCCAGTGTTCAAGCCACTGGACTTGCGCGCACTAAGGAGGACATTGGTCCGATTCCTGGTCAGGACATCCTGATTTCAGTTTTCTCTAGTTTCCTGAAATCACTCTAGATGAATGCTCGGATGCATCCTTAATACTATCCATGACTGATTCCTTTCCTGCTTCTGTGAGCAATTTGCTCTGCTCTAACGACGTCGCTGTTGATGAGAAGTTAAGTCCTACCTACATACCTACTTTTACTGTTGGCAAAATAATTAATGTGCCAGTCTGCAAACTGCAACTTGTGTCCTTTCTGCAGAAGATTGTAAGTGACCAAACAGGTACATGGGGAAAAAATTCACACATTCATTAATCAAGGAAAATAAATACTGTTGGTTATTGGTGGGAACAGGGTCTCTCCAATCAGGTGTTCCAGTTTGATGTGGCGGGGTGCCAGTTGTGGTAGGTGGGAGTGCGTCCCAACATGCACGAGACAACTCGGGGTGGTACATCCATGCCACGAGTGGCAGACGATCCCACTGGCTGTAGCAACGTCCGGGTATTCTGACCCGAAACAGAAATGACAGACCAGTAATTTATCAGCCCGCCTACACACTACCCAGACATAGCACTCCATTCTCTCGGCCACGGAGTTGCCAAATATACGATTCTATGATACCACCATGACTGTGGAAGACATCAGGGGATCGAGTAAAGTAAACATCACGAATGTCTAAATCAGTACGCAACCAAGTACCCACTGTCACCTGGCTGAGGCCAAACAAAGGAAGGGGGAGGTTTTAGGCTCCCTTCTCTCTCCCAGTCTGGGTAAAATCCCAATCTGCCATCTTGTTTCCTAACCATGTCCATCATGAGTCACTCAACCATACTCTTGACTACGTATGCACATCATAAGCTGGCGAGCTCGCAGTATCGGTCAGGATGCCAAGATAGACTTGCTCGGACGTGGCTACGACCCTGCATATGACGTAATGGAGTCTGCGTTATATGTATAGAGTAGTGAGAAAATATTAAAAGGAAATTTACTTGGGAAATTAATGAGGGATGTGATTTGACTTGTCCATATGTGTAAATTGTTTTTAAATCACTGTTGTTCAGGGTGTTAAGATTTTACAAAATAAGGCTAGATTACTTATTCTTCAATCATAAATTCACTGACGATAATTATTTTTTTCCTATTAAAAATTTTTAGAGGGCAATTGCAGCAGTAGTACGAGGTCTTGTATGTTCTTATGACAACTAAATGTGTGTGCTTTTACCAGTAAATCTATCCACCATGATGGGTAATTAGTAACGTTCTGTGGAATTTTTGAGAACGGACTAATTTCTTTGAAAACTGCAGACATAATATAATCTTAACGGTATGTAACTTGGAGAAGGTTAGTGCAAGTAAGTGTTTGGCTTTTTTTTTTTTCTTCGTACTCTGTGATACTGCATCTGAATGCCTGATGTTGCATGAGAATGGTGCTTATGTAGTTACACTTATTTGTGCGAGTTGTTTATGTGAATGTCTGATTGACATCACTACTGCAAGAGTGAAACACTTGCCTAGTATATTAAAGTGTTGGTGTTTCATATATACGCATGCATTATTGAAGCTGACAAGGGAAGTAAGTATTGCTATAAGGAAGTACATAACAAATGATTTCACGTAAACAACACTATAAAAAAAAAATCTCATACCTTCACATTGCTTCACCTGCTAGACTGTTAAGTACCTATGTATATACAGCTTGTTAATGGTCCACATTTTCTTCTGTGTGTTTTTCCCTACATACACACATCTTACACATCTACAGTTAGCAATGCACGTAAAATTTTTTTTACGAATACCTGTTTGGTTTCGTGTTAAGACCTTAATCATTTATTGTATTCAAGTATGTGTTAAACAATACCTGTTTATGTGCTACCATTATTGCATTCAGATGTTTTTATGCTTGTGGAATGTATGATAAACTGTGTAGTTGGCACGTAAGCGTTTCAAGAGCATTACAAAAGCCAAAAAATAAATGATAGTTGTTCATACACTATGAATGAGAAGTATGAGATCAAATTAAGTTTTATTTAGACATTCTCTAATATTACATTTTTTCTTTTCCCATGAATATGGGTATGTATACAAGGGCGATTCAATAAAGGAGGTAATAAGTCCTCTTGTACTTGTAATGTTAAATATTTAACGAGGCCGAAACAGGTGCACCATCACTTCCCCTCTCTTCCAGCGTATGGTTATCTGATGTTAGTCATAGAAGTCCAATGTTAGGTCTGATGAAACACGGCCAAACATAGAGATTGTGTGTTACGTGGCAAGATTGTTGCCTGTAAACTGCATGCCACCAGCTGAGATTCGTTACCAATCAGGTACGTCATGTCTTTGGAAATAGGCTTGGGTGAGGTTCACCACCTTTGATAATGTAAGGCGGGCGGCGATCCGGCTAGTCGAGCAAGTCCACGACTGAAGCCTTTGCATGCTACATTGAAGGTCTCGTTCAGGAGGCAAAATGTATTTGATTGAGTAATATTGCCGGTGGGCTGAATCTCTGTGGATGTTGTGCACGACTTAGTTCGTGAGGAACTGGGTTGCAGGATGAAGTGCTCACACTTGTTACCATGGCAACACCCAAACTCTCATAATGGCATTGCCTGTTGTGCACTTGACATCATGGTGATCTGAGGCAAGACGTTCGTCCTCGCTGAAGATGCAGCTGCCAACGACTCTGGTCTCTTGATGCCAAGCTGGGAGAGATCCTCCGGCATTTCAATACTAAGGCAGCTGTGTGGATCAATTACCTATATTCAATCCGAAGACCATCCTACAGATTACACTTAGGTAAATAGGTTTAATAAGTTTATGCTAATTTATACACTTTATATTGACTCGCCCTAGTCTAAAACTAGAAGTAGTGGGCTTCCAATGGAGCAATATACCTGTATGATGTAAGTTGCATATGAAAGAAGAATGTGTGTGTGTTTTTTATATATATACTTTGCAACACTGCAAAAAAATTTTTTTTGTAAGAGATTTATTTAAATGTTTTCAAAATCTATTAATAACAGTATATTTTGGATAAATATTTAGGTGTACAGTATTTCCATAAAGATGCTTCAGAAAGCACATTTTGCAAAAAAAAANGTATATTTTGGATAAATATTTAGGTGTACAGTATTTCCATAAAGATGCTTCAGAAAGCACATTTTGCAAAAAAAAAACTTTCATTAAGCATGATTATAATAATAATAATAATTACTAGTATTGTATGTAATAAACATTAGTAATAATAGTTACAAATATTTTTAAAAATTAATGTACTTGTCTGAAAGATGTTATGTTTAGATTTCTATGGATGAGCATAAAATTAATTTTTAAAAATATTGAATGCTATTATTGATGTTTTATTATATACAATGATGATAACTTATGATGGTCTTGTTTGATGAAGGTTTTATTACTTATGTGCTTTCTTAAGCATCCAGAATGATATTAAATTTAAATTTGGATTAAAAATAGATTCTTCTTATTTAAAAGTTTCTAAAAAATTAAATTAATTGTACAAAATATTTTTTTAGTGTTATGGTTATATTATTTATGTTTTATGCAACTGAAATTATATTTCCCTGAAAACTTTGATACTGTCTGTACTACTGTTTGAAGAACTGTGCATGTTGTACACTCAGGTGCCGAACACCGTTGGACACCACTCTGCCTCTACCTTGGGGCTCGACTGTTATGCAGAAATTCTTCAATTTTGTGTTATTTCAGTTTCAGAAGTATTATTGTAACTGTTTGATTAATGAAAATTTACAATTTGCTAGTTTTTTAATAGGCACTTTTGTACCTAATCTTCGCCGTGCGTTATTTCCTGCTTGCAAAAAGGCAGGAATTTATTGATAAAACATAAATATGTTCCTGACTTTGTTACAACTAGCAGATAAAACACCATGAAAATTAAGCACAAAAATATTAAACAACTCCGAAAATGTAAATTTTCTATAACCATACATGTTGGTAATTACTTTGAATCCAAAATTATGACACAAAAATGAAGGATTTGTGCAAAAGAAGTGAAGATGAACCTTAAATAGTACAGATAAATAAGACTTTGGAATGTAATTATAGTTTATAAGTTTGAATAATAATATGTACACACTTTTATAGAATACTTAACTTAAGAATGAAAAGTTTCTGCAAAATAAATTTTGTTTTGACCAATGTCACTGCATGTAAACTTATTTATTAATTTGATGGTTAATGTGGTTATTTTTATTACAGTTTCAGTGATAATCAAGTCGTAAGTTTTTTATTGTGGAATCATTTTTAAAGTTAGTTGGTAAGTTTTGTAACTCGTTGAGTACGCATTTTTTAACTGCCTGGTTATTTCAGTCTTCTGTTATAGAATTCTTCTCCCCATTGTCATTTTTGTTTGTTTTTTATTTTTCCATTTCTAAAATATTTGTTTTCAAGACATACAAAACTGTCCACCATTTTGAATGCCTCACAACATTGTTTGGCATTGTCTCTTAAGTTATTCGTCCATGTTGTCANACAAAACTGTCCACCATTTTGAATGCCTCACAACATTGTTTGGCATTGTCTCTTAAGTTATTCGTCCATGTTGTCAGGCTTTCGTTTTCAGCCCTGTTTTTTTTATTCTTCTTCTTCTTCTTCCCCCTTGTTAACACATGCATCATCTCTGTACGTATTTTCCTTCACTCCCGATACAAAATATTTGTTTATGTAAAAAAAATTATATGCAGAAAATTTTGTTATAATTATGCTTTCTTACTCTCATCACAATTTATCAGTTGGCTGGCATATTAATATTNACAAAACTGTCCACCATTTTGAATGCCTCACAACATTGTTTGGCATTGTCTCTTAAGTTATTCGTCCATGTTGTCGGGCTTTCGTTTTCAGCCCTGTTTTTTTTATTATTCTTCTTCTTCCCCCTTGTTAACACATGCATCATCTCTGTACGTATTTTCCTTCACTCCTGATACAAAATATTTGTTTATGTAAAAAAAATAANTCCTTCACTCCTGATACAAAATATTTGTTTATGTAAAAAAAATTATATGCAGAAAATTTTGTTATAATTATGCTTTCTTACTCTCATCACAATTTATCAGTTGGCTGGCATATTAATATTCAAAAATATAATTTTATTGATTAATTTATTTTTCCTGTAATTTTTCTCTAGAGAATCTGTTGCACAACAAATTATATTGAACTATTAACCATTGTACCGCAACAGCACTATCACAGAAAAATGTGGAAATTACATTTTTAAAACTAAATAATAATAACATTTAAAATGCTCACTTGCATGCAAGTGTAATAAAAGTTGAAACTTTAATTGTGTAATATAATTTTTTACTAAGGAAAACTACCTTTGTAAAATAATATTGTGATTTAGTAAACATGTTGCAGTGATGAGCATGCGACTTGCTCGTTGCCCTGGCAGGCAGTTGCAGTCTGTGAGAATACAAGATGTAGGTGGACAAAGAGATGACATGATTGGCAGCAAACTGAGTGATCAGACTTGCGCAAACAGTCATCGGCACTCGTGAGATGGGACTCTGACCCACCGCAGGCAAGAGGACAGGCGAAAGTGCGATGGGGAGTCTGGCAAACAGAGAAGCACACTCAGAGGAAAGCAAAAGGGACGGCACAGCGAAGCAACACAGCTGAAGGACACGTTATTAAGAGGAAGGACATTTCCTTACGTTGCTACTAGGGAATGCCCTTCCGTTGGCCGGGTGCTGATAGGAGGACCCCAGTGTGAGTTGTCTTACCATGCCCGAGCCGAGCTGCTGGAGCAGCCCTGAGCCCTGCGAGCCGGACAGGCAGGCAGACGGCCGCCGCGACCGGATACTGCTCATGCTCGAGCTGAGCAGGAAGGGCACGCTGCTGCTCGTGTTGGGCATACTGCCGCCCTGCACAGGCCGCGCACACGCTGCGTTAGCACTTCACCACCACCACCGTCTTCATTCTTATTTTAGAAGGAGACACAAAAAAATAGTAGTTCCAGGGCAGTATTTGCAGATAGGCACATGTTCTCAGCCTCAAATGTTTCATACATATGCACAGTTCCCACCTGAAGAAGCCGGCCCAACCAGTAAAATGTCTAAGCCATGATGTGCCCGTCTGACTTTGTATGTGTGCGCCTACCCGCCCGCAAGCACCGCCATGCAAGTACTTGTATTTTGTGTCTCCTTTTAAACACTGTAATTTTCAGCGTTGCTGCTTACTCCTGCATGTAGGTATTTGCCTTATCCTTCAGTACTGTTGTAACACCTGAACTAGCGTTGCATATTTATGTTTACAAGTAACATAACGTAAAAATTAATTTTAATCTTATATTATGTTGATTGTGACACTTATCCATTATATATTTCAAATGTTACATCTGTATTGAAGGAAAAGGTAAACAAATATAGTGTTGAGGCATGTTCTAATGTTCCCTTTTAAGAAACTTAAAGTAGTTAGCAATCAAAGAATTCAAGATAGCAAATAAAACTGAATGTTAGAGCCTGTTCAGAAATGACTTTACGTTATTAAGTTTTAAGTATTGTTTTGGTTACTGCTAACTTTAGCATGCATTTGAGAGTTTTGTTAGTTTTCATCACCTTGCAAGATATTTGATACTGATGAAAAGGGAAAATCTATAAATAAGCATGCATCTAACCTGTAGTTTGAATTTTGCTAGAAGCTGCTATCGCAGTAGATTGAAGGCGATGCCTTGTACACATTTTATGCCCAGTGTGTAGTATATTATTTTTTTCACTGTATTACATTGTAATTGTGAAGATGTAGAGTTTTGATCTAAAGGAAATGTCTCAGGAGTATGAATATTGTAAATTTTGCTTTTGAAAAGCTTACAGTGTTGATAACGTGCAATTGCATCATATTACATCTTGTGGTTTGAGTAGTAAAACTTAGGTATAGCTGCAGATATTAACCCATATTTTGTACGTGATGTGTCATGTTCCTTTGTGTCCTACAATGCGTAACGGATAAGAAGAGCAAAGTGAAAGCCACAATTTAGTACCGCCATTTCGATACAGTTTTCAGTTTGTGTAGCTGCAGAACTTGTGTTTGTAAATATTTTTAATTTTTCCAATTGAACTGTTACATCTAAATGGTGTGTGGAGTTTGGGAGTTGAGAATAGTGTTTTCTGTGGATATGTCTGATGTTTGAGATACAACCAATGTTTTTGCATTGGTTTTTCAAGTTCATAGTAAATCGCGATGTTAACTGTAATTTGATTGGCCGTAGTCCCTGAGGACACCATTCCTAAGTGATACAATTAAGTGCAGCGTAATGTTAAGAAGTCGTCTAGGCAATGCAGATGGATATAAAGAAATTATTTGTGTTATCTTCACATACCTGTTTGAAAAATGGTTCCTTACAATGTACTGTTCACAGCAGACGTAGTGGTTTTTGAGCTCCCTAGTTCTATAGTAATGGGGCTAGTCATGGTCAAGCACTGTAGCAGGTGGAATTAGTAACGGTGTGGTTATCTATACTCGTAACTAAAAACATTTCACAAGATTTCCATTGGATGATTTCACAGTACAGCTTGGTTCAGTTCACATCTTCACCTACCACACCAAACAAAGCTTGTCTACATGCAAGCAGATGTTCTGCATTACCATTTTGGTGCATGGTTGAAAACTCTATTTATGACCATACTAGTTGTCTGTTGATTAAAACTGAGATTCCAGTGCAAATGCACCACAAGAAAGTAGATGGTACAGACATTAAAATTTTATTTTTTTGGTAATCATAAGATATTACAACTGTTTTAATACATGATTATTTTAAACCATTTTATAGAGGCAAGTTGCTGAAGGAAAGACCGCACGCTAGCGCCTTATGCATAGATAATGAGACACGATGCACACATCTGGGTTCGTCCTCGACGCTCCTGTGCTTATTAATATTCACTCTCAAATTACATGTATGTCTGATAAGTGTAATGCAGTTTTAACAGCAAATACTTACACAATGAAACTAAGTATTTTATGTATATTAATATTAGTGCTATATTTTGCATGGCTTTTGTCTCTCAGGAGTAGTCAATGGTTTGTTTGCACTGTCTCCTTATCCTTAGGTTAGACTTTCCACTGGTTTTAGAATAGTTGGCTACTCTATCGGCATGTCTCAACACCTACTCATACGTTTTACTACTTCACTTTCACTGCAATTGATAACCTTTTGATATCTTCATGGCCGTTCACTAGCATTTATCATAAACGACTTCAGCAGCAGAACTGCCTGTAATGGGATAATGTTTTCAGGTTGGATGTCGGCGCTGCCCACACAGTTGTGTCCGCTCTCCCCTGCGCCTGCTATCAAATAAGTGACACGGAGTCGGACGCTGACAGTATCAATACAGCAACCATTTTCCTGCATAATGTATCGAGGAAGTTCGTGCTGTTTTCTATTAAGAGGTGAGCACTTATGTATTTTGGTTAGTGATGGAAGTATGTGTCTGTATTTAATTTATTTGAGGTCTCTGCAACTGTTGGAACTGTGTACCGACCACCAACTAACTCCAGAATAGTGAATTCATGCAAATCTGTTGTCGCTCTACTTCCTAGAGCATGAGCAATAGTGAACACAGATGGCACACAAATTTGCATTCTTCACATGTTNGGTCTCTGCAACTGTTGGAACTGTGTACCGACCACCAACTAACTCCAGAATAGTGAATTCATGCAAATCTGTTGTCACTGGAGCATGAGCAATAGTGAGCACAGATGGCACACAAATTTGCATTCTTCACATGTTTTTTACCAGATGTGTGTGAAGCAGGTAAATTGGTGCGGCCATCGCCACTTGTACTCGGAAGTAATAGTGCAGATTTGTGGGAATTCATTACTGTAACAATTTGAGGATGTGTTTTATGATTTTTCATGTTTTCAGAAAAGCTCTTAATTTTTATAAAAAAGTATTTCATTAGTTATTTTTAATTACAGTATTCTTAATGAACTTGTGAACTTTCAAAGTACAATATTTAAATTAATAAAAATAATTGGATAGTACAATTGTTATCGAAGAAATATTCACGATTGACAAAAATTTATTAACATTGACAGCACAATTGTAAACTAAATGCACACACAGAAGAGTTTCCAAACAATAATATTTATTTATAGTAGTTTTATACAGAATAAATGTTTTTAGGTACTGCATTGAATTAAAAAACTGTTATTAGTGATAGTTGTCATGGATGCACAATATAAAATGCTCTAAGCTCACTTATAAGCATATTTGCCCACCATTTCCCTCCCACCGAAGCTATAGGCATCGCAGAGTTACCGTTGCATGTAGGAGTGTAGGGTATGTAATAGCACTCATCAATATCCACCGCCGCCATTATCGTCTACTACCACAGGTGTCTACCAACTCTGATCCCCCTCAGCGACAGCTACCCTCCCTTCACGCACCAACATCCAGACTGTATATATAAATGTAAAAATATATACATAAATAAAAGTTAGCATGGGTAACATACAACAAACAGCATTATGCAAAAAGCAAGATATATACAAATGTGCTACGTGTATGATGTACATAGTTGTGGGCAATGGTAAAATACATATATGGCAATACAAACTAACACCATCAGTCCGACACAAGGATCTGTGGCCCGAGTCATCATCAGTCATAGAATGAAAAAAGAAAGGAGTATATAATTGCTACGACAAAAAGACATACGTAGTTGTGAGTTACATTAAAACACGTACATGTTAGTCTAACATGAGGGTCGGGGAAACCAACTGTAAAAGATATGCAACCGTCCTGTACATACAACAATCAGTCATGTAACAAACAATAAAGGACTGGCATATACGCAAGTACATCACGACCATGATACCATACAGNTACAACAATCAGTCATGTAACAAACAATAAAGGACTGGCATATACGCAAGTACATCACGACCATGATACCATACAGAGTCACAATATATATGATAAAAATATCCAGATGGAAGACAGCTCATAATGTTATCAGTATTGCTATCATGTCATGANAGTCACAATATATATGATAAAAATATCCAGATGGAAGACAGCTCATAATGTTATCAGTATTGCTATCATGTCATGATAAAAAACAATTGATTACAAGGGTCAACTGCAAATATGGTTACAATGCGACATGTAAAGACTGTGTTCCTTTTATTGCCACAAAACCACATACATTAAAACCATTACATGCAAGAGAATGGCCATGGCGACTGAAGACAGATGCATCCCGTCTTCAGCTTAATCTAAGACAAAGCCATGATCTTGTGTGGTTTTCTACGGTTTCAAAATATCTATGGTCAGGAAAAACAAAATTTAATCAATGTATATAGATAATAAATTTTAGCAATATATATTGATAGTGGGAAAACAAGAAATTTAATCTATATATCGATAGTGGGAAAAAGAAATTTAAACAAAATAGTGGGGAAAAAGAAATTTTAGTCGATAGAGGGGAAAATTATATCGATAGTGGTAAAAAAATAAAATTTTNCAAAATAGTGGGGAAAAAGAAATTTTAGTCGATAGAGGGGAAAATTATATCGATAGTGGTAAAAAAATAAAATTTTATCAATATATATCGATAGTGGTAAAAAATAAAATGTAATCGATATATATCGATAGTGGTAAAACAAAATGTAATCTATATATATCGATAGTGGTAAAACAAATATATATCGATAGTGGTAAAAACAAAATTTAATCGATATATATCGATAGTGGGAAAAATTAATCGATATATATCAAAAGTAGTAAAAAATAATTTTAATCGATATATATCGATAGTGGTAAAAATATAATTTAATCGATATATATCGATAGTGGTAAAAAATTAATCGATATATATCGATAGTGGTAAAAAATGTAATCGATATATATATCGATAGTGGTAAAAAATAAAATGTAATCGATATATATCGATAGTGGTAAAAAATAAAATTTCATCGATATATATCGATAGTGGTAAAAAATAAAATGTAATCGATATATATCGATAGTGGTAAAAAACAAAATTTAATCGATATATCGATAGTGGGAAAAAAATTAATCGATATATATAAATAGTGGTAAAAAAATTATTTTGATCGATATATATCTATAGTGGCAAAAGTAAAATTTAATCTATATATATCGATAGTGGTAAAAAAATAAAATTTAATCGATATATATCGATAGTGGTAAAAATAAAATGTAATCGATATATATTGATAGTGGGAAAAAATTAATCGATATATATCAATAGTGACAAAAAATTATTTTGATCGATATATGTCGATAGTGGCGAAAGTAAAATTTAATCGATATATATATCGACAGTGGTAACAAATCGATATATCGATAGTGGTAACAAATAGAATTTAATCGATATATATCGATAGTGAGGGAAAAAAATAATTTTTATCGATGTATATCGATATTGGTTTAAAAAAATATAATTTAATCAACATATACCGATTAAATTTTTACTATGGAAAATAAAATTTAATTAATATATATCGATTCTGGAATTAAATTTTATCTATAGGGGGGGGGGATAATAAAATTCAATCTATACATATTTATAGGGAAAAAAGATTCACCAGTGCAGGACAGGGCGCCGANTGGTAAAAAAATAAAATTTAATCGATAGTGGTGAAAAATAAAATATAATCGATATATATCGATAGTGGTGAAAATGAAATGTAATCTATATATATCGATAGTGGTAAAAATATAATAGATATATATCGATAGTGGTGAAAATAAAATGTAATCGATATATATCGATAGTGGTAAAAACAAAATTTAATCGATATATCGATAGTGGGAAAAAATTAATCGATATATATAAATAGTGGTAAAAAAATTATTTTGATCGATATATATCGATAGTGGCAAAAGTAAAATTTAATCTATATATATCGATAGTGGGAAAAAATAAAATTTAATCGATATATATCGATAGTGGAAAAAAATTAAATTTAATCGATATATATCGATAGTGGTAAAAATAAAATTTAATCGATATGTATCGATAGTGGTAAAAACAGAATTTAATCGATAGTGGTAAAAAACAAAATGTAATCGATAGTGGCAAAAACAAAATGTAATCGATATATATCGACAGTGGTAAAAAACAAAATGTAATCGATATATATCGATAGTGGGAAAAAAATTAAATTTTATCTATAGGGGGGGGGATAATAAAATTCAATCTATACATATTTATAGGGAAAAAAGATTCACCAGTGCAGGACAGGGCGCCGANGGGGGGGGGATAATAAAATTCAATCTATACATATTTATAGGGAAAAAAGATTCACCAGTGCAGGACAGGGCGCCGACAAGTCTCCAGGCAGTAAGAGCTTGAATGGCAACACCAATCGGGCGGACGCTCCAAAGTCGCTGCTCCACCCGGGATCCTACCCCTCATTCCTGGGCAAGGCAAATGAGGATAAGGTCGAGGAGGAAGACCCCAACAGCAATGTGAGACTGCCAGAGTGCAGCGACGACGACCACCTCGAGAGCCTTGGCAGGAAGGTGAGCGAGATCCTGAACGGCAACCAGGTGGACGGCGAGAGCAACGAAAATGTGGGGCTCTGCCACCCCACCCACGGCATCATGGACGAGGGCCTGCTTAGGAGGATATCCAGCAGCCGGGACCTGGTGGGGGACTACGGTGGGGTCATTGTGTAGAGGAACATGGCTCATCCCGTCACCAGCTGGCTCTGCAAGGCAGACAGCTCGGAAACACTGGATTCGCAGTCAAGCAAGAAATTTTTGGGGTTTTTGAGGGAAGAAAGTGGAATTCCCAGGGGGAAAAGGTGGAAATGGCCGCCTTTGGCGACAAATGATAGAGCATGAGATTGCCTCGTGATGTCATCCAAGGCGGCCGCGGCTCGTCTCGTCCCCCGCCAGGAACCAGGTGGCGCAGAACCGGCATTTTAAAACTACTAATGTAGTTCAGCTGATTCAATACACATGTTTGTTATAAATATTTATTATGTTTTCTTTTACTCAATTAATTTAAGTTTAAGCTTGTGAATGCGGCTGTGGTATGTTGGTATTTTGTTGCATATGCGAAGAGGAAGTTGACATGGTGTGGTCCAATTTGACATAATTATATACTGCAAGCAGTGGTANGATTAGATAATTATATACTGCAAGCAGTGGTAAAGTTGACTGATTACTGTTAACCATAGTGTCTGTAGAGTGTACAATTGAAATTAATAAAAATTCATACTATTTTGTACTATTTATACATTTTTTTTCATGCTGCTAATTTACTTTGAATTTCACCCATTTTTACCTACAAATCCTGTATAAAGTAATTAAAAACATTTTTTATTACTTCACGTAACGCTGCTTTAGTTTCTTAGCCCATTATACAAAAAAATGTAATTGGTTGCAGTAATAATTTACACATGAAAAATATTTATGTGATAATGTAATATAGCTACACGCACTTTTCCAGTCACTACGGCATAGACAAAATTGCTACACTACCACTACCTCTAATAACTACTACACCTACAAAACGTAGACAAGAAATGCTTGTTCCTTGTCTTAGATCGGTACTCACGATCATGCTCCGTGCAAGCTGGACGGAAGAAAACGAATAGCAACAATCAGTTTACCAAGCCACACATTACGTACAGTACACACACAGAAACAGAGAACAAGAAAGTGTAGATAACAGAACGGACAGCAAACAGCTATTCTCCAGGTCCCTGTATTTTTATGTTTAACACCTAACACAAAAACATGGCATCACTAAAGTAAACGTTCATACTAAAATGTCTCACCTGTATGTGGTTAATTTTCTGTTGCATTCCTACCCAGTTACACTTGATGTGCAAATTTACTCATTCCTCTGAGGGTTGGGGAGGGAAAGAGAGAGTTATTTAATTACTCGAGACGAATGTTGTTAGGATTTCAACGGTTTTATTTTATCTTGCTTGTATCTTATTTCTTTGAAGTGTTAAATATGATTTTAGACGTGTCTTGGCCACCTTTCTCAGTAGCGCTTTTGAACAAGAAACACTTTGCTCGGGCTACATTAAGTTTTTAATACCCTTAAAACCACAGGTAAATTAAGATTTACGGACTCAATAAAACACAAACTCTTATTAATTTGCTTCTACTTGCTTTCTTGTAGAATGGTTCTCTTCTTCAAAGTGCGCAAAGTGTTTTTTGTTTGAAAGTGATATTGTGGGAGGTATTTGAAGTACGTCTAAAATCATTTAACACGTAAAACCCTATCCTTTCACTCGGTCTGTCCCACACAAGAAAGTGCCCTCCATTATTTCATTCAAAAATGTGAATAGGAATTTTCATGGGTGCAAAATAAAAAGGTTGGAGGTGGAGGGTNGCCCTCCATTATTTCATTCAAAAATGTGAATAGGAATTTTCATGGGTGCAAAATAAAAAGGTTGGAGGTGGAGGGTTTGTGTTTCAGGAAACAAAAGAGGAATAAAACTAGTATGTTGGAATAAGTGAAGTAAGTTAAGTGAATGGCAGATGGTGTCTTCAAGGCGGAAGTCATAAAAAAATGTAACACATTAAAGGTTGTTTTTGTGGAAATTTTGCGACAACATACTGAAAACCATGTGCACATGACCAGAATGCCTGAAAAAATTATTGGACGAGTTGGTAACAGATATTGGACATGATTGCATTTAAATGATAATGTGCAAAATAATATAATATAAGCATAGGGCAACAAGATGCTTTCAGTTAATGTATTAGGCATTTGACTGTAGTTTTTCCATCCATTTTGAACACTGTAGTGCAAAGGTTTAATTTAAAAGCTCTTTATAGTGTTGGCATTTATCACAGTTCATAGTTTTAACAAATCATTGCACATCCACGCCTACACACATAAATAGGTAACAATGCTTAATGTGCGGGCATAGGAGAGACGGCACATGTGTTGAGGATGCTCACAGCGACAAGGGTCAAGCTGGCGACTGCAAGAACGAGTGAACAACAGAAGCATGCAACACAGACGTATAAACAGCGTAGACAATGGCACCAGGTGACATAGGACAGATTTACAACACTCGTGTGGTGGCAAGACACGCACACACACACATGTAGAAATGAATAGACAGTAATACACTGTTACCTACATGTACATCGATCTGGCTAAATCAACAAGATAAATAAAAAAAAAAAATAAAGGAAGATGAATTTCAACATTTCTGGAGAATGTTACCCATCATGGTAAGAATATAGCTCTGTCCTTCTGAGTTTCTCTGTGTCAGCAAGCTTATGAAACCTGATATACTGCGACTGAAAAAGTAAACATATGAGATGCTGCAATTTTTGCATGCTAAACCACCAAATTTCTCACTTGTTGGATATTTAATACAGTATTATTGAGGACCATTTAAAATGTGATAAGTTAATGTAAATATTTGCTGCATAGGTTAACAATATACACTATCTGATCAAAAGTATCTAGACATTTCTCTGTAAATGTAAACTCGTGCTTAGATGTCACTACGGCTACTGCCATAAAAAGAGGCAGAGGGCTTGATGTTGGTCAGTAGTGCTANTAAACTCGTGCTTAGATGTCACTACGGCTACTGCCATAAAAAGAGGCAGAGGGCTTGATGTTGGTCAGTAGTGCTACATGATACCGGCAGAATGTGGTGCAGCTATTGGTCACATCAGAAAGTTCCATCACCCATGCATTCTGTTATGCCGCTAGTACCACGAGTGTATGCTGGAAGTTAAAAGGATAAAAGGACTGGTGTTCAAAGCTCGGGCACTTTCCCATAAGCAATACATTTCAGCTGTGAATGTGAATCCCAGTGTTCTGTGGCATGAAGATCATGACCACCGGTAGGTGGATGACTTACAATGCGCTACATCATGTACCTGTCCGGTGGGTGGGTTCGGGTGTGGCGAATACTACATGTAATAACACTCCTGGTGAAATTTGACGGAGGTGGGGGTGTTTTTCATGGAAGGGGTTTGGTGTCTCGTAATATTAAAGGGCACATTAAAGGAGAAAGACTATGTACAAGGACATCTTGACCAACTGTGTTTTGTATACGGTAGAAGACCGGTTCGGAGATAACTGTGCGTTTCATCCTTGCCATGAAGCATGGTCTGTTTGCAAGTGGTTTGTGGACAACGGTGTTCTCGAAATGGACTGGCAAGCCCAGAGCCTCGCCTCAATCTCATCTAGCATACATAAACTGGAAAGGTGATTGCATGCCAGACCCCAACTGCATTTGGTATAGCGCTGCAGGGAGAATGGTCGGCCATTCCCCCGCAGATGTTCCGACACCTGGCTGACAATCTCCCCCATCATTGTCTTCAACTGGGCAATGTTGTGTGGGGACCTGGATACTTTTGATCAGGTAGCGTACAATGGTTGTTATACGACTCTACAAACTTGTACTAATATAGTACGTAATGCTTAAGTTCCATGTTCTCATGCGAATGCATGGTGTTCTGCTCTGCTTTGGAAGAAATTCATTGAATGTATCGTACTAATGTTTTCATTAAGAGGATTCATCACTTGCAGGTATTTTCTACTTGCAATCTGTAGTAGAATTCATACAACTTGCCGATATCATGATCAAAGACACTTGCACAACTTCAACTATCAGTCTGCCTCTGTCGCCTTCTTCTGTATTATATCATGTTCATCCATTGCAAGATACATTCCATTACTAATCGAGAAAGGTGTGCGCAGCAACTTCAAATTAATTGCCTATTTCAAGTTCAAAAACACTGTTTGGGGATAAAGAAAGAAATGTTCAAAGACCTTATCAGAAGTTGTTAAATCAATGCCAGATATACTCTCAAAACTCGTAATTCCAGCTCAAATAAACATAATTTTTCATTACAGTTGTTTAGGAAAACATTTAAATTGCTTGGCTGTTACAAATATATTGAACAAGAAAGATTGTGCTTGTCATCTTGTAAGTTGGCAAGAGTCCACGGCAAGAAACTTCAGCAGCAGTGATGAATGCTCTTAAAATCAGAAAAAAAACTGACAAGGGTTCTGAAGCATGCAGTTGGTTGATCTTTTTCGTATTGGTTTGTCTATCTGAACATGTTTTGAAAATTTTGTATTTGCATAGATCTAACCTTTGTATAGATCAGCACGCACTTTGAATATCATAATTATTTAATGAATTATTACACATTTTGAAAGCGTGCTAATGTACGGAAAGCAAATGTTCTGCCTTGCACGCTCTTGAGAGAGGTGCGGAGCTATGGCGAGGCAAGTCGCCGAGATGGCGATGCGACAGGGAACCAAAGAAGAGACAAGAGAGAGCTAGTGTTCTACACATGGTGTGCACACGGGTAGTTGCGACTTACATACGCCGACGGCACGGAGAGCGTCGAGCCCTCCCTCGACACAGATCCGTAGTGCAGTCCCTGGCGTAGGAGAAACAACACAAACACAAGCTGTGTTCACTGCGCTGCGAGTGAGGCTTGCACAATACTTACACTACATCCTTCACACCTATCTGCACTTCCCCCTTCACTGTGGTACAGTTGCCACTTCCCCACACTGCCAACCACAACACACTCTCACATGGGTTTCATAACTAACAAGGTTGCGGGATCAGCCCCGACTGGGTGCTCCGGGGATGGTTTTTCATCCGTTCTCTTCCCGTGCACCTGTGCACGCTAACTCAAAATTTGGGTCAACATTCACTGTGCAGGAAAGAAAACTACTTCTAATTAATTTTATGTTATAGCCAAAAAATCTATCGTACTTGCAATACACTTAAAGACATGTGTGTGTGTGTGTGTGTGTGTATGTTTTCCCCAAGAGGCAATCACTGTTGTGATTTTATTACTACATTACACATTTTACAAATAACCTGGTTGAGAACATTTTGCTGCAGATCTTTTTCCCCCCATATAATGAGAATACCTTGGAAACATNTTTACAAATAACCTGGTTGAGAACATTTTGCTGCAGATCTTTTTCCCCCCATATAATGAGAATACCTTGGAAACATTCTTGTGTTGACCAGATGTATATTGTCCTTTCTTACCAGGTGGTCTTAGAATCTAGGAGCTATGGCCTCCGAAATATTCATATTTCTGTACTCTTGTATAGGGAAATATTTTAGGTTATTGTTTCATATATTTTTGTCTAGCTGTGTCAGAATAATAATGTACCCATAAATAATACCAGCAGACCCAGTAAATGAGTTTATTCTATTAAAGATTTTCTTAATGGTTACTGGAGTGCATATTCACTCTAATAGAAGAGCTAAATTCTTTTGTACAGTATCAAACCAAATTATTTAATGCGTAATGCGCTTCTTAATGACGACTTATACAAAAATATTATTTGCTATCAGATAACTGTAATACTTGATCCATAAATTGCGCTGAAAAGCCAGGAAAATGGGGATGACTATAAAACTTGATAGGCAACCTGTGTATGCCATGAACTTTCTTTAGTAGTCTGTTGAAACATTACACCATGCCTCTTCCGTAACAGTCGGCATTTTAATATTATGCCATGGCGATGGCGGATCTCTGTTTTCGATGCTATGTTACAGGCCGTCGCAGATATGCTTGGTAACGTTCAAATCAGGTGACCAGTTACAGCACACAGGTAGCGGTTTTGTTCCTTGCAAGCGGCAGAGCAGCCGATAGCTGACGTTTACGCCAGAAAGCCTCTCTGGCAAGTAAAACATTGCCAGCATCACAACTGTGGTGTAACAGACAAGTTGAGGGGGAGTCGCATAGGCTTTGGAGTTTACGTGGAATGTATAGCAATGATTTTACATCCTCCAAACACATTGTAATCTTGTTTTCTTAACATTTAATAAATTACTAAATGTGTTGACCAGGAGGAACATACAGTGATGCACCTCTGACGACATTATGACGTAACTAGCAAGTGCACGTGTGACACCCCCAGGGCCGTCATTATGGATGTGCGACAGGCGCGGCTGCACAAGGCCTCGTGCCCAAAAAAGCATTTGTTTAGTTCTGGGTTTAAACATGTTTGTGTATAAAATGTTACGTGCGTCGGGGCTCGAGAGTAGTGCTTATTGTTCGGAAGGTGATTGCATTCTGGGAAGGGGTTTTAACTTGTTTGGAAGGGAAGGGCCTTACAAAAGTTCTTGAGCCTGGTCTCGCTTTCGCTAGGGATGGCGCTGGAGACACCTCCGCTCTGTGCCATGGAACACGCTCTGTCCATGGTNCGCTCTGTCCGTGATCCCACCGCTCCGTGCGTGTATGCACTCCCGGGTGCCATAATATGACTCCCAAACATGGATAACTGTCATTTGGTAGTGGCTAGATCTATCATGACGTATGTAGGACTCTCAGAAATGTCAGATCCAATGTTCACAGATGTTTGTAGGTGCCGTAGGGTCCTGATGTGTGCCAGATGGGCATGCCTTATACCTACAGTGGTACGGTCCTTTTTTGGCATGCGTAGTCCATGGATTCATGGGGTTTTCTTCACACTTGGACATGAACTAATATTGAATTCCAGTTTAAAATTCTGCAATTTTGCATTGAAATTTGACAGCCAATGCTAGTATTGTTGAAGTACTGTGATCTATCTCACGATCTCCTACTCCGTCACCACTGTAAGTTGTGCAGATAAAGATAACCTGCCATCCTATAATGCAAGCAGCTCTTGAGATCCGTCAAGTCTCTTTATATAGTAGCTGGAGGATGCAACATTTTACACGCAATGAGTCAATTAATGCTTCCATCCCATTTTTCCTGGCACGTCAGTGTTACAAGCATACAAGCAAGATGTGCATAATGCTGAACCTCCGGGCCTGCTGGAATAAATATTACTTTCACTGTTCAGGTGGAAAATATAATTGTTCTTCTGACGTATAATCCGAGTCAAACTACGAAAGTGTTTTGCAACACGTGCATGTTGAAAGGTTAACATTTATGTAAGATGGTACATTTAATTACCCACAAACATTCTCAATATTGATATATTTTATTTGGTCAAGTAGCTTGTGCACCGCTCACATCTGTGCTGAGGCCACTAAACGATGACTATGATATTTTAATGTGCTAGTAATATAAGTTTTTGTTTATGGAAAACTTGGCATATACTGCAGTAAGGAATTGCAGGCCTATGTCACTATTTTCTTGAACTACAGGTTTCGTAGTGGCTGTCGTAGTCCTTAAAAAAATTGCAAAGCACATACTAACTATGTCACTCGGATAGAGATGCAGTATTTTGCGACAGCAAGTGATGGACACACTGCCCATTTNAAGCACATACTAACTATGTCACTCGGATAGAGATGCAGTATTTTGCGACAGCAAGTGATGGACACACTGCCCATTTGGCATTACAAAACTTGGAAACTACTTTCACCTGAGTTTTCACATGGAATCCGAACTTCTTACAGTTTATCAAACATTCGCCTTTCCCCAGTTAGCAAATTTGTCTTTTATAATGCAAACAAAACAATGAATTTCCAAATAAGTATCATACGAATGTAAACACAAGTGGTTTGCAGCTTGGAGTGTTCGTAGACCAAGTTAATTTTTCTTTAAGTTGGTGGCGGAACTCTAAANAGCACATACTAACTATGTCACTCGGATAGAGATGCAGTATTTTGCGACAGCAAGTGATGGACACACTGCCCATTTACATTACAAAACTTGGAAACTACTTTCACTTGAGTTTTCACATGACAACACATGGAATCCGAACTTCTTACAGTTTATCAAACATTCGCCTTTCCCCAGTTAGCAAATTTGTCTTTTATAATGCAAACAAAACAATGAATTTCCAAATAAGTATCATACGAATGCAAACACAAGTGGTTTGCAGCTTGGAGTGTTCGTAGACCAAGTTAATTTTTCTTTAAGTTGGTGGCGGAACTCTAAATGGAACTATCCTGGTTGAATACTTAAGCTCATGAACTAAATTTAACTCAAGTGTTATTGAATGGTTCAGGGGTACTAGTGATGAACAGAACAATTCAGCAGAGTGAAACAATTCATTCAAAAGAATTGTTCAGTTTGTTCTCGTGTACCACAATTCTTTTGTCATGACTTACTCCCTCTTTCGGGTATTCGTTATTTCTCCTTCGTGCTGCTCTGTAATGCAGTTTATCCTGTATGGGGACGTACATCTCGGGGAGGTCAAGGATGGCCTCAGCACAGTGCAGCAGGGGGCGGGCAAGGGACAGCGGAGATACTCACTGTTGGCGGGGACAGGTTGATGGCCGAGCCGCGCCGCTCCTGCGGGCCGATGCTGGAGTGCCGGCGGATGGGCAGCCCCCCGCCCGGGGTGCCCCCGGGGGAGGACGCGCACGAGGGTGCGATGCGGATCTTGGGGGGCATCATGAGGGCGTTGTCGGACAGCCTGCGGTTGGGGAAGGCGTTCTGCACCCGCAGGAAGTTGGTGTCTGGGGAGGAGGGCGAGGCCCCGAACCACCAGCCCCCTAGGATGCCAGAGTCTGCGTGTGTTAGAGGGCGCACCACCAACACCGAGGGGGAGGGCGGAAGGGCACGGCACACACAGAAACAAACAAATACGCTCGTTACGGGAAAGCAGGTAAGGCTTCGTGGCTACACCAGGCACAGCTACAGCTACGGGAACGGTCGTGAGGGAGATGTGACTGGGCAGCTAGCTACGCAGGAAGTAGTTAGGTAAGGGTGCAGTTCCCTGCAAAATGTGGTTGGGAAAACACTCGGACTCAAATTCTATACAGGTTTGCAAACATGTCGGACACAGACAGGTGTGTGCATGGGTATGCGTGTCACAGTGTTCACGTGCAGTTCTTCGTGGCATGACCGTTGGCAGCATTGTAGATCAGGACTGTACACAGAAAACATTTCACCGTGGTTGAGCACTTGCCTGTTGAACATTCATGTCATAACAGTCGCTGGCTGAATCAGCAGTGAAGCCAGTCATTTGTGTGAAACGTAAAACAATATTGTCGGCTGTCTGGTGTTAATAGAACACTTCTGACATTAACCTTTGGAAAATATTTTCTCTCTTAACTGCAAATATTAAGTACGATGTTCTCTAACACACTGCAGACTCTATGAATGTAGTAAGACATGAAGCCATGGAATTACTAAAATAATGTTGAAATCAAGACATGTGAAATGCTGTTCTTTTTGCATTGCAAAGATTAATTTGCATAACATTTACAAGTAAAATAAAGAAAATAAATTTATTGTTATTTGAAAACTGTTTGACATGCCTCCTCTAGGAATGATTAAACATGCCATATTTATAGGTTTACCATACCTATGATGACTGGTGTAAATGTGAACTAGGCATTATTTTATTGCAGAATCTTCTAGTTGCCAGTGTATTGTGTTTATGATCTTTGATCGTCTTGCTTGCCAGCATAACCAAAAATAAACTTGTTTTCATGCAATCTTAGTAGATTAATTAAGTATGTATAAATAGGCAACTATCTCCCACTCGTTAACCATTGAAGGAGTGGAAACGAGATCACCTAAAGACAGCTGATGTTAACCTTCCGTGCCGGATATTTGTTTGAAAGTACGTTCGCTTCACACTTGATGGACGTAAGCACCAAAGATCACGCGTCATACCAAATTGTTTTATTATTTGGCGGATGTCTACTTTTTGAAGTGGTTAATCATATTTAATTTAAAGATACACGCAATTTTTTTGATACAGTGGCGAATAAATATGGTCATTATGATTTCTCATTTTATGACCGTCATTAATAAATAATTCAAAATTACATCCGATTTTTTCCCTTCAATATTCCACTTACTGTGAGTTACGAAAACCTTTGTCTTGGTGCTTACGCATTATTTGCCGTATATGCTCGTCCAGAATGTCTGTTTATTCAGATGTGTGGTGTCTATTTAAATAAGTTAATAATACCTCCAGTTTTCTCGCAAGGAACCACTGAACAATGACTTCACATTCGGAAAAATGCATCACACACATTTTTGAGGAGGGGAGGTCAGTTAAACACGTCTGGGATATCATTTTATTCGGAAGGCATGTGACTATTTAATTAACACTGTCATTAAACAAAATATGAATTTGTGTATAATACCAGAGGTGATTAAACAAGTGTGTTTCTCATGTAAACATAACCAATTTTGACCCCTAAGATATAGATTTCAATTTTGCGACAGTATCCTTTGGAACCATGGCCAGTCGCAAAATCGGGGGTCTTCCATACTTAGACTGAGTTAAATACAGGTGCAGTGGACATCTGAGCAGCTGATATAACTAACCTTCACAAGAAGGTCACATGATGATGTTTATTTGTCCATGTGGTGGAATGATACACAACGGGCAGTGATAAGAAGTGTTCTTTTAACCACAGACAGCCTATCCCTTCATGGTCATTGTACAAGTAACACTTTTCTGTGCATATTTAAAGACTCTGAGAAAAACATCAATTAATACAAACTTCTAACATTACACAAACCATCATTATTTCTTATACACCTACAACAGGGTAAATGACAATATTAAAAGGTGCATGTGCCAGACTTTGTTGATTTATTCCAGAAATGCTCTTTTTACTGATGAAAAACATCATGTTGAACCAGAAGCATAGAAACAACACGTCTATTGTCGACATGTTGTAATGTCTCGTTATCGATTAGTACCAGGTAATACACCTGTAGTAGTTACAAATAGCCGGTTTAGAGCCACCTGGCGCCCCGACAGGGACGAACCTCGTCCTCTGTCATTCCTCGCCGACGTCGCCCATGTTTAATTTTCCCGCTCAGTCATTTCCCTACTTAATGCTCTCGCATTCCTACCAGACGTCCCTATGTCATGCTCTTGCATTCCTGTTTTACCAGAGTCCTTCCTTCCTGCTCTTATATTCCTAGCCAACGTCGTAAATTGCTGTCCCTACATGATGCTCTCGCATTCCTACCATATTTCCCTACTTCATGCTTTTACATGCCATTTGGGAGGTAATCTTAAGCTCTTAACATTCCATTTGGGAGGTTTTCTCGGAGTCCTCCCGACATGCCACCCTGGCGGGGATAAGTCTCGTGCTCTATCATTCCACCTTGCTTTCTCATATTCCTTCTGGCATAATATGACCTATGCACTCTTATAAGCATAGTTGGCTGTAATTTCTGATCCGTAGGATTGTAGGGTCGGAAATAACACACACATACACATCGGCCTGACTCTGAGAATATCCCCTCGCTTGGAACGCGAGAGCATCAAGCAGGGACCAAGATTGGCGGTGCTTGCTGGGAATGATTGAGCGGGAGGTAAAATCCATCATGGGCGATGTCTGCGCGGAATGTCAGAGCAGGTGGTTGACTCGTGACGNATGTCGGACACAGACAGGTGTGTGCATGGGTATGCGTGTCACAGTGTTCACGTGCAGTTCTTCGTGGCATGACCGTTGGCAGCATTGTAGATCAGGACTGTACACAGAAAACATTTCACCGTGGTTGAGCACTTGCCTGTTGAACATTCATGTCATGACAGTTGCTGGCTGAATCAGCAGTGAAGCCAGTCATTTGTGTGAAACGTAAAACAATATTGTCGGCTGTCTGGTGTTAATAGAACACTTCTGACATTAACCTTTGGAAAATATTTTCTCTCTTAACTGCAAATATTAAGTACGATGTTCTCTAACACACTGCAGACTCTATGAATGTAGTAAGACATGAAGCCATGGAATTACTAAAATAATGTTGAAATCAAGACATGTGAAATGCTGTTCTTTTTGCATTGCAAAGATTAATTTGCATAACATTTACAAGTAAAATAAAGAAAATAAATTTATTGTTATTTGAAAACTGTTTGACATGCCTCCTCTAGGAATGATTAAACATGCCATATTTATAGGTTTACCATACCTATGATGACTGGTGTAAATGTGAACTAGGCATTATTTTATTGCAGAATCTTCTAGTTGCCAGTGTATTGTGTTTATGATCTTTGATCGTCTTGCTTGCCAGCATAACCAAAAATAAACTTGTTTTCATGCAATCTTAGTAGATTAATTAAGTATGTATAAATAGGCAACTATCTCCCACTCGTTAACCATTGAAGGAGTGGAAACGAGATCACCTAAAGACAGCTGATGTTAACCTTCTGTGCCGGATATTTGTTTGAAAGTACGTTCGCTTCACACTTGATGGACGCAAGCACCAAAGATCACGCGTCATACCAAATTGTTTTATTATTTGGCGGATGTCTACTTTTTGAAGCGGTTAATCATATTTAATTTAAAAATACACTCAATTTTTTGATACAGTGGCAAATAAATATGGTCATTATGATTTCTCATTTTATGACCGTCATTAATAAATAATTCAAAATTACATCCGATTTTTTCCCTTCAATATTCCACTTGCTGCGAGTTACGAAAACCTTTGTCTTGGTGCTTACGCATTATTTGCCGACAAATAGTGCCGTATATGCTCGTCCAGAATGTCTGTTTATTCAGAAGTGTGGTGTCTATTTAAATAAGTTAATAATACCTCCAGTTTTCTCGCAAGGAACCACTGAACAATGACTTCACATTCGGCAAAATGCATCACACACATTTTTGAGGAGGGGAGGTCAGTTAAACACGTCTGGGATATCATTTTATTCGGAAGGCATGTGACTATTTAATTAACACTGTCATTAAACAAAATATGAATTTGTGTATAATACCAGAGGTGATTAAACAAGTGTGTTTCTCATGTAAACATAACCAATTTTGACCCCTAAGATATAGATTTCAATTTTGCGACAGTATCCTTTGGAACCATGGCCAGTCGCAAAATCGGGGGTCTTCCATACTTAGACTGAGTTAAATACAGGTGCAGTGGACATCTGAGCAGCTGATATAACTAACCTTCACAAGAAGGTCACATGATGATGTTTATTTGTCCATGTGGTGGAATGATACACAACGGGCAGTGATAAGAANGCAGAAAATACACTCTGCTCTCAAAAGTGTTCTTTTAACCACAGACAGCCTATCCCTTCATGGTCATTGTACAAGTAACACTTTTCTGTGTATATTTAAAGACTCTGACAAAAACATCAATTAATACAAACTTCTAACATTACACAAACCATCATTATTTCTTATACACCTACAACAGGGTAAATGACAATATTAAAAGGTGCATGTGCCAGACTTTGTTGATTTATTCCAGAAATGCTCTTTTTACTGATGAAAAACATCATGTTGAACCAGAAGCATAGAAACAACACGTCTATTGTCGACATGTTGTAATGTCTCGTTATCGATTAGTACCAGGTAATACTAGTTGCAAATAGCCGGTTTAGAGCCACCTGGCGCCCCGACAGGGACGAACCTCGTCCTCTGTCATTCCTCGCCGACGTCGCCCATGTTTAATTTTCCCGCTCAGTCATTTCCCTACTTAATGCTCTCGCATTCCTACCAGACGTCCCTATGTCATGCTCTTGCATTCCTGTTTTACCAGAGTCCTTCCTTCCTGCTCTTATATTCCTAGCCAACGTCGTAAATTGCGGTCCCTACATGATGCTCTCGCATTCCTACCATATTTCCGTACTTCATGCTTTTACATGCCATTTGGGAGGTAATCTTAAGATCTTAACATTCCATTTGAGAGGTTTTCTCGGAGTCCTCCCGACATGCCACCCTAGGAGGGATAAGTCTCGTGCTCTATCATTCCACCTTGCTTTTTCATATTCCTTCTGGCATAATATGATCTATGCACTCTTATAAGCATAGTTGGCTGTAATTTCTGATCCGTAGGATTGTAGGGTCTGAAATAACACACACATACACATCGGCCTGACTGAGAATATCCCCTCGCTTGGAATGCGAGAGCATCAAGTAGGGACCAAGATTGGCAGTGCTTTCTGGGTAATGATTGAGCGGGAGGTAAAATCCATCATGGGCGATGTTTGCGAGGAATGTCAGGGCTGGAGGTTGACTCATGACGTCTTCCAAGATGGGCGAGGCTCATCCCCTCGTCCCTGCCAGGGCGCCAGGCGGCTCTAAACCAGCTATAACTACTCACCCACATTCCTGGTAGGGATCATCATCCAGTGATGTTCACGCAGTTGCTTAGAAAAATGATTTAGATATGTACCTTCCTGTCCTGAAAATAATAGTAAACTGTTGTGTATTTTTAAACCATTTTTTGTACGTATTTGAAAGAGCTGGCATATGGCAGCACAACACGTGAGCACATTTCTTGGGACATTATGTGGCTAAGTCACCAGAAACCCTTCTGCTCCCAGTGAACTTGCGTACCGTAGTACAATGTGATATATAAGTGAAGGCACAAATGCAGCACAGGAATTTTCTGTTACAAGTCAACGGAGAGAGCTTTGTGTGTCTGAAAGGGGCATGATTGTAAGAATCTGTAAATTGGAAAATTCCACGACATATATTTCAATAGGTAAACATGACTTCACTACCAGTAATGTCATCACTGGTTTCAAGCCTTGCTGTGGTATGCTCAAGAGACTTGCTTATAAGGACCGGTCAATTCTGAAGTGTGCTGTGCAAACCAATCATTGGACAGCCATGTCTGAGACTGGACGATTTCCAATACAGGTAAGGTACAGACGCCAGGAAACAACCATCTCAGTGTCTGATGTTTTGAATGGTGCAGAAATATTGTCTATAGAATATGAAACAGTGGAAGAGGGTCTAGCTCAGTGATTACACAGCTCTTGGTTGGGCCTATGTAGATGCCTGGCGTATTCTATTTACCTGCGTGCGTTATTTGGATAGAGAAATTTGTTAGAGAAGGATTGGGATTGTTCTTCTTGGTTTGGGCTATCAGTTTTAATTGATCCGTCTAGGAACTTTGTACATGCCAAAGACATCATGCTTCCTGTACTGTGGCAGCAGTTTATAATACGCCCTTTCCTATCAGCTTAACACTGACCTGCTCAAAGTCGTGACTTAAACCAGCAGATCATGTTTATGATGAGTGGAACGTTTTTTTTGCACGTTACCCACTAATGGCAACTATTTGCTTTGCTACAGGAAGACTGGAAACACATTCTAACAGCCGTGGACCACAAATTAGTGGTGATCCTTTCCAGAGAAGTCGGAAATCGTATTAGTTACATGCCGGACACCTTCCGAGCCAGTGGTAGTGGATGTCTGTGACAATCGCCCTGGTTAGCATGTACACAAACTTAATTTATTTGGGTCTGTTTTTTACGTTGGGCGATATTCAGCTTTAGTGCACATTACACTTTCCTGGAATTAACTTTGATTCGTTGGGCTGGTACAAGTAATCGGAACATTATGAAAGTGTACTCTCGTGACAGATAGTAAATCATTAACTTCCTCCTCACAAAATGTGTGTAGAGTTCAGGTCCATTGCATATCTTCCAAAAGTGGAGAATGTTGTAGTGATTTTACAACATTCTTGGGTCACATTTGTGTACATGCAATAAAACTGTGCACATCTGTCCCTCCCAATGCAGAATTCATCTTTATCCAGATGAACAATTACACAACAGCGAAGTGCATAAATGTCATACATAATTTGTTAGAAATGAAACTTGATGTGTGATAATTACTGACATAATTACTAATTACGACTCCGCCTCATCTTCACGCGACGTGACCCAGAGCGGGGTTTGAACCCAGGACGACTAGCTTCCAGAGCCAGCCTGCACACCCCTAGGCAAGTGGCATCTGAGGCCGTCTATGCTATTATGTCAAATGTCACTTATCCGATAATCACCCCCGCATGCGACAGAAGCCAGCCACAAAGCCCAGTGCTGCCCCTGAGCTCGCGGGAACAACGCAACCCGCACACAAGGTAAACTGCACTTCCAGCCTCCTCCGAGAGAATGCGGCCTGCGCCACTAAGGTGGAGCTCTAGCCCAATGACAACCGACCGGCCGAAGAGAGCTGAAGGACTCGCAGCTGACCGTATATACGCCGCATGCAGCCCCAAGATGCCAGTTGATACTACGCTGTTTGCTCCACCACCTCAAGTGCTGGAACTCTCTGCGTACTGCTTTCCTAACGAGAGACCAGCAACCTTCCACAAGTCCTCCAGACCTTCGCCCAGTGACCTCCGAAGAAGTCTTCAACCTCCCTTACACTCACTACCACATTGGTAATTGAACCCAGAGTCCCTTCTGGACAACAGCGTAGATTAGTCAGGGTCAGTTGTTATCATAGCTACCTAGTCTTTCTCTGCTCTTGTTTAGTTTAGCCCCAGGTCCCCTTCATATGGTTTACCGTAGTCTCTGCCAGTTATTGATAGCTAGGAGATAGTACAGACCACCATGTCTATTCCTCTGGGGGAATCTTACCTAAGCTCAAGTACTTATTCTAGGGTGATTGCGACTTCCTTCCTCGTAGACGTCAAACCTACTGAGAAGCAGGAGACAGTTTCTCGAAACCTATTTACTGAAACTAATGTAGGACTGCGGGCTACCCTTAACCGGGTGCAGGTACGTTGTAAAACATAACCCATTAGATGGCCACCCATACTGTGGACCAGGTACGCAAATATGGCAGAGCCCTGACCACTAGGAACACACGCCACGAAGCGGCTAGGCATTCAGGTCAGCTAACCCACTCCATCTACTGTGTTGTTCTTCGCTGGTTGGAGTGACAGGACTGATTCTGGTTGCACTAGCCCCCTACTGGTTATACTCATAGCCTGCCACTCCTTAGTACCTTCACCCATAGAAGTGGTGCAAGATGGAGAGCTAAGAGGGCAGCTACTGCCTCTAAACCTAGTCAGTTGCTCTGCAACCCATTGCCGTCTGCCCTCAGCAGCCCCTCCCCATGCGACCGAGCTCACGCTGCCGGACAACTGGCGAGGCCTCACCTCCCATTTCCCCATAGCTCCCTCTTCCAGCCACCTGAAAAGATCGCCGGAGAGCCATGCCCGCTCGTAGTGCGCATACGACTGGGACTTCCAGTGCCACTCCTTACTTCAGGCCTGCGAGGGCCAGCGGCAGCAGAGCCAGGCTCTACCCCGGGTGAAGCCCACTGCAGGTAAGAGTGCGTTTGCCTACACCATCAGTGCGTAGAGCCGTTATCACCACACCTGACTTTATGCCGTGCCGTAGGGCTACTCACCCCAATCTATACCGTCCTAGGGTGACCAATAGGCGGAAAATAATCTAAACTTCTCAGTAAGTAGCCAGTGCTTCTGTCCGGCAGTGACATTGCTTCCCTTTTAATCGACGTCTCGCTTCAAACTAGTAGTAATCACCTAGTCAAACAGCGTGTTCCTATAAAAATTATGTTGTTGAATGTTTAACTTGTTTGACAGCAGTACGTTGTATTTTATTTTGTTGGTTTCAGGATGATCCTGAGTTTTGTTAATTCATACCAGCTGATACTTAAACCCACTCTGGATAAACGGGGTTATATGTTATTGACAATTGCATAAGTTTTCTACACACACACAATGTAAGTACAACTGCTCTTACATTCATTTTGAGAAAGCTAAAAGGAAACACTGACATGAGAGTGGTCAGGGTCTGGTGATTCAGCCTCGGACAACTCCTCGCTGCAAATGTGGCGAATGTGCATACGTTACCTTCTCATTCAGAGGGCAGTGTGAATGGCTGAGATGCTCTACTAACCGGCTGAGTTCTTGCGAGCCATGTCTTCAGCACTTGAGGTTTTGCGCTGTTCTATCCGCAGGTTCGGGATGTTGAAGGGAGGTACGTGCATGTTGTCGGAGCTGAACTGGTGACGTAGTGGCCGATGACGCTCTGGGCTCGGCAGAGACAGGTTATCTAGTTTCACTTTGTTGCGTTGGTTCCTGCAGGGAAATTTGATACTTAAAACAAATCTTGTAGTCCTAAAGATACAGAGGAAATGTGTTGTGCATTTTTATTAACACTCAATAAGAATTGACATTTGAAGGGTACAGGGGGAAAAGGATGATAGTCCATTTTTTTTACAGTAAATGAGGTTATGGTGTCATCTGATAGAGAAATGTNGGTACAGGGGGAAAAGGATGATAGTCCATTTTTTTTACAGTAAATGAGGTTATGGTGTCATCTGATAGAGAAATGTCAGTACTGTAAAAAGAGACGAGTCTGAAATTACAGGCCTCAGAAGTAACACTTCCAGGGGAGGAGTTTATCGTTTCGATTGAGTTTCCTCAAAACTAGCAAATATGGACACTCATCTTTTTGCCTCTGTACCCTTCATTTGCATGCTTTTGAAACTGTCTACAATCATCAGGAAGGAACTCAATTATTAGTCGACATAATATAAAAGAATCTTAAAGAAAGAATTTTTTTCAGCTTAGAATAGACAGCATGCACACAACCTTATAGAAAATGTTGGCACAATTGTAGACTATTTAAAGGGTCGAACACAAAGAAACCTTTGATAAGAAAGGCTCATACCATACATGAGGTGTGTTGGGTCATGGAACTTGAAGAATATTCACATATGTCATACAAAAATCTCTTCCAGAGTGTAATGTCGTAGTACAAATAATCTTCATGTGTGCTGGATGTATTGGTGGATAAGCACTCCTAGCCATATCTAGAGAAAAGCATCTATGTCGGATGCTAGAAACCTTTCGTCTCATTTGGCTGGATTTGGTGAACAGATTTTTACTTCACGACACATCATTGCTGGGGCAAACAAAATTGAAGGCATTGGCCTTCTGTCAATTTCAGAAAACACTACAGGAATGTATACTCACGAGATCAAAACTGTATTACAGCCCGTATCCTAAAGAAGCCCTTTGGTACGCCTCGAATAATGAATGAAAGGATGGAAACTAGCTAGATGTCCTTAGCGCACAGCTTTAAAGAGGCAAAACAACTGGAACCTCCTGATGATGCAAGAGCCAGAATATATTAAAGAGGATGACTTGGAGGAGCTGACAACAAGCCCAGAGAAGAAGAAACACTGAACTCCAGAACTGTTGAGAATGTGAAGCCTGTATTATGACGACGCCATTATTGACATTTCTGTAAAGCAAATGAGTGTCTTGCATTGTTACGTTGACCCACATGCAGAGTGTTTGTTTCACTTAAGGACAGTTTCTTCAATTTTTGCTCTTAACGAGCTGAATGTTGTAATGTTGATTTTTGTATGAGGCCAGCAATTTACATATTACTTCTGTGTACAGTAAAAGTAAATGATGTGAAGAAGATCTGTTAGCCAGCAACGTTTGAGGGATTTCAGAGTAGAGAAACCAACATAGCTAATCAGGAATATTGTGTTTCATCTCGGTTGGTGTCTACTAATTTGAACTAAAAATTGGTACTCGTAATTATGCAACACTTTACACAAACAATTTTGGAATGTTGTGACAGAAAGGTTTTAATAATAACATGCAGATTTCATGTTCCCAAAATAAAGGAAGTCGCCCGAGGCAGAAACGGTTTTTCAGAATAATATGTTACCATACTTATGCAAGCAACAAATAATGTTAACATCCTACTACATTAACTTGTGTCCATTACACATGGTCCGGTTTTTGCCCATCCGATATCAGATGGGGAAACCTGAACATCCAGTATTACATTGTGCTCAACGCGCCTTTGCACACCATCCAGGATTAAGATTGGATGGTAAATAATCCGCTGGGCGTTATTTGACAGTGGTGCATTGTTTCAANTTGCACACCATCCAGGATTAAGATTGGATGGTAAATAATCCGCTGGGCGTTATTTGACAGTGGTGCATTGTTTCAAATGAACCATGTTGCACATTATTCAGTTAAAAGCAGTCCAGTAAAGATGTGTGTACATTGAGCGTATCCATCGATTGGATATTCCCACCTGTATGGAATGTAAATACAGGAGAACTACAAATTGCGTTCTTGTTAGACGGTAATTTCCCGTCCGACCGGACGGGTAAAAACCGGAGTGTGTGCAATGGGTCTTACATGTGGCATTTATGACACACAACAAACACTANTCCGACCGGACGGGTAAAAACCGGAGTGTGTGCAATGGGTCTTACATGTGGCATTTATGACACACAACAAACACTATCACTGCTGAGGATAACTTTTAATTAAGCATCATCTTGTATACAGAACAAAGTTAGAGCTACTGTGATTAACATATGAAACACACAACCTTACAAGTATGAATATGTGATTACCTATCTATGTGATCCAGCATTTCTTGCAGAACTTCCAGCAGGTTAGTGAACTGTTCTAAATTCAGGGAGGGATTTACAGTTTGGGGCAGGAGAGAAGGCATGACGCGAGTCGCCATTAGGTTCACGGACAGTCCGTACTTCTTGTCGCTTAACATCAGCCGATAAATATCTGAGGGAAAGAAGTTATCACAAACATTACCACAACAGCATGCATTTTGATGAGCCTTACATAGATTACATCATTACCAACTCTACAATACATTCTTATACATTATTAATTCAAATTAATTGATTATCAAGCCATAACTCATGTAGCCCACGCATTGTCATTATACAGCCTGTAAACAACATGACTGAGTAGAAAAGTGACAACTGTAAAGAAATTAAACAGGTTATTGTGTGGATCATGGCTACCACTACACAAAAGATTCATTGAACCCTAATGATTATGTTTAATAATGTACACTGTAATATTCTGCAGCTGGATGGTAGACAATTTTGAATACCTGATCATCTTTCCCACCTAACAAAGTGTTGTGGACCGCTAGTTCGACTCTTATGCTTGTATTGTAGAGTGGTGTGTGTTAATGTGTACTGTCATTACAAGATGTATCACATGTGGAACTTTACAATGCATAATTTTCTGCCTTCATCACAGCACTAATGTATAGCTGGTGTGATGCCACGCACATGGTCATACACTAGATTCATTGGGTCCCAATGCACAATTCACATCATGCCCATTTCAAGTGGCACTCGGGACTAAGGCAGTTCACACGTTACAGCCCGTAAAATATTGTGATTCAACACGCGATAGTTTTGTGAATAATGTAGCTGAAATGTTCCATTTACAGTCGATGTGAATGAGCATAGAACCATTGCGTAAATCAGTTACCTAAAGTAGTTTGCAAGCCTATCTGCAAATGAATATATATTTACGTATCTCAGTATTGTACGATAATATGTGTTTTCCTCAACTTCTACATCTGACCTTAATAGACAGCTCTTGTGGTACAGGGATTAGTTCATTGGATTGCGAGACAAAACACTGTAGGACACTGTTCTGGGTTAAGGGGGAGATGTGCTGGTTCACAGCATCTATTGACAGGATGTGTGCGCTTAGGGCTAACTAGGGGAAAGTCGTCCTAAATGGGGGATGCTCATGTATTTTGACTTGCACAAAAACAACCTACCAATAGGAAGAAATTGATCATTATATCCATTTGTAGGACAGTTCTCAAACTGCCATACAATAATTATGTTAGACCAACAAAACAATCAGTTGAAGGAAAAATACTTTTTTTTTTTCCTAAAATGCTTATCTACCGCATTTTGGACACCCGGTTGGCTAAAATGGGGCACCAACAATAAAGACGTAGAGTAATGCACAATTTCATTATACAAACTGTATTTACATGTACAAATTCAAGTCACCCATGAAAGATAGCATATTCCTTTGGGTAAGGCCTACATGAGAGAAAGTAGGTTATTTTGTTTTCAAAAAGTATTATCGCTGTATGCAGGCCCACAGTAACTTAATTTATCAATCACAACAGCCACTTAAGAAGATTTCATCCCCTTCTTCAGCACTTGAACAGGCTTCATATGCCCATCCTCGTCAACTGCCGCCCTGAATCTACCTTTCTTTATCCATTAAGTGGTTGTACAGCTCGTAATAGAAGATGAAAGACTCGTCTGTTTACTTGTCAGATGATATCGCTGGATTTTCGATCTTCCTTACCTTACATTAATTTCCCCTTAAATTTGAAGATTCATTGGCCCGTTTACAATGAGCCTTTTTTTAAAATGTTTTTCTCCCTTTTATTTACTCCGTAAGGTAAATAAGTAGGTTCGGCAGTTTCATCTCTCCTCTTGTCATTATTTGTTTTTTTTTCTTTTAATACGTTCTAGTTCTTGGGGAGGAGGCATTAGTGTTTTGGGTGAAATTTTAAAAACTGAGTACATGGCTGGGGCCTTTTAGTTGGCATCATTCCACAAAAGAATGTCGAAGTTCGGGGCTCCGCCATGTTTATGGGCCTGAGCGTTGACGACTGTGGCTCCATCATTGCTTTATTATAATCCCTTACTACCTCTTCTTGCGCCACTGAAAAAACTATTTTGTACCTACGTAACCTCTTGTAGCAGCCACTTCGGAACACAACCCCTTCCGTCGAGCCTCTTTTTTTTTTCTTTTTCTCCAAAGTAGTTTGTGGCACGTTTTAGGCCTTAGATGCATTCCTATAGCATATTTCCACCTCTAGAATTATTTGAAATGCTCCAGCCATGCTTTCATTAGACCAGCTCTACATTTCATTCTTCCTTTTAACAGCATCTCATAGTGACATCTGGACATTTAACAATTAATGCAATTATTACTTCAGTTTCATCTCATAAACATTCTTAATGTTATTTTTAAACCGATTAAGGTTAGCATCTATACCAACATAATCTCTCGGAATCTATTTAGTATGTAATTACACATAATATCGCAGACTTGCCTAACAATTGACAACTTTTACAAACGGATTTTAGCAACGCATTTTGTTCAAAACGGAGATGTCCCCATTCTTAACTACCCTAAGCGTCCCCGTTTTACCAGATCATGACACAGGTCAAGAAACATGGCGTATTTTCTCTCCAATGTAAGGTCAGTTACCGGTTCGCTTGTGAAAATATAAATGAAAAGTAGAAGAAGCAATACAGTACTTACCCATATTGAATGTCCATGTGTGGCTTGTTAACATCCAACTAAACAGAGGGGAGATATTGAAATAATCGTACGAAAACCTTTCAAACAACAATAGCAGGCGCCCGTTGCAGCGACTATATTCACACTGATGCTTCGTACCACAGCACTTGGACGCAGATAGCAGCACTGAACTCTGAGAAATGGAATGTCCATATTGGACTACTTTCTCCTATAGGGTAGCTGAACTGCATGACGTTCGAACCGATGAGAGGAACTTGACTCAACATGTCCACTTGTATATTAATTCATGACTGTACATTACACAAATGGTACCCAATAGCTGGTTCATGTGAAACCGATCCTTAATGTATAAAACGTAATTTGCAGGGTATATTTATGCCGAGGCGCAAAGGTTATACAGGTAAAAAAAAAAAAGCAATCAAACAGTGTTGGAACATCATGTACTTTGTTGAATTACTCGAGGCCTACACTACGTAACATATTACTAGTAGAATAAATACACATATAGTAGATCATACAGAAAGACGTTAAAGAGATGGTGTTTATAAACAGTCAACATGTATCACCATGATACAATACGTTCGGTGACCAATGGTGCACAGAGACAGGAAACATGCGCATCAACATTGGTTTGCACCACTTCAGTGTTCTGTGTGAATTTGACTGCGAAGGTTTGTGATGTACGAGTGTCTTATTGCAATTCATTCTGTTTGACGTGCTAAATCAAATAATTGTGCGTAAATACGAGTGTTTCTGTGCCATTATGTCCATGGGACATACTTAACAAATATTATATCTTGAGTGTCTATGGAGTTCCGACAAATCAAATAGATGTTAACATGTCGTGCTTAATCATATACGAGGTATGAATGCCAATTTAATGGGTGAGTAATTTAATACATTTGCAGTATTAGAATAGACGGAGACTATATTGCAGTGAATTGTACTAAAAGTGTGTTATTTTTAACAGGTTCTTCCACCATACGTAACGTTTTATAAACTATGTATAAGCCCTTATTTAAAAAAATTTAATGAAACTAACGTATTCTCTGCAACAACTAAGCGAGAATACAACAATGTTCGTAATCTAAGAGAGAAATTCAATCTTATTGGTTTGTCAGATGTGACTTGTTTACAGTTTGAGTGTTTCGCGCTTTTTATTCTGTGAACACGAAACACGAGTGTGAGAGAGAAAGTAAACGAAAATAAACCACTTTTGCTGTGGGCTGGTTGAGAAAAACTATTTAATTTCGTTTCTGAAAACTGAAACAACATTACTGTGTCCCGCAATTTATGCCGACCGTAAGCGAAGACCTTAAGTGCTGCATATAATTCGTCGACGATTTTGAGACGGCACATACAGTAAATACATTATTACTCATCAGATTGTGAATTGACAATTCCATAAATAATAATAACCCCGCGGATAAAATTCCAATAAACAAAGTGATTCTAGAGATAATCACTACCAGCTTAGAAATTTTACTTGGGCATAATATNCGGATAAAATTCCAATAAACAAAGTGATTCTAGAGATAATCACTACCAGCTTAGAAATTTTACTTGGGCATAATATCGAGACAAGTGAACCGAATTTCGTATAACTTCGACTGAGTTGTATTTTTAGAAGAGCTAGTGCTAAACAAAATATAGGGCATAGTAAATTTCATGCAAGTATAGACATAATTAGTCTTTAGAACTTAGTTCTCAGATCAACAACGCACGGGCACGAGTCGAAACACATTGAATGCTCTGGCTAACTACATCTCAGTATTAAGTTCGCTAGTAACTAAAACATCCTTAAAGTTAAGTGATGAGTTTGAGAGTTCTACTGCACCTTGTTAGATTTAAGTTGGGGTACCATGATATTCAAAATTAATCTTGAAGTATTTTACTACATTAATTGCAATAGTACTCGTATTAAAATATTTTTATTTCGGCTCTTTTGTGTTTGATAGCTAATTAAATCATGTTAAAATTATTGTATTGATGTAACTTTCGAGAATACCACATGAGGTCTGAAATAGCATGAATCATATTTTACCAATGTGGTCTTAATCAAATATAGTTAATACTTGCAGTTCCAAAGTGTGAATAGTTATAATGAAGACATTATTATAAAGAATATCAGTGGCCTCAGGGAGAGACTGATTTGAATAATATACAGCATAAAATACGAGTGGAATGTGTGACGGAGCTTTCTCGTCACATATTAATATTTTCCGTCTGTCTCCAAAATTGAGATCTCGCAATGATTAAGGTGAAATACTGTATGGTCCGCACTATTGTAAAGGGTTTTTATTGCATTCACAGCCAGTGACTGGGCTTGCGAGGGGCATAATATGCTTGGTCCCAGTGCTGTCCAATGAATATTTTCTCTACAAGATGCGAGTCGCCTGGAAGTGCTTCTAACTACCAAACGGTGCTGTTTTGCGGGTTGCATCGTGAACTATCTTAGGCGTTTCATCTTGTACGCCACAGAATGTCCTTGCGAATTGCACCCAATTGGCAGATGATTCTGTCTTATTGGTATTTAATTGTGAAATTCAGATGATGATCTTAATGTCCTGTAGCAACGGCCACTTACTTACAAACCTGATCGTAATGTGTGGTAGCAACAGCCACTTACTTACAACCCTGATCGTTATGTCCGGTAGCAACAGCCACTTACTTACAACCCTGATCGTTATGTCCGGTAGCAACAGCCACTTACTTACAACCCTGATCGTTATGTCCGGTAGCAACAGCCACTTACTTACAACCCTGATCGTAATGTGCGGTAGCAACAGCCACTTACTTACAACCCTGATCGTTATGTCCGGTAGCAACAGCCACTTACTTACAACCCTGATCGTAATGTGCGGTAGCAACAGCCACTTACTTACAACCCTGATCGTTATGTCCGGTAGCAACAGCCACTTACTTACAACCCTGATCGTTATGTCCGGTAGAAACAGCCAATTACTTACAACCCTGATCGTAATGTGCGGTAGCAACAGCCACTTACTTACAACCCTGATCGTAATGTGCGGTAGCAACAGCCACTTACTTACAACCCTGATCGTTATGTCCGGTAGCAACAGCCACTTACTTACAACCCTGATCGTTATGTCCGGTAGAAACAGCCAATTACTTACAACCCTGATCGTAATGTGCGGTAGCAACAGCCACTTACTTACAACCCTGATCGTAATGTGCGGTAGCAACAGCCACTTACTTACAACCCTGATCGTTATGTCCGGTAGCAACAGCCACTTACTTACAACCCTGATCGTTATGTCCGGTAGAAACAGCCAATTACTTACAACCCTGATCGTAATGTGCGGTAGCAACAGCCACTTACTTACAACCCTGATCGTAATGTGCGGTAGCAACAGCCACTTACTTACAACCCTGATTGTAATCTGCGGTAGCAACAGCCACTTACTTACAACCCTGATCGTAATGTGCGGTAGCAACAGCCACTTACTTACAACCCTGATCGTAATGTGCGGTAGCAACAGCCACTTACTTACAACCCTGATTGTAATCTGCGGTAGCAACAGCCAATTACTTATAACCCTGATCGTAATGTGCGGTAGCAACAGCCACTTACTTACAACCCTGATTGTAATCTGCGGTAGAAACAGCCACTTACTTACAACCCTGATCGTAATGTGCGGTAGCAACAGCCACTTACTTACAACCCTGATCGTAATGTCCGGGTCCTGCAGCCGCACATCCCACAGCAAGGGCAGCACTTCGTCGATGATCTGCGACTTGTCGAGGCGGTCCAGCGTCTTCTCGACGCACGACAGTACGTTGCCCACGATCTTGATGTCGCCGCTGTTCTTCTCGTAGACGCTCTTCGTCTTCGGCAGCACCATTCGCCTGATGGCTGTCTCGTCCAAGTACTCGGATACGTTCGTCACAGCGACCAGCGCTGCGCTCTGCAACAAGTTTTGTTCCGTCTGTGAAAGTCGCTCCAGGCGAACACACCGTTGTGTACTGTTCACAGTTAAGAGAGCAGGGAGTGAAGCAATTTGAGAGGCTCTTAACACCGACTTTAGAACTGATGAGGGTGAAGTTAGGTGAGCTTGGAGCAGCGCCGGAATGTAAGAGCGGTGGAAATGGGAGATCCCCCAGAAAACCCTCCGACCAGTGGCATCGTCTGGCACGAATTCCACATGCAAAAGTCCGTGAGCGGCCCTGTCGAGAATGCAACCCGGGCCGCCTTGGTGGGAGGCGAGGTAGTCCAACCACTACACAACCGCGGCCCCCTAATTAAGAATGCATTAAAATATCCAAGTCAAACAGTTAGTTTTCAAGAAAAATTTGTGCGTATTTCCACTATAAATACTTCAAAAAGCATATTTTGCAAAAAAAATTATACGTGTGCGTGCGGTACGACTCTAAGCTAGCGTACGTAGGCAGGCCTCGCTCCGTGTCGTGCAGGTGGAATGACAGAGCACGAGACTTGATGCCAGGGTGAAAGGAGACCAGAAGGAATATGAGAAAACCAAGGTGGAATGATAGAACATGATGAGAGAAGTTACATGATGGGGGCAATGAACACGAACATTCTTTAGCCAAGATGATTGCTGCTGGCATGGAATGACAGTGCGTGCTTGTAACTGATTGCGAATTCCTGCGGACAAGTGCACAATTTCAGTCGGATTCATCCGGATTGAGCAAATGCCATCTGGATTGTGCGAAACACATTTTTTGTGAAAAATTTTGTTGGTTTTCAGGGAAATTCAGGAAAGTTTGCGTTAAATTCTGGCAATTTTTGGCAGTTTTCGAGGGGGAAAAGGGAGAAAGGTTACATTTGGCAAGGAATGACAGAGCAGGAGGTTGCCTCGTGACGTCATCCAAAATGGCAGTGACTCGTCCCCAGCCCTTGGCGCAGAATGCCCTATTTATAACTACTATACATTTAATGCTGTTGTGCCCGAATCACGTGCAGTGTTACCAGAATTGGAATGGCCTTCACACGAATACAACAGCCAATGAACTAATGACACTAGCTAGAGTCTTGTTAGAAGTGTGAAGTATATGGCGATGACAGATTACCGCGAGGCTCGCCTGATCTCTTAGTAATATCACGTACTGAAGAATACAGAGGTGAAACTTCCGCTCACACAACGAGCTCCAGCAGCACACGCCAGGAAAATGGCCTCAATGGCCAGCAAAATAGTGGAACGTATTTTGTCTATCAATACCTTCTAAGGGCGTTGACACGGAACAATTTGTTATTTCGTATATTTGTACCACATACTGTTCAACATGTAGACCATTTGCGACTACTTTTTCCTCAGATAATATGTTTCTAGATCGCATGCTTTTCGGAAAATGACATATCAAAGTCAAAATTTTGCTATTTTTGTAATGTATAAATACAATAAACCAAACAATTTGCAGAAAATTATCAAGTGCAACTGAGAGGCCTCGTCTTAATTCATGTCACTGTATTTTAGCAAGAGTTATTTTTTAAAAAATCAGGGGCAGTCACAAATCAAAAATACGAAACAACTTCCTGAGCAGTTTTTTGTAATGGCAAACACATTCCCTTTTGCGATTATACAGACGTCTTGAAGTAGCTTAACAAATCTTTTGAAAAACATCCCATGTATGACGTGTTTGGTTGTGTCTTAAATTTGCCATATATCACAAGCGTTTTATACTTCTCATCAACATAAAAGTATCTTATTTTTGGTTAAATTGAACTTTTACTTATATTCTATCTATAAATGGTTAACATCAAGTAACTTTGCCACAACATTATTAATTTTACTACGTCATACACGATTAAAGAAATGCCTCCATAGTAACTTTTTTGTTGCAGCAACATTATAATTTTCTGTGTGCACATATCCCACGAAGTCTTAACAGTGCAGAAGCACATTTTTTCCCCTGTAATCTGCGAAATGGTAGGAGGCATTCGGACGATGAAGGTTAACGAGGCAGTAGTTCATACATTTGGTTCAATGTTTAATCGCTAAATTTTGTCGGTTCACGTGTGCATAAATAATGGACACATTGACAACGTGAACTACTGATAGGCGAAGCTGCAGGATAGGATTTGTTTCCGCGAGATCTTCCTGCCAGCTTTTTAATGATGAAGAAGGGGGTCCGTTTAATCAGAACGAATAATAATTAATGCAAATACAAGGCGAGCTGTGACGTACTGCATAATCAATTTTGATTCGACTGCAGATACTCTACCACTATCTCCGTCATAAATATTGTATTTTGCAAACGTGACTTCTGACACATCTCACGTAATTAAAACAATGGTTGGTTAACAGCAAAGTAAATTCACGGACTTTGCTTATTTCGAAGCACCGCCGTGTCTTTCTGTGTGAAGTTTCTGAGTGATGGCCCCACTATAATCCACAATAATGTGTAGGGACACCTGTTTTTCGCGAAAAGATTTACTTGGAAGGTAGGCTTCAATAACCTACACGCACTCTCTCAGCCTTCCTTTGGCTACTAACCGCCTGTCGTGTCAAGACTGATACGNTTTCCCTTCTACTTAAGACGTTTATGTAGTAGGAAATAGGTGGTTCGGCGCCACCTAAGGCCACCGCCATCTTGGATGAAGTCATTTTTCCCTTTTCAAAAACGGCTAAAATCGTCACAATTTTCATAAAAACTTTTACGAATTTCTCTCAAAAAATGTGTTTTTAAAATGCGGCTGATTTTTGCACAATTTCTGCCGATGACTCCACAATGTGGCTAAGTGATTCCTTTTTGGGGAATGGAGGGGTTACCCTGACATTCACGCTCTACCATTTCATGCCAGCACCATCCATCTTGACTGAAGAATGTTAGAGTTCATTGCCCCATCATGTAACTTCTCACATCATACTCAGTCATTCCACCATAAGTTTACTCATATTCCTTCTGGTATGTTATCTCCTGACATCCTGCCGGTGACGAGTCTCATGCTCTATCATTCCAGCCTGGTTTCTTCATACTTATAAGCATAGTTGGCTGTAATTTCCTAACCCTTTAAGACATAGTTACCAAATTCTTAACTTAGACATCATCTCCGACAAGGAAAACGACCGCAGGGTCAAGTATGGCCTAAGCGCACTTATAAGCATAGTTGAATGTAATGTCCAAACCATTTAAGATATAGTCAGCAAATTTGTAACATAGTCATCACCTCCGATAAGGAAAACGACCGCAGGGTAAAGTATGGCCTAAGCTCACTTATAAGCATAGTTCGATGTAATTTCCGAACCGTTTAAGATATAGTCAGCAAATTCGTAACATAGTCATCACCTCCGATAAGGATAACGACCGCAGGGTAAAGTATGGCTTAAGCTCACTTATAAGCATAGATCGATGTAATTTCCGAACCGTTTAAGATATAGTCAGCAAATTCGTAACATAGTCATCACCTCCGATAAGGAAAACGACCGCAGGGTAAAGTATGGCCTAAGCTCACTTATAAGCATAGTTCGATGTAATTTCCGAACCGTTTAAGATATAGTCAGCAAATTCGTAACATAGTCATCACCTCCGATAAGGATAACGACCGCAGGGTAAAGTATGGCTTAAGCTCACTTATAAGCATAGATCGATGTAATTTCCGAACCGTTTAAGATATAGTCAGCAAATTCGTAACATAGTCATCACCTCCGATAAGGAAAACGACCGCAGGGTAAAGTATGGCCTAAGCTCACTTATAAGCATAGTTCGATGTAATTTCCGAACCGTTTAAGATATAGTCAGCAAATTCGTAACATAGGCATCACCCCGACAACAAAAAGGAACGCAGGGTCAACCACACTCTAAGCTCACTTACAGACATAGTTGCCGCCATTCCCCACCTACCGAAGCTATAGGTATCGCAAAGCTACTGTCTTATGGCACCCGGAAGTGCATACACGCACGGAGCGGTGGGACCATGGACAGAGCGTGTTCCATGGCACAGAGGTGAGGTGTCTCCAGCGCCATCCCTAGCGAAAGCGAGACCAGGCTCAAGAACTTTTGTAAGGCCCTTCCCTTCCAAACAAGTTAAAACCCTTTCCCAGAATGCAATCACCTTCCGAACAATAAGCTCTACTCTCGAGCCCCGACGCACGTAACATTTTATACACAAACATGTTCAAACCCACAACTAAACAAATGCTCTTTTGGGCATGAGGCCTTCCTAATCGCGAGGCCTTGTGCAGCCGCGCCTGTCGCACTCCCATAACGACGGCCCTGGGGGTGTCACATAACGAACTGCGCTTGATGCTGGTGCAATATACACAAGTTGTTTAATGCTTATAACTGTTTGCTTTTATATCTGTCTGCATCAGCAAGTAGCAGTGACGTCTCTCTTGCGCGACAAATGGTTTATATGTATGTTGTAAAGACTGTGTTTCTTTTCTTGCTACAAAACAGGCCACGTAATGTGTATTTCACTTGATGCGTTGTAGCCAAATTTGCGGTTGACCCTTGTGATCAATCGTTTTTATCATGATAACGTGATAGCAACTCTGATTTCGTTATTATGAGCTCTGCCTCCATCGGTATATTTTTTTAAATATATATTGCGACTCGTTATGGTATCATGTTCGTGATGTACTTTATTGTTTGTTACATGACTGTCTTTTTATCTTCAAGATGGTTTCATATGTTTTACACTTGATTTCCCCGACCCTCACGTTAGGCTGACTATGTTTATTTATATTAACACATATGTGTTTTAATGTAACCTGCAACTGCATATGACTTGTTATGGTTGCAATTATATACTCCTCAATTTTTTCATTCTATGGCTGGTTGTTAAAGTTTAGCCATGCTAGCGATGACTCGGCCACCGACCCTTGTGTCGGACTGTTAGTGTTTGTTTATATTACCATATTTGTATTTTACGATTAGCCACGACTATGTACATCATACATGTAGCACATTTGTATACATCTTGATTTTTGCATATCGCTGTTTGTTGTATGTTTCCCAGGCTGACTTTTATTTATGTATATTTATATAGACAGTCTGGATGTCGGTGGGTGAAGGGAGGCTATTTTTCGCTGAGGAGGATCCGAGTTGGTAGACACCTGTGGTAGCAGACGACACGGGTGGCGGTGGGTATTGATGAGTGCATACAGGCCGATGCGTTTGTGTGCTATTTGTAACCCTACTCTCCTACAAGCAATGGTAACTGTGCGATGCCTATAGCTTCGGTGGGTGGGAAGTGGTGGGCAACTATGCTTATAAGTGAGCTTAGGGCATACTTGACCCTGCGGTCATTTACCTTGTCGGGGTGATGCCTATGTTACGAATTTGGTGACTATATTTTAAAGGATTCGAAAATTACAGTCAACTATGCTTATAAGTATGAGAAAATCGAGGTGGAATGATAGAGCATGATGTGAAAAGTTACATGATGGGGCAATGAACTCGAACATTCTTCAGTCAATATGTGTGGTGCTGGTATGGAATGGTAGAGCATGAATGTCAGGGTAACCCCTCTATTCCTCAACTCCTCATTCCGTAAAAAGGAGTCATTTAGTCACACTGAGGAGTCATCGGCGGAAATTGTGCAAAATTCAGCCACATTGTGGAAAACGCATTTTGTGAGGGAAATTCGGGAAGTTTTTGAAGCAAACTGGCGATTTTGGCCTTTTTTGAGTGAGAAAAGATAAATTCCCAGGGGAAAAAAGGGAAAGTTGACGTAATCCAAGATGAAGGCGGCTCGTCCCCACCAGTGCGCCAGGTGGCGCCGAACCACCTATTTCCTACTACTCGTGTAATAAATCAAATGATCCAACCACGAATGTGATTCTGAACTAAAGTGTTTTGGAACACAACTTGTCCTGAAATCTTCTCGCGATAAACAGGTGCTGCTAATAATGCGGCATGTCAATTTACTATCCATCTTTCTGAAGCTATCTGTTGACTGATGAATAGAGTATCTTCTTTACACACGCTAGCAGCAATTGCAAAGTGTGTCACTCTTCTTGAATCTAGTAAATCTTTTCCAGTGATTATGAACGCTCGATAACCAGAAATATCTTCTTTGTTTCGTGGAGATCTAAAATTTTTATAAAGTTACATGTACGGACGTGCAATATTTACGTTATTACCTGGCGATACGTCAGGAAAGTGGAGAGATTTGGGCGGCACTTAACATCGAGTTCGTGAGAGCCGATGAGGGTGAAGTGAGGTGAGTATAGAGCAGTGTCGGAACGATTCCCACATGAAAAATCCGGGGGGCGACCCCGCCGGGAATAAAACCAGGTTCGCCGTGGTGGGAGGCGAGTAGTCTAACCACTACACCACCGCTGCCCCCGAGTATGTAAAGGAACTGAGAAGTCTATGCAGTTTCAAAGAATTCGCGAAAATCATATTTCACCTCTATTAAGGTTGCTACCTACCAAGCTTGCAGCGAGGGTTTATATTGGGTAATCAATGTTAAAGACATTCCTTCTCAGTGCGTCAATTTTGAAGATAACTGTCCCAAAAAAAAGTATTTTACGGGACATTTCTTAAGGGATACCGGCGCGTTAAGTAATATTGCTAATTTATATGTTTTATTTATATACTTCTAAAGGTAATATTACAATTTACATTTAAAAAATAATAATTTTTTTATTTGTATAACCACTTAACATACACAATGATTTTTAATTTCAAGCGTTGCAGAAGAAGGAATTTGTGCTGTGAATTGTACTTAAGAAGTTCTTTTAATAACGGAAAGGGTTTCAGTAGGTCCTCAGCGCAAGCAGCAGCCAATAGCATTGGCCAGGGAAGGCGACGTCCGTTTTTGTGCTACCCTCTGGACTTGCACAGCATCGACCATCATTTCACGTGTTCGTTCTGCAACAATTCAGACGTGAATGACTATACTCGGGATAACACGCAAGGGGTTAATTTTTTACGTGGCTGTATTATCTGAAAAAGCTGCACTGAATATTTTTTTTGGTTTAAAAAAAAAGTTATCTTTAAAATTGATGCAATAAGAAAGAATTTCTTTTAACACCGGTTCACCATTTATTATTCGCGGCTGTGGGCTCGGCAAGCGGAGCCCCTAATGGCGTTCCCGTTGTCGCAAGCGTTCGAAAATCGCACGGGGTAGATCAGAAATCCTGAATACATCATCTCAGCTCGCACCACACGCCCGCGAAAACGGGGACGTGCGATATGTTCGCTGATGAATCTAGTTTCTGTCGTCTCCTCTTTTTATGACGGAAGTTGGTCGCGATAGGTCGAACACACCCGCGCGGTCTAACACGATTATGAATGACTTGATTACGGGCGGTTTTGAGCGCTGCAGACACGTCCCACCCACTTTTGCCCCACACAAAAGAACCTCCCGCGATAAATGAAAAGAGTTTTAACCTGAGATAAATCTCGGGGTTAATGCGATTTGTGCCTTTCTGAACGCAATATCATTATCTCTCGCTCTCTAGCAGAAATAAGCTCCTCGAATGCTTTCCTTCCAAATGCTAATTTTTAATAGGATTTTCTTACGGTTAATTTCTTCCGATTACTTTCCTGATCCCAGTAATTCAATTCACCAGCGAGAGGAATATTCGATCACCGAGTCTGCAATCGCGCGGTCTCCGCAGAAATATGGACATGATCCGGGGAAAATAAAATGATACTGCTTTGACCCTGTAAAACATTATCCGCAGTTCACTCGTTTACATCTGACATTTTGCACAATTGGGAAAGTCTTTTTCAGTGCTGTGCAAGTCCAGAAGGTAGCGCCAATACAAACAGCGCCTTTCCTTGGGCAATGCCATTGGTTGCCGCTGACACACAAACAATTTTATAATTGTTCGTTTCTTTCGAATTCGATCTGCTGAAACCCTTTCCGTAAGTTCCAAAATGTCATTTGTTATGGTGTAAAAAATACTAACAAATTTCTCATAAGTAGAGACCTGGAAAATTAGCGAATTCAAAGACCTGCAGGCTAGACTCTACAGTGTTATGTACAAATATGCCGATATCAGCTGCTCATTGGTTGTCTGCTGTCACAGTGGAAGGCGACGATTGGGCCAGCGTTCTCCAGGAGGTGTCAAACACGGTGTGCACCAATGGCTAAAGTAATATAAACACACTTGATTTTAATTTTAGCTTGTCCCAAAATGAATACGCGAATTCTTCAGGTCTCTAACCACAAGTTTCCAATTTTGCAACACCCGAAATGGAAAACTAATGTGAACGTTAAGTGGTTAATACGTACACTTATGGGCTGTTATGTTTGCAACTGTATCACGGATTATTAGACACGGCCAGGAGAACTCTGAGCCAATAACAGACCTACAAGGAATCAAGCACCGAATCTCGTGCCACCTGGTTTGAAGTAGAACGGGCGACATACTGGGGCAGCGGCCAATGAACAGAAAGCAGAGGCTCGAAAGTGCATAGTACCGTGGGGTCTAGCCTACGTGTCGCTTGAAACGCGGAATTTCCCTATTCCTACCAATAGGAGAATATTGGTCGGCGACTCCCTCAGGAGGAAAGTTTCCGGTTGTTTGAGGTGATGTGGCAGTACCATGCTATAGTAGCCGAGCCCAGTTACCGCATTTGATCCTAGGAAGGGTGGGTGATGCGTCTCGTATAGCCTCTCTCCACTCATGGNGAGGTGACGTGGCAGTACCATGCTATAGTAGCCGAGCCCAGTTACCGCATTTGATCCTAGGAAGGGTGGGTGATGCATCTCGTATAGCCTCTCTCCACTCATGGCGACCCAACCCCTGGGTAACGCAGATTGTGCTCCACCGCTCGTATCCCTATGGGAACCAGTCTCCTCGTGACTGGTAAGGTGTATCTGCCGTGGTGGCTTGGGCCCGACCACTTGGCGGGATGTTGAACAACTTGTCATTCAGGCTGTTAGGGTCCAATGCTGGAATACAATATGGTAATGGCCAGTGGTCGATGAAGGCTCATCCAACTGGCTGCTCTGCTGGTTGATGGATGTTGTGGCGATGGCGTGGAAGGGATGATGATAACTCGGAAGAACTCTGGTACCCACGGGTCCAAGCCTACAGAGTTTGATAATGATGGAAAACTTCAATTTCAGAGACTTTTCCTGAGCATGCGTGCCATGGTGTCTCCGGGAAAGTCTGCCACTCCACGTTCATTGCATACACCCTCTGCCTTTTGGTGGGCAGTTCATTGGTGCGATGCTGGGCAGGCAGCCGGCCTGTAACGAGCACAAGGCTTATGCCCGGTGGGGCGTAGTGTCCGCAACCACAACTGGAGTGTGCTCTAAAGTGGCTGTGCCGCCTGGTGCACTAACGGGTGGAAGGGGCTGCCTCTGTTCGCCTGGCGCTCGCCATAGGTGGAGCGGTCGGGCATTGAAAACCCACTAGCGCCATTGAAAACGATATTAATAGATCGCTGCCCGCTTGTTATACGGGCGTCACAGAGTACTTGATAATACAGACAAGAGGTGAAATGGTGGAGTGTATTGAGAACTCCAGCCCCACACACTAGCAAAATGGCCTCGCAGATTAGCAATATGGCGGAAAGTCGTTCACCAATCAGCTCCTAGAGACTCGCTTGCCAGACGGCAGCGATACTAATAGGTATTATCGCATAACGTGCAATAACCAATCAGACTGAAAGCCCGTTTCCACAGCTTCGCACGGCCAGTCAGTAACCGAGTTCGCTTATATGAATGAAAATGCCATGCTGTTTCGCTTCTGTATACTTACCTGCTCTTTGCGAGCACCGTGTTGAAAATGTTAATACATTCAACACTGTGACCGTACGCCATAGGTACAGACCTGAAAAATTCGCGTTTTCATTTCGGGACAAGCTAGAATTCAAATCCCCGTACGTATGTATTGCTAATTCTATTGGTCCACCCGTTTAAATTACACCTCCTGAACAACTCTGAGCCAATAATAAATACACAGTAAAATGCAGACCTAATCACCGTCTTCCGCTAATCCAACAAGCAACCAAGGAACAGTGATATCTGCATGATTTTGCATACGAAAATGGAGTATAGCCTGCAGGTCATTGAACTCGCGAATTTTTCAGGTCTCTAGCCACAGGGCAATAATTTATTTTTATTCTCTTGATTTTAAAGTCTTATATATTTGTATAATCAATTTTATTGCGAAATCTGCCTCTCAAAACATACCACAGGATTCAAAAACATCACTTGACCATAAAATACTTTAATGAACCTCACTTGCTGAGCTCTCTGTGGACGAGTGAACAAGAGACATGGTGGAAGCAATAGTCAGCTTTACAGACATACATAGAGATACTTCGCGTCTAGCTTGTGACGAAGGATAGTTTCGTTGTATAATGTGGCTGAGAGTTGAAAGTGCGAAGGCGAGACTGACCTGTACTTGGATGGTGGTGCTCTCGAAGGCGTTGAAGAGCATCGGCAGCACCTCGGAGCGAATGTCGTCCCTCGGCGTCTTCTCCAGGATGACGTGCAGGTTCTCCAGCAACGTCACCGTCGCCTGGATGGACTTGGGGATCGAGAACACGTTCCTGCGGCACAACACACACACACACACACGCACGTGCATGCTTCTGAAGGTGTTGCTCAGCGGGCAGTCTGCCTAGCAATGCGCTGGCCCTAATGTGTCTCCCTCGGCCTTCCTTAGGCGGTCACCCTTCCAAGTATTGATCACGCCATACCATGTTGAACCGTGGAGATAAGTACGCCGCCAGGTTACCACGGTGGTACGGCCGTCGGCTAAGGGTGCTGCTCACCCAATAATTCAGTATGTTACAATTGTACGAAACACCTTTCATCCTGTAGATATTACTTGTAACTACTCTTTCCTCGCATTAAAAAAACTTTACATCCCACAGATTTTGCATTATGGCATGTCAGAATCACAATTTTAGTGTTTTTGGGACGTCCAAATAAAATAAACGAATCCATTTACAGAAAATTTAACAGCGGCGGCTAAAAGGCCATGTATTAATTCATTTCAAGGTATGTTTACGAAAAAGAATTTTTTTTTAATCACTGGCTGCTACAAAGGAAAAAAGAAAGGGAAATTATTCTTATTTTAAGATTTTTTTTTTAATTTTGAAAAAAATTTTATTGTGTGATTTTAAAAATACCTTGACGTAACTCATGGTAGCTTATTTCAATGTGAATTATATAATTTCAGTNTTTTATTGTGTGATTTTAAAAATACCTTGACGTAACTCATGGTAGCTTATTTCAATGTGAATTATATAATTTCAGTGAGTTATTTTTGCTATTTATTTTGTAGGTTCCAAAAATACTAAAGTTGCTGTTTTTCACAAAAGTATTGTGTACACAATCACACGTTTTCTATCTGGCACTGTTAAAAAAATTCTTAATTTATTGGAGAAGTGCTGGTAAAAATTAACCGTAACTCTCCGTAAAATTACGGGCATATTATATTTTCAATAGGACTTTCCGTAACTTTCTCGGCTTTTCCATGAATTCACGGAACTTATTCATAAATTAGCTAGTTAATTTTTCTGTACTTTAGCAGGGTCGCTGTGGCTGAGCGGTTAGCCTGCTTACCTCCCACCACGGCGAACCGGGTTCAATCCCCAGTCAGGTCATTCCCGCGTATTTTTGCATGTGGGNAGCCTGCTTACCTCCCACCACGGCGAACCGGGTTCAATCCCCAGTCAGGTCATTCCCGCGTATTTTTGCATGTGGGAATCTTGCCAGACGATGCTGCTGTTCGGCGGGTTTTCTCGGGGATCTCCCGTTTCCCCCACCCTTGCATTTCGGCGCTGGTCTATTCTCACCTCATTTCACCCTCATCGGCTCTCAAGACCTTTACAAAGATTCTGCACCGGGATGTTCATGCTAACAATGACCGCGAAAATAGATTATTTAGTCATTTTTCATTGGCAAAAAAACATTGGCTTTGGAGATAAATATATAGAGAACCTGAAATTGGTATACACACGTGCAAAGTTCCTTAAATGCTAAATGCTGTTCCTATGCAGACGTTACTGAAGCACGTTGATCAGTTTTGTAGTTTCATCATTTCGGTAATACGTGCCAGAATATTAAACTAAGCCCTACGGCCCATTAACACTAGTTATAATGAATTAAAATTATAACATTTTTTTATAAGAACAGAAATGGACAATATACACTGAAGAGCCAAAAAAAAAAAAACTGGTATAGGCGTGCGTATTGTTACGGTGTGGTCAGGCCTTAGCTGAACGGCTTGCCTGATCACACCTTCAAACATAAACGAGCGGGATTGCAACGCCACCATTTGGTCGTCGACAGTTGCAGAAATCCCCTCCACCGGTCACTGAGCGCGGCCGCAGAACCACGCGCTTGATATAGGCCGTCTTTAACCGTCTCGTCGTCGTCATTCATCATTAGACCTTTGGGCAACCCTACCAGCGAAGCAGACCAGGAAGATGGGTGTGCCCGGCCGTCGCTAACCGTCTCATAGAATCAGCCTCCGGCAACATTAACAAGGTCTACTGCAAGGCCAATCCCAATTTTAAAATGGCGTGAGTGAAATATAATGATTAATAATATTAAATTCAATGTAATGCTCCCCCGGTCAATGGTAACATAATATCAATAACATTTTCGCGTTAACATTATTTTGGGGAGAATATCTGTTGTACTCTGCAATATAATGAGCAATTATTTCAGATACGCCCCCAGCATACTCTCATACTTTCAAGTGCGAATTCACTAAAAGCTTAGTTCGTAACAATATGCAAATAACAGAGGTATGGAACCAATCAGAGTAACGCGATGCGGTCGGCAGCTAGATCGATTACTGCTGCTACAATGACAGGTTATCAAGATTTAAGTGAGTTTGAAGGTGGTGTTATAGTCGGCGCACGAGAGATGGGACAGAGCATCTCCGAGGTAGCGATAAAATTTGGATTTTCGCGTACGACCATTTCACTAGTGTACCGTGAATATCGGGAATCCGGTAAAACATCAAATCTTCGACATCGCTACGGCCGGAAAAAGATCGTGAACGAACGGGACAAACGACGACTGACGAGAATCATTAAACGTGACAGACGTGCAACCCTTTCTCAAATTGGCGCAGATTTAAATGCCTCCTGAATACCTTCAGACATTAGTCGAGTCCATGCCACGTCGGCTTGCGGCACTTCTCCGTGCTCGCGGGGGCCCTGCGCGATATTAGGCAGGTGTACCAGTTTTTTTGGCTCTTCAGTGTAGATTGTATAACCTGTTACGTATGGAAGGATATTTGATTGGGAGACAATCAACTTGGAATTCCATTGGCTGAGAGCCAGCCAGTAATAAACTTTGTTAAGCGGTGCGAGCCAGTAGGACTGCGGTAAGTAGGAAAGCAGAGACTAACAGAAATAGCGTCTCTGTAATCGTTTATATAAGTGACACAATTCCAGTTTGTCTTGTATGGGAGCAAATATGAACAAAGTGTTGAAGAAACGTATGCGGCCACATCAAAGCAATCAGCCGTCATCAGACTGAGCGAGGGCGTTCAATTAGCGGACGTCTGTGTGACACTCGTGTGTAGAGAGGCAGCCGACAAGCAAACATGCACCTCGCCGCAGCTCTGCGTGTTCATTTGATTACCGAACTTCAGCGAACCGCACCGCACCGCACCGCACCGCACCGCAGCTCTGCCTTTTGCTTTGCAACTTTCGCGACAGCATGCGAGCAGATTTTCCATCACATGTGTGTGTATAGTCTATTCGCGGTTTCTCCACACGTTTTGAATCTAACCTTTGAAAAAAAAAACACCCCATATAAAAGGAAAAATTGACTGACTGACTGACTGACATATCAACGCCCAGCCTCAACCACTGGTCCTAGAAACATGTAATTTGGAGGAAAAATTCTTTATTTAATGTAAGCAACCAATAAGGAGGGATTTTTCAAAATGCAACCCCTAAAGGGGTGAAATGGGGATTTAAAGTTTGTATGGAGAAAAAATATACAGCATTAGCAATTATCTTTTTTTTTTGGACTTGCATTTTATTCAACTTTCTATTTTACAAAATGAATTTTATTTTAAAGATATACTTACTACTTAAAAATACTGTAATGANACTGGTCCTAGAAACATGTAATTTGGAGGAAAAATTCTTTATTTAATGTAAGCAGCCAATAAGGAGGCATTTTTCAAAATGCAACCCCTAAAGGGGTGAAATGGGGATTTAAAGTTTGTATGGAGAAAAAATATACAGCATTAGCAATTATCTTTTTTTTTTGGACTTTCATTTTATTCAACTTTCTATTTTACAAAATGAATTTTATTTTAAAGATATACTTACTACTTAAAAATACTGTAATGAAAACATGAATTCCTCGCTGAAAAAGTATCTATTAGAGTAAAAGGCCATATTTTTGTTTCAAATGAAATTATACTTATATTTTATATATATATATATATAATAATATTTCTGTTAAAATTGATATGAATAAAAACGGTGAGAAAATAGGTGTGTTGGTAATGCCTAGTAAGAAATAGTTCTAATACAAAATATGATTACACTGAGTGCGCATGAATGCGGCGCGCAGTCCCATTGGTGTAATTTTCTAGATTTGGTTAAGCTTTGTTTGCATGAGGCGGAGGAATATCCTCGAAGTAGAACTTCAACAGGCTTCAGAAAAGTTGGAAGTAACCATATTAATGGACTATAAGCGTTTGCGAGGCGCTGCTTCGCTCAGGCAGACTCGTGTGAGTGTGTGTGTGTGTATATATGTATATATATCCCTCCCACGCGTGTTGCATCGACATACGACCTTGCACACATGCATATCCGCGAGAACATACGCGTGCGCAGGGGCCGCGGTGGCTGAGCGGTTAGACTGCTTGCTTCCCACCAAGGCGAACCGGGTTTAATCCCGTCGCTCCCGGATTTTTGCACGTGGCAATCTTCCCAAACGATGCCGCTGGTCGGCGGGTTTTCTCGAGGATCTTCTGTTTCCCCCGCCCTTTCATTCCGGCGCTGCTCCGTACTCACCTCGCTTCGCCCTCGTCGGCTCTCTAGACCTCGATGTTAGGAACCGCCCAAATCTCTTCACTCTTCACCCAACACGCTGAGAATCTGCCCTGTGGCTTTTCTGATTTCTAAAATTGTGTACACCTTTGATATGAATGGTNCTGATTTCTAAAATTGTGTACACCTTTGATATGAATGGTTTATGTCAATATCATCGAGCACGACGCGCATTGTTCACTGGTTGCAAGACAAGGACAGCGAATACCTAAAAATATTACGCGATTGCAACACTTGAACTCAGAAGCTAATGCGTGAACGAAAGGGTCGATTTCGCAGAGTGTTGTTGAATGGTAGTCAATTCACGGTTACTTCCAACTTTTCTGAAGCTATGTTATAAAGTTCTACTTCCAGGATATTCCTCCGCCTCACGCAAACAAGGTTTAGCCTCGTCTAGAAAATTACACCAAAAGTAAAACACTCTTATAGGGCATTGCCAACACACACATTTTCTCTCTGTTTTTACTCATATTAATTATAAATGAAATATTACAATTTATTGATAAAATATATGCAGAAGTTGAATTTAACCGAAAATAAGGTACTTTATATTAATACAAGTATAAAAAGCCTATGATATAATACGTATTCACATCGTACATGGGTTGATATTTCAAAGGTTCACGTAGTGTGGAGATACTGCGAGCAGGCTGCAGACAGTGTGCACAGCGCTGAAAGATTGCCGGAGGTGGGACCACCATTTGACGACCGCGCCATTTGACATACTCATATTGCCGGCTCACCAGTCACAGATTACGTGGCTTGGATT